>CM030837.1:13842224-14337224 GCA_018105865.1 Metaphire vulgaris
TCATTCATCAACCTCAATTCAAATTCATGTTTTCTATAATTCATGTTTTCTATAATCAAACCAAAATTTTACTACAAAACTCTTCTTTAAATTTTTACTTCATCATTATTCGTCAATTGACATCAAGATAGTTATGTCTAACAACATATTAAAGCATGACAATGTCATTAAAGCGATTCTCAACAATAAAATCATTCTGTTAATTTCTCATTGCATAACTGAATCAATGAAACTTGTCATTGAGAAAACCATTACCGGGTAATTAAATGGCAAATGGGTTATCAGCTACCATAAAAGACTCCATTAAAATGTCAATACTCCAAGCACTGGACTCGAGAATTGCACTTTTGAGAACAAATAATGTCAAATGAGGAAAAAATGGATGTCCTTCCTTGATCAACAGATGATCCCATTCAGCAGTCAAATGTCAGTGAAGCAGTATGCACTGTTAAAAATTTCCGTAGATTTACGGAAGATTTTTCCGTATATTTCCGTATTTCCGACGGAACTCGTTCCGTCATGTGTTTTTCCGTTCAATTACGGAACGCAATATATGCTGTTGGATCGCGCATGCGTAGTCATCGAAATGATACTTCCTGTGTGTTACAACGGTGTTTTTTTGAATCAATAACTAAGCTTATACAACATTAATCTGCGTATCGACAGTTGAAATATTGTTTCTCTTTGCCGTTCGACTCACTTCTCACGGTCGTCGAACTGTCGAACTCCAGCTTACAACGTCGGAAATACGATAAAAGGTATACAAGCTTGGTCGTATCGGAGCTTCGAGAGACCCGTAAGGTTAACTACATTTGTATAGCGCCTATTTAGAGTCGAGTGGCAACCAGTTGCATCTGTAAGTGTTGGCACTGATGGGATGAAAGCGTTTCTCATTGAGCAGAACTTGCTTGTCAGAAGCTAGCGTGATATGCTGAACATTTTTCAAACCATGGAGGAAACTTACAGTTTACAGAGGCAGGACATCAATAATAATATGCCAGTGGAAGAATTGCTGAAGACATGGCCACTGTTACGGGAACAGGAGTTCTTGATTAGACATTTTGAGAAATTAGCTGGTGTTCAAATGTCATTGCTACTCAGTTCAGTCGAAGAAACACTTGAAAAGTTTTTTGTCTTCTGCAAAATTAACCATGCCAAGAATGCAGAAGTAATTAAAATTGTTCGTGAAGCTGAACTGACAACAACAGAGTCCGTTAGAAGTCGTAGACCAATGGTAGGCAGTTTCATGCTGCTGATAGCGGCCACATTTCGAGAACAACAGAATCATCTTTTGGTGTTTTTGATGTAAGTTGTGTGCATTATAATATGTGAATAATTAGTCATCCAAAAGTAACTGTAGACTGTTTATTTTAAAGGTTTAATTTGTTGTTTTTAAGCAGCATTAGTTTGTGAATGACTCGCAAGTTAATAGTTCCAATGTTGACTGCTTCAGACAGTACAAGACTCGAAACACAAAACTGTCCTCTAGTTCTGCACATTATTGTCAATAAAGACTAACACAGTACTTAATAAACTGGAACATCTGAGACTTTTCTGGAACCTTGCCTGTGCAGCCATGTGTGTACAGCTGTCTTATGTAATGCAGATTTTAATGGTTCGTGGCATATATATATATCAAAATGGGTATACAACAGTAATTGTGTTTGTTATTGTTAACTTGTTGTTTCAGGAGACAACTGCATTGTCTGAAGAAATGTTATCAAGTGTGTCCAACTGTCCATGACACCAATCATAATAGGATTAGGTAAGTGCAAGACCATACCAAACTTGTTCATTTCTTTGTCAAGTATGTGTGTTTATAGTTTTCCAAAATTCATGTCACTCCATAATATCTTGTTACAGGAAAGAATGTTAATTGGTGCAGCAGATACTACGCGAGTGTTGAACGTCAGCTCCTGAAAACGGAATTGAATTCGTTCTGCCTGCCTTCCAAATCTTGTTTGGTGCGTACTTCGTCCTTAACCTGGAGTACAATTCAGCCCTGGCTGCAACACTGGAATATGTTCAAAGGTATGCCACAAGTACAAGGACATTAGTTATAAAACATTTTTAAATTGAAAGCATTGTGCATGTAAGGCGATATTAAATGTACCTAATAACAAACTGTTAACATATTCTATCTTGTTGACATTGTTTACTGGCATATACAATTATACATAATGATAATGTTTATGCATGTTTACATTTTGCAGTGATGCAGCATTATTCCTGTTTGGAATCTCGATTCTGATTTTCATTTTAAGTGTTAATTTCATTGCAACATGCTGTTGTGCATTATCGAATCTTGATTTAGGTTAATTAATATGTGCTGTATCTGTAGTATCTTAATGCAAACTGTTTGGCTTTCATACATTTCTGTCACTTTTGATGGTTACTGATAGAGATCTGCTGCATATCAACCCAGAAAGTGGTTCAAAGACTGGCAAAGGGCGGAAAAAAGGAGTCGTTTGTGCAAGAATCATCACATTCCTGAAGCGATTTGCTGCATTCCCGTTTGTTCCTCAGATATGAAGTTCTTCTCCTTCCTATCCAGTTTTAGTGAGTTGACTTGACACAAGTCAATTATGTTTGAAAGTCACAACTTTGTACCTGTGCTAACTAACTTGATAGTTATTGTATACAGCCGGTCATGTGCGGTATCTTTTTAAACTATTGCATTTATCGTGAGCAGCGTTGATAACTTTTAAAAAAATATTTCCAGCATAGTATTGTATTTTTCAGTGATTTGATTCATTTTACTGTGTTTGACTGCTGTTTTGTAAACATCAGATTTTGTTTTGCTTAACCTCAGTGGCATAACCAGGATTTCCGGAAGGGGGGTTTGTTTTGGTCATGACCAACTCCCAACAAATCTTGACAAGCAAAAAAAGGTAATCTCCACTTTTTTCCTTTCCATTTGAGATGACAAGCAAAAAATGGTCATCGAAGTCTCTCCTTTCATCCTTTCAAATGCACTGACAAGCAAAAAAAAGGTTGTCGATAACCACCAAGGGGAAGGCTTCACCCAAATATCGCCTCAAAAATAGAAAATGCACGAGAACACATAAAAAATTTGTCCGTGTCAACAAAATTTGTCCTAGTCCAAGGGGGAAGGGTTTAACCCCCCCGGACTATAGCCACTGCTATAGCCACTGCATAACCTGTTATAATGTCTGGTTAGTGGGGAAGTTACCATATTAAACTCTTCATGTTACAAATGTACTGCCAAGATGTTTAAAATGTTCTGTGCTGAATATTTAGTAGTCATATGCTATTGTATAGAGCTGTGTTGTGCTGTGAACGGGTCTTATTGTTCTGACATTATGGTCAATTTTCACGAGTTTTGAATTAAGCATCATTTATTAATTTTAATGTATGCCTGTTAACTAACTAATTATATATATACTGCCTCTTAATGTTTACTTGTGGACATTATTGATACTTCATATAATTTTCTGGACTAAAGTTTGTGTTTTTCTACAATTGGCTTGCATATACGTTCATGCTTTGACTCATGATTGTTTTTCTATGCTTTACACAGCCTTTGCTGTACAGTTGCCGGCAGGGTTATTTGTAGGATTATCAATTTGGGGGGTGTCGGTCCCTGCTGAAAAAGTCTGACAGGCAAAAAAGGTCATCCCAGCTCCACCGATTTACTCTTGTCCCTACCTAAAATATTATGACAAGCCGTGGCTATTCTAGCCATGCACCTAGACATTGGGGGAGTTTAAAATTTTGGGGGAACAGACATTGAGGAGGTCATCCTACTTGCCAAAATGTCAAAAAATCTGGGGAAATTTAAAACTTGGGGGGGCAATTCCCCCAGGAAAGGCCTAGAATAAACACTGCTGACAAGCAAAAAATGTCATCCATGGCTCATTTAAGGGGGAGGTGGCGGTCTCGAATTGTGGGGGTGTTGGTCATCCCTGGCTTCGGTTGGGGGTGTCGGTCCCAAATTGGAGAGGGTGATGTTGGGGGGAGTAAAAATATCCCTGATTGCCGGGATCCAAGGGTAGGAAGGAATCCGTAAATTTACGGAAAAGTTCCGGCAGCAAACTTGCCGGAACGTTCCGTACTTTTTCCGTTAATCAACGGAAATTTCCGAAGCTAATATTAACGGAAAGTTCCGTAAAAGATACGGAAAGTTCCGGCAAGTTTGCTGCCGGAACTTTTCCGTTCTATGCAGGAAAAATTTTTAACAGTGTGTTCCTAACAAACCAAACCCAGTAAGATTAAAGAACTTTGTGTTGGCGAGTGTAGATGGCATTGTTTAGTCTTTATTGGGTACCAGGGCAGGGGTACACATATCTGCGCAAGATGGTGGTGAAAGTTTGGTATTGGAGGTGCTGCAATGGTGCTTCTCGCAAGAGGCTTATGTCCGGGTACTCACCTCTACTGTGACCGTTAATTTACATCAATCCCTCTCATCGTCCTTCTCCATAGTTGTGACATTTACATTACAGGTACATTCATACGGTCTCGTTTGGCTGACGCAGGAACAAGTCTCCGCAATGATAAATCGTTAGTTCAACTTGGACGTGATTCTGTAGAAATGATTGCTCTAGGGGATAAAAAGATTGCCATCACCAAGTGGTTTGACAACAAGCCAGTTCTAATGGCATCTGCTGGTTTTGGCATTGCACCATTAGTTCAGGTCTGGAGATGGCACAAGAAGGAAAAGAAATATGTTCATTCGTTTTTCATAGGAAAAGAAATGAAAAGAAATATGTTCATTCATATGTAATGATTCCTTGTCCAACTGTCATAGCCCAATACAACAGCTACATGGGAGGTGTTGACCTCAAAGACCTTGATTAGTTACTATCAAATGAAGGTTTGTAAGAGAAAATGGAATTGTTAGAACTATAATACATATACATATAAAACATATAATACATTTATAGTGGATAGCATTTTGAGTAAGAGATAGTTACATGAGTTTAGGTTTAGACAGAGTTTAGGGTAGTTGCTAGTATTAGTCATTAGGAACTTGGATTATGTAGCGCCAGCATCACCTTGATATTATGCTTAAAATACTTGGGTGGTCTTCTTCCCTTTGCCCCTCCTCTTCCTCCCTTCCATCGATCAATGCTTCATAGGAATCGTATTTCGCAGACAAAACTAATTAATCATATTATGTGTGGTCTTGATAATCTTCTAGCTAGCTTGCATGCATCCTGTCGCCTGACTGTGTGACGTCAGGGTTAGTCTTATGTAGCCTGATGATAGTTAAATTAAATATACTGGGTCGACGATTGCTCGGCGCAGTCAGCCGATGACCGTTAAACACTTAACATTTCGAGAATGGTCTTATTCATTTTAAAAGTAATAGGGCGATAGTGTTTGCCACTATAATTGGTGGCCGAACCGGACTTTAAAATTTTAGTTTGTACGAACGATGAATTAACGATCCACCTCTCGCTAAAAAGGTTACTTTATCGTGTGCTGAACAATAGAAGAAAAACTCTGCTCAAAATCTTCCTCGGACTGTGCCACAGCGAGTCTTCGTTCGTCATTCAACCTCATAGGGTTACTCATGTTGAATCCAGACAGTAATATAACTAGACATTGTCAACTTCGGAGCAGTAGAGTACTTCATCAAGAAAATTCTACACCTTCAGGACCAGAAATTTCAACTCACACAGAATTGTCGAGCCACGATTCTCCGTCAACATCCTACTCAGAAACCTGCATCCACACGAACCACACCATTCCATCTCTTCGGCGACAACCACTTCATCTACAACAAGAAACTGCCAGTGACTTTCACATCGACCTACCAGAAATGGCACTTGCAGTCGATCCTCCGCATCAAGAACTGCGTTGATCACTGTCAAGATACGATCCCGAGTCTATTTCAACTTGTCGTTTATCACCGTTACTAGAACTTGATCCTCGGAATACTCTCGATTCTTTCGCAATGGCACAAAATGCAAATTCGCTTCTACCAAGTCCATTTTTTGGTAAGCCGCACGAAGACATCATCGAATTCATTAACAATTTTGAATTGTGGGCTACCTACACACGCGCCGATCAAGAGGCCATGCAAAGTGCTCTTCCTTTACTACTGAAGGAAGGGGTGTCATCTTGGTATCATACTCAATCTGACCGCATCAGAGTCTTACAGTGCGCTTCGCGACGCTTTGGTAGAGAGATATAGACTGCAGGAAGCACATGCCTAAAAATTGACGACTGATCTCTGGTCGTTGAAGCAGAATTTCGGTCATCCATCGATGATTACATTACAACCATGATAAAAGCAGGACAGAAAATTGGAGTTGAGGCGAATCAACTCTTTCTGATCGCACTAAACAGACTCAGGCCACCGATCCATCAGCATGTTATACAGCACAAGCTTGAATCGCTGGAGGACCTTCATCATTGGGGACGCTTGACTGAGTTGTCTCTGCGTGACAGCGCCTTGGAGGAAGCGCCTCTCGAAGCAACAGCTCGTGAACTTGCTGAGCTCAAGGAAGAAATCAAGAAGCTTCGCATCAGCTCCATTCAACCCGTGGCGCGCTCGACTGTGTGATGTCAGGGCTATTCTTTTGTAGCCTGATGAGAGTTAAATTAAATATGCTGGGTTGACGATTGCTCAGCTAAGTCGGCCGATGATCGTTAAACACTTAACATCTCGAGAATGGTCCTATTCATTTAAAAAGTAATAGGCAATAGTGTTTGCCACTATACATTTCTTTGATCTTGTTCTAGCAAATTCTTGGCTTCAATATGTAAAGAATCTCAAAAGGTTGGTATTCAGACCAAAGAAATCATGCAGTATCTTCAAGACTATCTTGATTTTCATTTGGATGTGGCTGAGGCCAGGATCGCTGAAGATATAACTACAGTAAGATCCAGTAACAAAAGCAACGATGATGGAATGCAGTCAAATAAAACAAAGGAAGATTGTTCCAGTTCCATCATCACACTGGCATTCAAGTGGATCTAGGCATTTACCTCAAATGATGGAACAGAAGAATGCATCCTGATGCAGAGTGGAGGGATGTAATGGGAAGTCAAGGGTTATGTGCTCATCACGTAACATTTATCTCTGTCTGACTTCTGACAGGAACTGCTTTGCACTGTTTCATACTGCATAGTTTTCATTTCTATTTGCTATGTTGATGATAATATTGTTCTTATACAGGCTTAGCATGAAAACTGACAGTTTCTTGCCTGTAGGGGTGAGTTATTCTTTTTGCAATAGTTCGTTGTCTACTTGTTCCCTAATTGATCGTTTTGTTGTTAGCGATAGTTTGTATAAGAATGTTGTTTCTCTTAATATAGTAGATTCTGGGATTAATTTGTCTGACCATATTCCGGCCTCTCTTGAAATTACCGTAAATTGCAAATTTCTAATTTCAAAGTAGTTAACAATGAAGAGAAGCAGTTGAAAAAGCAGACCAGTGGGAGGTCTTATAAACTTAGATGGGACAAGGCTGATCTTAGATACTACTATGAATGCACAAGGGTATCTCTTGAACCTATCAAAAAACTATCAGAAGATTATATCAAATATGGAGTCTGTAATGACTCTGTGGTTGAATATGTATACAATAGCATTGTTAATTCCTTACAGGCTGCAGGCATGATAGCCCCTAGGATTCCTGTTAAGTGTTTTAAATTTTGGTGGGAAGCACAGCTTGATGAGTTGAAATCTAAGTCCATTGAAACTTTCAAGCTGTGGGAAGCTTCTGGAAAACCAAGATATGGAGAGATTTTTAAGAAATGCAGCAAGCCAGGGGGCTATACAAGCTTACAATTAAACAAAAAGAAAGAGATAGGGGGCTGTCCATTAATTATGTCAACAATTTAGAGGGAAGGGGGTTTGAAAAAGTTTGACAGTTGTTGACAGGGAGAGGGGGTCAAGAGAAGTTGACGTCAACAATTTCACTTTTTACAAATACTCAAAAAATAGGAAATTTCATGGAATACTACTTATTACAAAGGAAAAAAGCATGGCAAAAAAGGTCATCACCACAACATTTTGACAATCTGTGATTAACACAGCTGTGCGGCTAATATTCGGTCTGAAATGGAATGCCCATGTTTCACAGCCACTGAAAGATCAACTCCATTGGCTGAAGATTCCGGAGCGCATTGTGTTGAAACGGTGTTGGCTCACGTTTCGGACACTTTATGATCCGCACTGTCCTACTTATCTTCGTGACTTGATTCAACCTGCTCCGTCAGTACCAATACCGTTCCCAGCTTCGGTCGAGGAATCGCAATCCGCTGCTTGTCTCCCCTCCGGCCAGGACTCCTGCCCTCGGGGCAGTGGCGTAGCGTGACTTTTGGGGGCCCGGGGGCATCTTTGCCATGGGGGCCCCAAAGTTTCGTGCTGACGAGCAAAAAAAAAAAAAACGTCATCACCTCCTATTTTATCCTGACGAGCAAAAAAACGTCATCACCTCCTATTTTCTCCTGACGAGCAAAAAAAAGGTCATCAGCACGATCATTTCTAGGGTTAGCGTTGTTAGGGTTAAGAAGTTAGGGTTAACCCTAACCTAACCCTAGCTTAGACCCCTCTTTGGGGGCCCCCCCGCCCGGGGCCCGGGGGCAGTCAACAAAGTGCCCCCCCCCCCGTTACGCCACTGCCTCGGGGACAGATCCTTTCGGAGAGGCAACCCAATCCTGCGGAACACCCTGCCAAGGGTGGTCACCATGGAAACTTCGCCAGGAGCGTTTTTGAAGAACATGAAGACACACCTGTTTAAAGTTTCATTTGGTTGTTAGACACCTTTGACTTTAGCCTTAGCTATGCGTACGGCGTTGAATAAATCGTCCTGAATAATAATAATAATAACTCGAAGAGCAAAACAGGGGGAAAATAGTCATCACCGCAAAAAATAATAACCTTGTTATTGGGACCTGTCATTGATCTTGTGGGGGGTCAAAAGTTTTTGACGTAATTATACGGGGGTAACTGAAAGTTGACAGTTGTTGACAAGGGGAGGGGGTCAAAAATTGCCCAAAAATTGTTGACATAATTAATGGACAGCCCCTAGTCAGAATTTTTTAGTGCTGAACTTAATGAAGCTCTCATGCAAAAGAACTTGCATGAATTTTGGAAATCATGGAATAGCAAATTCAAGGCCAAGGGAGGGAAAAGAGGCAGTCAGAGTGTGGATGGATTTAGTATTGAGAGTGAAATTGCTAAAGTCTTTGTTAAGTTTTTTGAATCTGCATGTACTCCAAATAACATACAGAAGCATTTAGATGTAAAATTTAAATTTGAGCAAGAGTACAATGACTATAAGCAAAGAATTACAGATCGTCCACTCAACTCAGTAGAAGAAGTGGATTTCTTGGTAAATTGAAAAGGGATAAAGCTCCTGGATATGATAACTTGACTGTTGAGCATATCATGTTTGCTCATCCAGTGCCAGTGGCAGTGATGGGCACTAGTTGGAAAAAAGTAGTTAAACTAAACTTTATTTTTAACTAAATATTTGTAGTTAAACTATTATTTTAACTATTAGTTAAAATTTTCCAAAAAAAGTTTAACTAAACTTTTTTAAGGTAGTTAAACTATTTCCAACTATTTTGCAACTTTTCTGTAAATTTTGTATTATTCGATTCCTTTCAATGTAACAAAAAGAACTCGCCGTAATTTATGAAGGCTTACAGTGGCGGTTGCAAGAACTCTCGGTGGGGGATACAATGAATTTCTAGGAAGATCCCGCCAATTGTCAAAGAAATTATATGCAAACGGTTTAGAAGAAATCTGTAGATCTGGTTTATAAAATATAATGTTGAGAATTGGCAATGCATAAAAGCGATTTTAGTCTGGTTGTACAGAGTCATAGTGCAAAATGAACTGTAGTTAGTCAGTAAGTATACTGTTAGACCAAAGTACTACCAAGAAATAAATACCACTTTTTTCTCAGAAATTCATCAATGCCACACATGCATTTTTGGTGGGCTGGTGGGGGATGCATCCCCAGTCATCCCCAACGTGGAACTGCTCCTGAAGACTAATTCAGGCAGTACTTGCATCAAACAATGTGATTAACTATCAGGATCAGAAAGGTCAACAACAATGTCAGCAAGATTTGTGTAGTTCATTTTCATGTTTCAGTACAAAGAGCAATAAGAAATAAGCAGTATAATAAAAAAGTTGGCAAAAAAGTAGTTAAACTTTTAGTTGTAACTATTTTAAAAAGTAGTTAAACTATTGCTGTAACTAGTTAAGAAAAAAGTAGTTAAACTATTGTCTCAACTAAATTTTTCCAGTTAAACTAATAGTTATAACTATTTTAGTTAACTAGTGCCCATCACTGGCCAGTGGTCATATTATGCATAACCAACCTGTTTAATTTGATGTTGCAAACTAGACATGTGCCCAATAGTTTCGGTAGAGGAATCATAATTCCTCTATTGAAAGGCTGTGGTACAGATCCAACTAGCTGTGAAAATTACCGTGGAATAACATCATTAAGTCCTGTTATCTCTAAGGTGTTTGAACACTGCCTTTTGTCCATGGTTGGATCGCATATGAATAGCTCGGACATGCAATTTGGGTTCAAATCAGAAGTAGGCTGTTCAGATGCTATATATACCCTTAGGGGTGTTTTAAATTATTTAAACAGAAATCAGTCCACAGCCATGATTACTGCTATAGATCAGGGGTGACGAACCCGTGGCACGCATTCCCAAAGTGGCACGTGAGACGATTTTGCGTGGCACGAGATGCTAAGACGAATAATTTATTTTTTTCTGATGTAAATCAATGAAATATTGTATTAATTGTATTACAAACATAGCCTATGTGTGACTTACTGACTTGCTTACTTATTTCATTAACGTACGGTATGCAGTAGCTCATGCGTATTATAACGAGATCTTGCTTACTCACGTCTGCCATGTTGTTGATTTCGAAAACTATTAAATATAAAATTTAACTAGTAAACGCTTAAATTTAAAATGTCGTTTTCAATGCCGAAGAAGCTAAAGCTAGCCGAAGAAGGAAGTGGCAAGAGAATTCCAGAATCGTGGTTGGAATGTGCATCATATTTGTTCGATGACTTTCAAAATAAGGACAAAATTATCCAAAGAATCAAGGATTTACCAATTAGTCGAAATACGGTAAAAGAGAGAGTAATTAGATTGAATGAAAATATTTCAGAACAAGTAAAAAAGGATATTAATTCATGTCACGCCTATTCTATTTGTCTTGACGATGTGACATCGTCCGCTAGGTTGGCCATCATTGCTAGATACCAGAAAAATAACGAAATGCATGAAGAACTTATTAAATTAGCAACTTTGTCGGAAACAACAACAGGTGCAGATATATGTCAGTCTGTTGTGACTGAACTCAGAAATGCAGATTTAGATGCAAACAAGATAGTTTTTTACCATGGCTTGATACGTTTGCGTTGTTCGATATTTCAAATAGTCATTATAATTAAGCCATCGCACTTTTGATCATTATTTGATGCAGATATAGTGTTAAGAAGTTGAAACTATTGCCCCTTAGATTATTAAGTAATTAGCATCATTCATTTCCAAATGCCGTCCTTTTGCCTTCAACTTTCTGCAAACCTTTTTCTAGTAAGCTGTATTTCTATACGTCGCTGCTACACGCATATGTGGGTTCGCCGTTTGTTCGCTAGGTGGCGCCACAGCGTTTCATCGTTGTGTAATACGATTTCAACGATCAATACTTCAATTAATTACTATAATTAAGTTATTGAACTATTGATCATAATTCGATTTCCTTATTGTGTTATATTTTCAAGGTGATTTGTCCCCCAAGTGTAAGTAATTGGCGTCTTTTGTTTCGAAACACCGCACGATTTTTAGTATGTGTTTTAGACCCCCATTTTAAGCCAGTGCCTAGGGTCTTAAGTATCATCCCTCTTCAGTCAACAGGGATGGGCCTGTATTAGAGTTTTTACTCCTGCTAGCGGTCGCCATATCAGGGGAACGTGAACGCACTTGAGGTTGTGCATCTCTCGCCACTAGTAAACGAACTGGTATGTCAGATCGCGCCGTCTGCGGAGGAATGGGAAAACACGCTTGAGGTTCTGAACCTCTCGCTGTTAAGTGCCTAGACCGATGCTTTTGCGGACGATCGCTCCAGCTGTTTCTGCTGTCGATTGCTCCGGCCGGTTGTGTGGGCTTTTCAGCAAGCCTCTTGAACGACCGAACGGTTAGAACTACGTTCTGATCGTCTGGGATCAAGGCCCAGAAGACAGTTTGCCATCTCTCCGACGAGACGCGCCCCGACAGTTTCTCACTTTGCCGTCAAAGTGCTCCTGCTTGGCAGGCGGGGAACACTCTCACTGTTAGTACCTGGACCTGCCACTTTGGCGGACAACCGCTCCGGCTGTTGAATCGGCTGTCGATCGCCCCTGCTACTTCGGTTGTCGACCGCCCCAGCCGCCTGGGATGACGATCGCTGCAGATCCTCGACTCGATGACCTCTGCAGATCCTCGACTCGCCGAAGGTTCATTCGCCGGTACGCGCACCCTTGGGACGTGACATCAACCTCCCCTTCAGTGGCTGTTAAGATTCCCCTTTTGCACGACGTTGTACTCTTACGAAGAGCGGTATCATTGACAGTGAACCGATTGAACATTTGACTGAATTAATTGCCCCGTATCTAATATTTTATTTGCATATAATAAACCGATTATAACTGAAAGACGTGTTTGTCGTTTATTCACAAGCCACCCAAATACCAGGGTGGGGACCTAATATCATGTTTCGGACGTCTTTTCTCTCCCCCATTATTTTGGACATATGCCGAGGAGGTTCTCCTTCGAGCAAATTGGGCCATCCATTATCACCCAGGGGAACTAAGAGGAAATTTCGCCACAGATTGCATTCAATACATGATACTGTAAAGAATCGTCAACACTCTTTTACATTTTGGTTCTCTAAGAAACCACTGTATTTTGTCAACTGTATAATAGTGGTGTGTAGTTGTTAATTAAGAGTTGTGTTTGTTCTTATGTTGTCTGCATTTGCAAATAAAGTTATATATATAGAACAGTGACACATGTTTTAAATGTCTTTATGCTTTTCAAGCGCACACTTGATCAAAATATGTCACATTCTTACTTCGGTTAACCATAGGAACCTTGTGGTGCTCATAGGACTAAGTATTTTGGAAGTATTTAAAACTTGACTACTTGGTTCTTGTTCTTGGCGTGCGTCCTCCTCTTCGAGATGTCTTAACTACAATCTCTTCTTCTTCGTCGTTGTCCACCTCTTCCATTTCCTCCCACTGCTCTTTGATTTTAAATACCAGTACTTTGATCCTAGTATTTGTTACAACACTACCCATCATTATGCCACGGACCCTGACATTCAATTGTAACATCATCGATCCATGACGCAAGGTGGATCACGTCATGCAAGGAAACAGCTGGAAGTTGAAGAAAGTATCATCGCCCATATCAAGAGTTTCGAATGTCAACAATCACACTACAGTAGTGCAAAAGTCTTGCGTTGTTATCTTCCTTAAAAAAGGGAAGAAGTTGTATCCTCTGAGCAAAGCTAAGGCACTTCCAAAAAGGAAACAAAGTCAGCGTAGATAAGAAGAATGCTGAGCACAAACTTATGGCATAATAAATTTTTTGAGGCAAAACCCAAATTTTCCACTCGACTTATACACGGGTAATAGCAAAATTTCTAGTTTTTTAGTCTAATTCTATCCTCGACTTATACATGAGATCGACTTATCCACGCGTATATATGGTAGTCATTTTCAAATTTTGTCATTTTGTGTATTAATGCACGTTAAAACAGGCCCTGCTTCAACGTTCTAACTTCTAACTGTAAAACTGTATGCTCATTAGAAGTGATATTATGTTCGTTGTATTATATGTGCTAGAGCCACAGCAGAGTAACAGGGACATCGAAGAATGTTGGTCCAAAGTCAACGTGAAGCTGCTTGGGATGAGCTGGCTGGCACTGTAACACACTCTGCTACCTAGTTCACATGTTTAGCCGATGACTGTACTTATGCCTCTGCGGGAGCTGTTAATACGCTATGCGTCAATTGACGCATTCCACCGTTTTAGGTAGAATCAAATCGCCGCTTCTCCAGTGTTAATTCGAATTTTAAAATAAACGTTTAGCGTCATAGCGGCAATATGTCATACATTCGAGCCGCAAAACGATTTAAACAAAGCGCATAGAACTTCAACAGACTAGCAAAGATATGTACAGCAAATGAAGGTAAGCACGCACCACTGGTTTTGCTGTTTTAGTTATTTTCAGACTTTGAGTCCTCGAGGCTGCGGCCTTGGCCTCGAGGTCAAGTGACGCTGTCCTCGGTCTTGGCCTCGGGATACAAGTCCTCGGCTTTGGCCTTGGACCTGATGTTCTTGGCCTTGGCCTCGGGAGTAAAGTCCTTGGCCTTGTACTCGGGGCCAAGTCCTCACACCATGGAATTAAACAAGAAAATCGGTTTAAATCGCGCATTCAAACTGTTGGACTATCAGCTTGAAGTGACGAACAAGACATCCTCTGTTCAATGCAAACGGTAGACCAGGAGAATTCCTGCTAACATGTAATTATGTTGCTTGCATTGCAAGGCTTCCATTGTGTGAATCGAGCATTGCCCTGGAGAGTGAAGAAGGCATTTGGACCAGATAATTGAGTTTCTTGCTAATAAAAGGCTTAAATCTAAATGTATATATGGTGTCTATCTTAGAGCAGTAAATACCAGTAATTGGCAATGGCATTGCATTCTTGACAGTGGCGGCCCCACAGGGGGCGGGGGCGGGGTTGATTGTCTCTAAAGTCTAAACAGAGACATCTGCATCTGCTTAGGTTAGGAGGTTGTAGACTGACCGCGCTTGGAAAAGAAACAGCGCCGCAGTTACAGTAACCTCTGTCGTTCCTATTGTTAGTAAATTTTGTTAGTAAAAATAAGCAAGCAAACAATATGGCCACGAATGAGCCTAGTGTTGTGAAGTTTGCGTTCACAGATGTTAAAATTACAATTGATAGAAAGAGGTCAGCTAAATGTAAGCATTGTCGCGAAACAATAGCTGAAACTTGTGGAACTTCAAGCGGATTCAACAAGCATCTGGATAGAAAACACGAGACTGTGGCAAACAGCTACAAGACATCAAAAGGTATTTTAATTTTAAATTTTATTTTCAAAACAAAGTTTGTAGTAGGTACTGGACCGTACTGCCATGGACGCTAATCCATAAGGAGCCCAGGCCCCCAATAATTCGGGTAGGGGCCCAGCACTTGTTTGGCCCCCAAAATGTCAAATATCAGCCTATTGTGACGAATTTATAAATAGCTACAGGCCTAGGTAAGATTTAGCAAGTAATTAATAATAATGAGCTGAGGCCCGATAGGCCCAATATAATAATAGAATGACCACATGTAGTGAGAGAGAGAAAGCATTAGATGCATGCGGCGAGCCATTAAAGAAAGCGAAGCGTATGCAAGTCAGTGAGTAGTAACCCCTTCCCCTTGGCCGGCAGGAATCGTATAAATAGCCGGTTCTGCCACAGATCAGGACCGATTGCCGAGGCGGCGTGTGGAAGAAAGGAAGGTACGTATATATCTAAATTGCAAGTAGGGCACCCGAGCACCTTTAGTCGAGCACCTTTAGTCGGGCACCCAGTTAGGAAGGCACCCTGAGGCTAAGCACGTAGAGGTTAGAGCACTCTGAGGTCGGAGCACCCTGAGTGGAGGCACTATAGGTGCGGTGCTTGAGCGTAGGGCGGTGCGTAGGTGCGGTGCGAGGCACTGAGCGTAGGGCGGTGCGTAGGTGCGGTGCGAGGCACTGAGCGTAGGGCGGTGCGTAGGTGCGGTGCGAGGCACTGAGCGTAGGGCGGTGCGTTGGTGCGGTAGAGGCACTGAGCATAAGGCGGTGCGTTGGTGCGGTGAGAGGCACTGAGCGTAGGGCGGTGCATTGGTGCGGTAGAGGCACTGAGCGTAAGGCGGTGCGGTGAGAGGCACTGAGCGTAGGGCGGTGCGACAGGTGCGGTGAGAAGCACTGAGCGTAGAGCGGTGCGGCAGCTGAGGTGCGGAGGCACTGAGCTATAGGGCGGTGCGATAAGTGCGGAGCAAGGCATTGTGCCGTAGGGCGGTGAGAGAGGTAAAGTGCACGGAGTGAGGTAAGGTGCGCAGGTAGAGAGGTGAGGCGCACGGAGCCAGATAGGTAGAGGTGAAAGGATGCTTTAGAGAAGGGGTTAAGCATGGAACGGCGGAAGAAAGCACAGAGTAGTGCGCAGAGTGACAGGTGGTAGTAAGAGAGCCTGAGATCTTAGCCAAAAAGCTAAGACGAACGACCAAGTGCCTTAGAGTGAGTCAGACCCCGTGTGCGCCGAACCGGGCGGAGCCATCTTGAGTTTAGGAGGCGTAGGAACCTCGATAGGCCCGGTTCACCACATAATTGGTACCAGAAGTGGGGTAGGCTGCATAAGGGCAAAGCGCACTAAGCAGAGTAAGGGTTGGCTTCGCAAGGGCAAAGCGCACTGAGTGCAGTAAGGAAAGCCTTGGAAAGGTAAAATCACACCAAGTAGAGTAAGGTCGAGGTTTGGAAAGTATAGACCAGTTGAGCACCCAAGGTCGCGTTGAGTGTTGCACCAGGGTGCCGAGAACCTTGTTTGAAGCACTTAGTCTTAATGGAGATGCCCTTGGACACTGAGCGAGAGGTTGAGGAGATCAACCTCGCTAGCTTATTTAACCCCGGATCGGTCAGTACAGGTGCACGCCATAAGCGGTCGAAGGGATGTGATGAGGATCAGTATAGCTACTGGTTGAAGAGAGCAGAGACTGTTAAGAATAAACAGTCGAGTGCAGATAGACAAGTGCGTGCAGAATTCAGTCATAGCGAGTGCATGACTTGCTCACAGGATCGGAGGAAGACTCCGATGAAGCCAAATAAGTTTGACGGTACAATACCGTTGGAGACGTTCATACGTCAGTTCGAGGTCTGTGCCAGGTACAATTGTGGACAGACGTGGATAAAGGAGCTTTTTTGCAGTGTGCTTTAGAGAAGGGTCCAGCACAGCTGAGAAGGGTCCAGCACAGCTGTTATGGGATTTTGGTGCCAGAGAAGACGTCACGTACAAGGAATTGATAAGTAGATTAAGGCAAAGGTACGGATTGGAGGCGCAGCAAGAGACTTTCCGTACGCAGTTGCGGTGCCGGAAGCAAGGGTATAAAGAGAGCTTGTCGGAGTTGCTGCACGATATACGGAAACTCGTAGCTTTAGCTTTCCCAGGACCGATAAATGACACGACTGAGATAGTGGCGAGAGACGCTTTTCTGGAAGCTATGTGGGATAAGGAGCTTTCGCTCAAAGTCAGGGAAAGGGAGCCACGGTCTTTGGATGAGACTTATCGAGTCGCATTAAGACTGGAAAGTTATAAGAGAGCAGCAGAGGAAGTGCACGCAAGTGCGAGGAGGCACCCAGATAATCAGCGACAGGTTAGAGCCACGAATGAAGAGAGTGCGACAGAGCAACTGATGAAGCAGGTGACAGACTTCATGTCGGAACAGAAGAAGTGGCAAGCTGATTTGGAAAGACAGTTACTGAGGACAGGAAGCAGAGTGCCCGGACAGAGGAGAGAACGGGTACAAGTGAGCAGAGATGCGGCAGTTACGGTGCCGAAGGTGATAGAAGGTGAAGGATACCGACCTAAGTTTGATTGGAAAAGCAAGGTGCAGTGTTATAAGTGCCAGGGTATTGGACATTTAACGAAGGAGTGCCGAAAGAATGAGAGCACCACAAGATTCGAGTGTTTCAAGTGCAAGGAATTAGGACATCTGGCAAGGAACTGCAAGAATGAGTCTGGTAGGAAGTCGCCAAGTGACGCAGTGAGCTATAACGTGTTGTCAGGTAATGGCAGACGGACAGAGAAGTCGGTATACATAACAAAAATTGTGGATGGACAAGAGCACCAGTGTCTAATAGACTCCGGTTCAGAGGTGAACCTGATTCCAGCAAGTATGGTGCGGAGTAGAGAGTTAAAGCCAGCACCACATAAATTATCGGCTGCCAATGGGAGCGAAATAGCGCTGGAAGGACAAATAGATGTGAGCATGGAATTCGATGGGAGCGGTCAGCAAGATGTTTCGTTTCTGGTATCCAAGGAAGTGTAAGAAGTGATGCTAGGGATGGAATTCCTGATTAAGAATAATTGTCAAGTGCACTTAGAGTCCGGAGAAGTGCGAATGGGTCGCAAGAGGATTCCATCAAGGAATCGAACGAGGGTGCCACAGTGTAGGCACGTGCGATTAGAGGAAGTAGCCCCATCCGACCAACCGGATAAGATTTCGAAAGGAAGTGCTGAGATTAAGTCCGGGGTGCTCGAGGGAAGACGTGTTAGATTTGGTGCATGGATACATCCCATTAAGAAGTGCTTGATAAAACAGTATAGTGCGATTGTTATTCTGAAGTTGTGTCTTTATGTCGTTGTAGGTAGAGACATGGAAAGAGATAAATCTCGTCGAGGAGTCGAGCTCCACTGTCCTTTGTGCAAAATGGAGTTTGCAAGAACCTGTTCCAAATACCATGTGGTTCGACACATAAGAAGCGTCCACGGGATTGACGATCCGAAAGCGATGATGGGTACAATGCCCAGTTCAGGATCTGCGTGAGTTCCCGAACCCCTACCAGAGAAACGTAAGGGGCCGAACCTCAAATTTACGCCAATGAAGAGAAGCGCAAGCGCTGTCAGGAAAGCGTGTGTCGGGCAGGTGGATCCCAAAAGCCCTGTTCAGTTGTTCATCACATCGACCGACACCAAGGATGTGCCTGAACCCTTGGCGTCGACAAGCGGCTATGGCGAGAAAGTGCTAAAGGTTGTGGAAAGAAAAGGCAAAGCACCTGAGAGTGCTGTGCGAAGAGCCGACGGTCCGCGCAGGCCGACTCGACCTGTGCTTTATGAGGGGAAGTCGAGGATTGTCACTTCAGCACCCAGCTCTGAGAGTAAAAGATCAAGAGACCAAGCGACTCAATGGGAGAATGTGGAGTGCTCAAGCGTGTTGAACACACGAAATCAAGGAGTGCAAACAGCCGATCCAGATTGGGAACGCATCTCGGATGACGCGACGTATCTGAGTCGCATATGTAGTCTGATGAATCAGTTTAAATCTCCAGAAGAACTATATGAAATTGGGCGGAGAGAGTGCCCAGACATGGAGTCCAGACTTTTGCGAAGAATTATACGGGCACACTTCCCCATGAGACACGATGAAGCACCAAGGTACTTGGGTGCAGGGATAAAACCAGTGCTCATATCCGGAGGAGTAGTAGAGCATTCGAGTACAGGAGATCCTGAGGTTAAAGAGGACGAGGCAAGAGGTGCCAGTGGTTCCAGAGCGGCAGCACCTGCCGAAGACTGTGCGACAGTGGAATCTCCCAGACAAGTGAATATACAAGAAGACCTCCATCTGTCGGATTCGGATGAGTCCTCTGTGGTAATCGTGTATACGTCCTCTGACGATGAATAAGGGAAAACAGAACAACCGGACTTGATGACTAAACTGTATAAAAATAACTTGTACCTTGTTAATTGCAGATGAAAAGCTACTTCAGAGAAGAAGACGATGATTGGATTAAAGACATTTGAATGTATTATTGTTAATGATAACCGTTTGATAATTGTTTAAAGGACTTATATGTGTTAAAATGCTCATGTTAATTATTAAAAGTGATCGTGCATATAATTGAATAATTGTACTTGCATTATATTGGTGAAATGCATAATTGAAAGATGTACACACATAGGATCCCCACACACAATTTTGAATAAATGAGAGATGGGGACCATCCCGTCGATTAAGTCCGGGGTGGTGCGACGAATTTATAAATAGCTACAGGCCTAGGTAAGATTTAGCAGGTAATTAATAATAATGAGCTGAGGCCCGATAGGCCCAATATAATAATAGAATGACCACATGTAGTGAGAGAGAGAAAGCATTAGATGCATGCGGCGAGCCATTAAAGAAAGCGAAGCATATGCAAGTCAGTGAGTAGTAACCCCTTCCCCTTGGCCGGCAGGAATCGTATAAATAGCCGGTTCTGTCACAGATCAGGACCGATTGCCGAGGCGGCGTGTGGAAGAAAGGAAGGTACGTATATATCTAAATTGCAAGTAGGGCACCCGAGCACCTTTAGTCGAGCACCTTTAGTCGGGCACCCAGTTAGGAAGGCACCCTGAGGCTAAGCACGTAGAGGTTAGAGCACTCTGAGGTCGGAGCACCCTGAGTGGAGGCACTATAGGTGCGGTGCTTGAGCGTAGGGCGGTGCGTTGGTGCGGTAGAGGCACTGAGCGTAAGGCGGTGCGTTGGTGCGGTGAGAGGCACTGAGCGTAGGGCGGTGCATTGGTGCGGTAGAGGCACTGAGCGTAGGCGGCGGTGCGTTGGTGCGGTAGAGGCACTGAGCGTAAGGTGGTGCAACAGGTGCGGTGAGAAGCACTGAGCGTGGGCGGTGCATTGCGCGGTAGAGGCACTGAGCGTAAGCGCGGCGGTGAGAGGCACTGCGACAGGTGCGGTGAAGCACACTGCAGCTGGAGGTGCGGAGGCACTGAGGCTAGGGCGGTGCGATAAGTGCGGAGCAAGGCATTGTGCCGTAGGGCGGTGAGAGAGGTAAAGTGCACGGAGTGAGGTAAGGTGCGCAGGTAGAGAGGTGAGGCGCATGGAGCCAGATAGGTAGAGGTGAAAGGATGCTTTAGAGAAGAGGTTAAGCGTGGAACGGCGGAAGAAAGCACAGAGTAGTGCGCAGAGTGACAGGTGGTAGTAAGAGAGCCTGAGATCTTAGCCAAAAAGCTAAGACGAACGACCACGTGCCTTAGAGTGAGTCAGACCCCGTGTGCGCCGAACCGGGCGGAGCCATCTTGAGCTTAGGAGGCGTAGGAACCTCGATAGTCCCGGTTCGCCACACTGTCATTTGTCTTTAGCAGCTGTGCAACTGTCCAAAATCAAACTTTGTAGTGTAAAGGCCTACATGTGAGGTCCTTGGCCTTGGTTATGGTTCTGGACAACTTTTATAGCGCCGTAGCATGGCGAAGGCCAAAGTCAAAGGCGCTGTCAACAACGCTGACAAATCGACATGGAACAGAAGATTGTTTGTCTTGAGGGAAAGTCCGCTCAGATGGCAGAAAAGAGTTCGCTGCCGTGTTGAAATCGGGCAGTGAACCCTTCAGAAGGCGGTCTTCCGCAAGAAGACGTTCCGTCGAAGAGTCAGTGAAAACGCAGAAAGGATGTTGAAGGACCGCATGGATGCTGGGCAAAAATTCTCCGCGTGGCGAAAATCAGGCGGCGAATCCTTTAGGGTGGTCATCTGCGAGACAGTAATTCATCGCCGAACTTGACGGGAACTGACTGAAGATGGAATTCCGCGCACGAAACCGGAACAGTCTTTGCCCTTTATGGCCTGTAGGCTCCGTCGAGTGACTGGTGGCTCAAAATAGCGGTCCAACCACGCCGACACGGGCGACGTGAATCCGAGCGTTCGGCGCAGAGAAGACGCAAAGACCATCGCCGACCGCTTCGAAAACGACGGCTAAGCGACGATCCGCGCGATTAGCGCAAAGAAATAAGCGCAAGACGTCGGTAAATCCGCCAAGAACGGCGACATTCCGAAGCACGGACAGACACGTGCAAGCAGCCAAAATGGCGCTACTGGAATCGGCCTTGGCCTCGACCTCGGACCTGAAGTCATTGGCCTCGGACCTCTGGACCCCAGCCTTGGCCTCGGACCTGCTGTCCTTGGCCTTGGACCTGCTGTCCTTGGCCTCGTGTTACAAGTCCTTGGCCTTGCCTTGGCCTCGAAAGTTGTGGCCTTGACTCCAAGTCTGGTTATTTTGCATGAATCTGGGCCTGTAACCTATCAAGTAGGTCTAAGTACTAAGTATGATGGCATATTGGTTTTTAACGTAAACGTTAATGTTAGGTAATAAACGGAATTATGATAGCTTCGAAAATACACAAAATCGGTTAAATTACAGTAATTTTTATCGATGTTAATTTATAGCTACAGATTCTTTTACAGATTGAAACAGAACATAAAATGTACAGGCATATGCAAAAAAACATTTTTTGTGTATATATCTATTTTATATTACAGTTGAAAATGAACTTTACTACTTAACTTTTGTGCTCTGCATTTGGAGAGACCAATGCTTGCTGTTTTTGTAAATTATTCCTGTCATACTACCTATGCAAAGTATTTTGTTATAAGAAAATTACATCTCTTGATTTCTTAATTTACAGTGCAAATAGCAGCAATTTTGGAAATGTTGCATTCATCTATTATCTTGTCTACAGGTATTAAAAGCGTGTGCACATTTAACCCGGACCTAGAGTACTTCGAGGCTCGTTACATTGTGCAAGATGTACTATACAATGGTAATTGTATGTTCTCGTGTCTGGCAGCTGGCTTGAACGGACAATTCACAGCAGACATGGTCCATAACATCCATCAAGAAATTGTTACTTTCTTGCGTGGAAATCGTGAAATGGTAAATTTGTTTCTTAGTTAATTGTACTGCTGTTAGTTTTGTATTCTTGTGCTAACGAATTATACGTTGTCAGATTTGTCTTGTGGGCCAACCCTCTGAGGCCTGAGACCCCTCAAAGGCAGGCCTCAAAAGAGCTTGAAGCAGAACTTCAAAAAATGTACACTGTTAGTGTTACTTCGTTAGTCTTAATGAACGTTACGCTTTCGATTCTGCTACTCAGAAATAGCTCACAATGCACAAAGTACAGTAGTGTATACTGTTTGGCCTCATACAAATGTATTACTATTATGCACAACATTATGGACATATTTCAATTGGTGTGGTCGATAGCGTCATGCCAATTGTTAACCTACAGTGTATATGAGCAGATGGAAATCTCACTCGAAAGTCCAAGAAATTTCAGCCTGCTTTCATGGAACATAAGATTCAGACGCACATTATTAGCCTACAGGCTGTTCTTAAGAACTCAAAATCTGACATATTTGCTCTTCTTGTTTAAACTTTTAGCGAGGTCATTGTTGCAGATGGAAGTAAATCCTTGGTTTAAAATATCGGTGCATAACTCTGAAACCATAAATATTGTTTCTATTACTTCCAAAATTGACCATTCACTTGCAGTTGTCGACTACTAAGTTCTGTGTTCGTTGATTGGCAGTGCTGGGCTTCCGTTGCAAGAATGCAAGAGTATGCCTTTTGAAACAATTAGTGTGAGTAATGTTCCCACAATACTTGATGAAGATTATCTGACAAAAATGTCTCAAGACGGATATTGGGGTGATGGTATTGTACTAGCAGCTGCATGCAGACTATATCATCGTGAAATATGAGTGTTGTTTGTCAACAGCAACACTGTTACATTTGCTGATGGACAGTCACAAACTGCCGTTTCATTGTTAATGGGTTTTGTAAAGAGAGTTGGTGCATCAACTGAAGACCATTACGTGTATCTGCAAAAGAAAGTACCTGAACAGGTAGAGTTGCGAAGTCAAGATGGGGCATTCCATGTCAAATCAACACAGTCATCGGACGTCACCGTCTCAAGATTTTGATGGAAATTGGCACAATTGTTCATCCACATGAGTAATGTTGAAAACCATAATATAAGAGTCTTGGGTCAACCCATGTCCAAACTACAGGTCATGAATGTTTGGTCAACCAGCACTAACTCGCGACCGTAAAAATGCAATACCACTTCTGTGATAGCTATAGACATAACCTGTGCACCAAACTTTAGCTTTTTGAAAGCTCTATCTAGGCCAATCAACAAGTTCACCAAGAGTTTGAAACCCAAAAGAACAGAAGCAATCATAGCACATCATTTGATATTTTGACAAATGTGCATTCAACAATATTTATGATTTTATTTGTGGAAAAGTCTTATATTGTGAGGAATTAATGGTGAAAATTTCAGAGTGGGAACTCTTATAGTTTTTATGCAGTGATTAAAAGAATAACCGCCCCACATGCAAAATCGCAATTAAAACATTCCTGTTGGGCATTACATCCACTTAGTGCTGAGTTAATTTAGTATGCCAGTGACATCTGAAACTTAGACAAATCTGTGACAGTTTGCCTAACATCCAACAGTATTTTTATTTGTGTTTTCAATTTAATAAATTTTATTTAATGTAGACCTGTGCGCCGCCGCCACTGCGCCGCCGACGACGACATTTTGTAGGACGCCGCCAGTAATATAGGATTGGCGCGCCGCTGCCAAGACAATGTCGGCGTGACGCCGACGACCCTAAGGTGAATTTATTTCTCTCAGTCTCATGTAATCAGAGTAGACCAACACTGTTGAATTACGTGGACAAAAATGTCTTCACCAACACTAACTAACTCAAAGCAAATGTTACGTACTTACTTCGCTTCATTCGTTTCTCGAATGACGTCATCTATCAAACATGTCATGTATACTTTATGCAAAATGGCTACGTCAAAGAAAAGTGTCTTTGATGAATATTACATAAAGACAGAAAAAGATGGAAAAAGTTTTGTTTGGAGTTATTTTGGTCATTTGGTATGCAGAGCTGATTGCTACTGGCACAAGGAATTTTAGCTATTCCAGCGACAAGCGCGCCTTCAGAGAGAGTATTTTTCACTGCCGGGCTTGTACTGCAAGCCAAGCATTCGTCACTAGCACCAGAAAACGTGAACAAAATTATTTTTGTTCATGACAATGGGCACTACCTATAGTAGAAAGTTTGGCGATTCAATCGAATTCGGCTTTACAAATTTACTAGAGACAGTAGCTTTCTGTGCATTTTATCTTATTTTACATGTAATGCAAGTCTGCATGCAGTTAAGTAGAGATAATGAACAAAGAACTTATATGGATATGTAATGAAGCAATATAATTTGACAAGATGCTTCCTAAACTGTATAATTTTATTTTTAATGTGTATTGTAAGTTTGTAAAATTGTTCTTAAATGAACCGGATGGAAAAAACAAGAACATCCAGCAAAAACGACCATATCACATGGTGTCCATTGTAGTCACACGTATTGTACTGTAGTGAACTTTTGTCCTCCCACCGACGCCGACGCCAATGAAGTCCACGCCGCCGCCGATAAAATTGGTTCGGCACGCCGCCGCCGCAGGTTATAAAGAGGTCAAACGCTGATGACAACCCTCAGAGCGTCGGTGCACAGGTCTAATTTAATGCAGTGATTGCAAGAAAAGAGGAAAATATAAAGACCACATCAAATGAAGGTACGTGCAAGAGAATGGACAGTGAGGACCATCTTCCACTTCTTTGACCTTGAGTTGGTGAATTCATTGATCCTTTACAGACAAGATAAGATAGCACAGAAAAAAAGCAAGCAGTCCAGATTTTTGAATACCAGTTGCTGAAAGCCTTTCGTCAATTGATGATAACGATGATTTTTCTGAAGAAAGTGACCTTGATCATGGATCATCAGAGGCCAAGAGGCCTCAAAATAGCACTTCAGTTCCAGCCATGCCACAAGTGGACTCCGACGTCATTTCCGTTGGGCCGGCTCCGTTTCCCGCTGCATCAGCGATGCAGTTTTCCGCTATGCCAGTGCCAGTGACAGAGACCTCCGAGCGATCACCCGCCTCAGTCAGCGTTTGCATACAACCTTGGGCTGTGCCGGTACCAGCAACGGCTGGGCGCGTTTCCGCCGCGGCATCCACCTACCCCCAGCAAGGAGATGCACCGCTAGCGACGTCCGTGGCCCCGCCAACGACGTCGGCTGCACCCTCTGTGACGTCAGTTGCAGCGCCAACGACGTCAGAGGAGTCGTCAGCTGTTTCCGCTGCATCAGCAACAAGAATTCCCACTATGCCAGCGTCCGTAGAGTTGACAGCCGAGCGCCCGTGGACCTCGGCCAACGCCTATGTCAGATCATGCGATGCTCCATCGTTGAAGTCCGATGCCGCTCCATCGTCGACATCCGAGGACGCGCCAGCGATGTCCGATATCACATTGTCAACATCCGCCGTGTCAGCAAAAACAGCCGCGATCAGTTCCGCCGTACCAGTGTCTAGCACCTCCACTGTACCGGCCCTGCTTCCTGCTGATCCAGCGACGATGACCTGTTCTTCCTAGGATCCAGTGAGGATGACCGTTTCGTCTGTGCCAGCGTCAGCCATTTTCGATGCGCCAGCGTCGAAGCTTTCCGCTACGTCATTGGTGACGTAAGCGTCAGCCATTTTCGATGCGCCAGCGTTGAAGCTTTCCACTACATCATTGGTGACGTCAGCGCCAGTGCCAGCGTTGTCCACTGCGCCTCCAGCGACTTCCGGCACTCCAGTGTCAGCAATTCCCGCTGCATCTGCCGTGAGGTCCGCTGCGTCAATGCACACCGTGGCGGCCGCCACAGTGGTCCATCAGTTCTCAGTGACGTCAGATATCCCATCGTCAATGTCAGCTGAGCCTTCAGAGACATCTGATGCATTTGGGCTTTCTGTGACAACCGTCACAGTGATCGAACAGCTCAATGGTCACCGCACCTCAGCTGCCGGTGGACCTCCGATATGCGCGAGCCAGCTTTCGTGCTCTTTCTCAACAGCTCCATCTTCCGTGAAGTTCTCCCGCCAGTTTGTTGAGGTTTCTGAACTGTGCCAGCTGTCGACCGAAGACGCCATCTGGTGTTGCTTTAGAATTTTCTTCCCGGGAGGAGGAGATATGGTGACTGACTTTAGGAGCCTGTCAGCCGTGAGGGCAGACCAGCTATCGAGCGGCCGCCCGCCGCTGCTAGAGAGCGCTACCGCCCATAGGCGTAGCAGCTGCAGTATGTATGCAGCTGCATCCAGCAGCAGTGATAGCTGCAGTAGGCTAGCTGACAGAATAGCTAACAGTAGTCTGAAGATGGTTGAAGAGATGACACTACATGCAGTTTGATTTGATGCTCGAAATATATTCTGATTTAAACTACATTAAAGATTTTAAACGTGAAGCACCTCGAACACTTTTATATAGTATCATCAAGACACTATAGGGACACGATCAAGTGGTACATGCGGACAAACTCAAGAAGTGTCGCAAGTGGGCAGGCGAAGATCCGGAACAGGCACAGACCGATAATACTATCGGACACAGCGGAAACATCTGCGCCAATCCGAGTGAAGTACCACTAGAAGTTTCTGTTGATCGGCCTCAGAGGCAAACACGAAAGGTGATTCAGTTCACACAGAGTTTAGTTCAGTTTTTAGTTTAGGACAATACGCTTCTTTGTAACTTTTATCATTCGTTCATCCATGTGGTCATCAGGCCGTTTCGTGGGTAGAATGATACCGACCGACCGGTTTAAGCTACATTCTTGTCACCCTGTCATCCGTCCTCACTCTATTGTACCACCTCATACCGTCATCAGCTGCGATCATCCTCCTCCAGACATAGAGAATGTGACGAGCCCATCTGTTACTTGCCGTGGTGCTCATTTGCAGGAGATGCCAAGTCGATCAAACTCACTCTAATGCCTGAACTGCCCCAAATGGTTCACGGCCATCGAGGCATATCAGATTCACCATGACAATACACATGGTCTGAAACCGTCGGACGTCACCAATCCAGATCGACCGACCACCACGGAGCTGTGCAGAGACTATACGCACCACCAGCAGTTCCACGCCTTCTGAGCTCTGCTCCATGCGTACGTTTCGTTCATCCAACACGTATGGGCGAGTGAACCACTCCCGGGGGGGAAGAAGTATAGGAAAGTCCCTACCCGGTTGGATGGGGTCGTGCGGAAGAAAGTTCCCCACACTACCTTCCCACATCGAACACGTGAACCTCACTCACCCAAGCTGACCAGGGAGTGTCGTCACTGGAGTCCATCACACCACTGTCGAAGGGCGTCAGTAATGGACTCATGTTCCTACCCAGTGGTCAAGGAGTAGCCGTGGCACCCGTCAAGAATTCTTAAGACGCTGTCCCACGGGCAACAGAGAGTTTCTGTTCCATACCCGCAACAGTGGGAAACAGCCTCCACTGCCTCTGATGATGTCCTGATACAGTACCAGTTCGAGAAGTTGGCCGACCTCTTCAGAAATTTGGCGAACTACGTGTCGATCGAGATCATGGTGGGAGCAGGGCTGACCTTGTTCCCCAAGATCCAGGGTGCGTACGCTCATGACCTCACGAAGACTCTGAAAAATTGTAAAATACCTACTCGAGACGCTGCTACAGAGCCCGACAAGGCGCCGACCTCCGACGAGTTCACGATCACCGGGATGACTACAGAGGGTACTCCACTCCTACCTGACCCAGAGGCATAGCTAGGGGGCAGGGGCATATGCCCCCGGGCGCCAGATCAGGGGGCACCAAAATGGAGTTCTAAAAATTCTGCAATGAACTTTTAAATAAACGGTTCCCACAGACACGGTGTGCCAACCGTGCCATATATCCGGAAACACTTATTCAAGTCTTCAAGAATCCGAAACAAACCAAATAAGATTAAAATTCCACTACGTATGGCACACCGTCAGGACCGCCTGGGCGGCCTGGTTTCACTCGGAGAGACTGCGAGTCGGTGCCCTAAGGCTGGCCCTGCCAAAGCCCTGTGTAGCGAGTGATAGAATAGCAGCTGCTGCTGCAGTAGCTGCAAGCTAGGGCATTGGGGTGGAGGGGTGCAAGAATCATTGGTATGTTGTCTCCTGAGGGAACATGATACCTCTGTCATGTATCTTAACTAAGAAACCAGCACCAGTGGAGGGAAAAGGCTGCCTCGGTTTCATACTAGCATTGATGAGAAGCTGCAGTTTCGAAGTCTCGTCAAAAGACGGTTTACTTAATAGCTGCTAACAGAAGTTTTAAATAAGTTTTGGCACGTCATCCTTGGCAAAATTGACCGTGTTCAGAAGCGGCTTCAGGATCCAACTATGAATTTTAAAGATGCTGCATCTGACCTGGAATCATTGAAAATAAACTTTGGAGAAATTTGCAATGACTTGTGCATAAATTCTGCTTAGCTTAGCATGATTTAAAGTGGCTTAGAAGGCATTACTGCCTGTGTGAAAGCCACTAGGGGCACTAACAGGGCTTGAGCCCGCTCCGTCAGCCTGACGCTCCAGCATGTAACCCACTCTGTCATCTTCCGCCCCCTGAAGAAGGCAAAGCCAGATGCATAAAATGGGGAGTTGAAGCTGAAAATCGGACAAGACGAAGACGTAGAATGCCAGGCGAATTGGCAATGGATGCTGGTCTTTCGCAGGAGGAGGAGCTAATCCGTATAATGAAGAGCGTTCTTGACAGACTGCAGCAAGAAATGTCAACACGATTTGCGCGGCTGCAGGATCTGGATTTGAGATTTGGATTTTTACTGGATGTAAAAACTTTATTTCATGACAAGATTGACGACAAATTTGACAATATCAGTTGACTGACACAACATTGCAGGGATCTTGGAAGCTTCTATAACACCAACATCCATAGCCGGAGAACTGTTCAACAATATTCGTGACTGCAAGATGTTACTACGTAAAAGGGATTCAGTTTTACCAGCAATTCCAGTAGATCTTCTCTCTTTTATCATTTCTTATGGTGATGATGTATTTCCAAACTTGTGAATTGCACTGCAAATCCTTCTGACAATTTCAGTTTCAATTGCTAGCTGCGAGCATTCATTTAGCAAACTGAAGCTCAGTCTGTCTTACTTGCGTGCGTCAATGGGGTAAGATCATCTTAGTTATCTGGCACTCCTTAGTATTGAGCGAAACTAACTGGAAAAATATGACTTTGACGAAGTAATTGATAAGTTTGGTAGAGTAAAATCTAGGAAAATTAACCTACCCGGTACTATAATGATCTACAAGTACTAATTTAGCTACTAGGCCCTATTTACTGTTTTAACAATATCGCATGACTCGTCTGCATCAGGTTCTTCTTCTTTCGTAGAAGCCTGGAACTTGGTGAGTTTTATTTGACAAAATTAAGATGTTTTATTTGCTGTCAAAATGTGTTGTCGACTTGTCGAGGCGGGGGAGCGCCAACAGTACACCTTGCCCCCGGGCGCCAGATACCCTCGCTACGCCTCTGACCTGACCCGACCAAAGATTACGGGGAAAATCACCCTCTCCCATCTCAATCACTGAGGTGGACGAGACTGTTGCACCGAATGTCGTCACCCCTGATCCCCCCCTTTTGGTGGCCCAGACGGAGACACGGGAAACCAAGGGTTCTGAGAACTTCTGACCACCTTTGGGCCGTTGCAATGGACACAGGGTGGTCGAGATTGCTGAACCAAATGACATCTCCACTCCACCGCCAGCTCACAAAGAAATCCTGGAGACTGTCGGTTGCGAACCCAACCACCTGCAGGACCAGGACGTCGACCTGGACACTTAATGGGGTGGAGGGCTGACACGAGTCACTCCTCCAGATGAGAAGTGGGCAGAGATGGGTTGCGAGCGCTTGGCTCAGCTTCTCCAAGCGCAGTTTGATCCCCTCTGGCTTCCTGTGAGGACCTGCTAACTGCAGGATGTGTTTAACCTGAGACTAGTCTCCAGTGGTATGATCGACAATCAACGTTTTGAATTAACAGACATCACGGGTATACTCCATCAAACAGACATCACGGGTATACTCCATCAGTACACAACTTTACTTTTTCTTTATATATGTATCAGCATAATCGTGTCGTTTTATACATGTTTATATAAACCCTGTCATTTACATATGCTTGCTCAGTTTTGTTTTGTACGACTGCCTAACAGCGGTGGCACTACATGCCGATGCTTCACTCTGTGTGCTTGTCGCGAGGATGTGACTATGTGTGTATAAAATTATATATATTTATATATATATATATATATATATATATGTTTGCAACCTTGTCGTTTTATATACTGGTGCATAATGTCATTCGCATGTATCTTCACAGTTTTGCCATGTACCCACACATACCCCCTACCAATAAAATCGTTTCACTTTCATTAGCATCTACAAAAGTATATATAACAGTGTAATAATTTAAAGGATGTCATTACAGTTCAAAAATTCAGAAGAAGGCAAAAGAATATCACTCATGGATAACTACATTTTTCAACAACATATGTGAAGCAGAGAAGAAATTTTGGAGATGTAGCAATGAGTATGGTAAATCTCACTGCCAAACATCCAACTGAGTTATTGTTAAAGAGCATTCTCATGCCTCTTCATCTGGTAAAGTGGAAGTTACTCAAATTTGAGCTATGCTTAAAAGGGTAGAAATCTGGTGATATCAGCAATGCACCCCGCAACACAGGCAAGTTTACCAAAAGAAGAATCTTTGAGGCGTTTCATTCGATCATATTGCCAAGTTAAATCGTAAGATGGTAGTGGCTTAACAGATGGACTTCAACAAATGACAACTGGACAACCATTCCTACGACACAGAGAAAATTTCATCGACAAAGACATGGACTTTCCTGTAAGTTGCTCCATCTGGTTTGCCAATGGTACTTACAAAGTCAATCTGGCTCAATACACTCAGTTGTATACAATTCATGGAACACATAATGGAACAAATATTTCGTGTGTTTTTGCTCCCTTGCCTAATAAGCGGGAGTCGACATGCACAGCGGTATTACAGAAATGACAAAAGATCCAACTGTTGATACAGCCACAGACTATCATTAATTACTGATTTTGAACAAGTGGCAATGAATTCATTCAGAAGTGTATTCGGTGTGAATTTACACTGTTGCCATTTCCATTTCAGCAAGTGTGTATGGCACAAAGTGCAGGAAAACGGCTATTCAGCACAATATCATGCAGACAAAAACTTTTCAATGCATATTCGGATGATTGTCACCCTGGCTTATGTCCCACTTGTGGACAAAGGCTACGTCTACAACAAACTTGTCAAACTGGATTCAGTTCCAGAAGTAAATCCATTACTGAATTACTTCAAGGAAACATTCATTGGAAAACAACAGCGAAATGTTAGATCTACTCCTACGTTCACCCCAAGATTTGGGATTGTTACCAGGGGGTCCTGGATGATGCTACAAGGACCAACAATGCCATGGAAGGATGGTATAATGCATTTGCAAGTTCTGTGCGTATTGCTTATCCAAACTTGCCAAAGCTCATAGTCAAACTGAAAAAAGCGGTAATGAACTAACTTTTGAACGTCATCTGGCTGGTGAATCTCCACCTCCGTAAAAGAAAAAATACAGAGATATTGAAAAAGAGGTGTGCCTACGAAATGACTGGACTTCACGTGAACTGCACAAGGGCACCACTGTTAGCACACATATATGTGACAGAACCTAGGATCCCCTCTGCACCTCCTCTGGGATTTGACAGAGCTTTTTTCTAGCCCCAGCACTATTCTGTCATGCCATCGACTGGATACTGAGTCACAATGGGTTAGGCATTGACATGGGACATCATAATTTTGCTGACATTGACTATGCTGAAGATGGCCTGCTTTTCAACCAAAACAGCGACTGAACACTGCCACTCCACAGTTATGATCAGGCAGCAAGCACCACCGACCTACCGTATTTTCGCGCATATAAGACGCGGCTTATACGAATGTTTACACAATTAGCCCCCTTGGTGTGTCTTATACTCGGGTGCGTCTTATCTAAATTTTTGGAACATGAATAACTGCGCCGACGGGTCGCCTAGAGCACCGGCGGCTCGCCTAGAGCACCAGCGGCTGGCCGAGAGCGCCGACAGGGCACCGGGAGCGCCAACGGGTCGCCAACGGGCGCCGACGGGTCGCCAAGGGCGCTGACGGGTCACCAAGAGCGCTGACAGGACGCCGACGGGATGCCGAGAGTGGGAGCGCCGACGGGGCACCGAGAAGGTCGGCGGCTTGCCTAGAGCTCCGACGGGGCGCCGACAGCGCCGGCGGCTGGCCGAGAGCGCCGACGGGTCGCCTAGAGTGCCGACTGGTCGCCAGGAGTGCCGACGGGTCGCTTGGAGTGCCGACGGGGTGCCGAGAGTGCCGGCGGGTCGGCTAGAGCGCTGACGGGGCGCCTTTTGGTGCGTCTTATATATGGGTGCGTCTTATCCATAATTATTTTAACACAAATCATCAAAACCCGCGTCTTATACGCGGGTGCGTCTTATACGCGGGTGCGTCTTATATGCGCGAAAATACGGTACATCCCAACTGAAAGAAGACCAAACCGCAGAATTGTCAATGTTGTCTTGTATGTTTCTGTGTCTGTGTTAACTTTATATTTTGTTGGTGTAGTTTTGTGGTATCTGTAGCTCTTTTAACACAGTTATATTGTGTCCATGGTTTAATTTGTTGAAAGTGGACTGATAGAATGTGTGAAGCGCTCTTGTTGTGGGCTCTAGCCCAGCTACTGCACTTAATAAATCAGCCTGAATAAATAAATAAAAACAAATCAACTTGTGTTTTGCATTCCAAAAAGTCACATTTTCCTCCCTTTATGAAGGGTTTGGTGAATAAAAGTACAGAATTTTAAGGGTTCAGTATCTCCAACAAGGTTAAGAAACACTGTTCTATTTCAAGTGCCAAAACTTCACAAATATGTTTACTTTGACATGGAGTTGGAAAAAGGGCAAGCATGAGTAATAAGAATTTGTAAAGTAATTAGAAGCTAAAGTTTGGATATGTACTATTCCCATGCCAAGAAATAGCAATAAGTCAAGTACAGAAAGGTTCTTGTTATAAAACTTTAAGTAGTTGACAATTAGCCAACTATGCTTGGCTACAGAATTAATGCTATGTGTTTATAGATCATTCTGATATAACAGTGGGCATCTTATTTTGACAAAGTTTTAAAACATTTGAAGGTTAATGCCTATTCTGGCCTTCCACACATATCATTAATTTTAATAAACAAGCCAATATTTGCATCATTTATCATTTCTTTTTGCTATTACCTTTTGCGATACCTAGAATGCAAACATTTTAAAAATAAAATGCTGTGTTGTTGATTGTTGCACAAGTACAAAAGAATAAGCTTGTTGATTATTGATTAAGCTTCATAACCACAGGTAACCAAGCATGCAATTTAACATCAGTAGCCCAAGACCAAGTAGCCAATGAGGTTTCACCTGAGGCTAAATGAAGCAGTCCTTAGCAAAGCGGCCGGCAGATTGCATTAGTCCAAAAATGTCATCAGAGAGACAGGTAACTTGTTTGGCCTAATGAACACAAGAATATACACACACACACACACACACACACACACACACACACACACACACACACACACAGAGACACACACCCTCTGCTACTGGACAACACAACACATTCAAAGGGCAATAACAGCAACAGTCCCAAAGGAAACAAAGAAGCAACAAACTATCAATCTGTGAAGCAAATGTTTGGGTTATAACCAAATTGTATTTAAGGTTTGAATTAGACTCTCACTCCCACAGCAAATGCCACTAAAGAAATTAGCTTTTTGAATCCCCTTGCTCTGAAAGCACCAGTCTGCATGGGCATTCAACATGGAAGCCTAACATTAAATCTAAAACCCTAGCAGCAACAAATTTAAGCAGCATCAAATAAAATTAAACTCAGTGAGTTTCTACACAAGCCAACAGAAATGCCATGCAAAAAGAAGCAGTTACCGGTACTTTGCAAATAGAGAGATGAGTAGCCCACATACAGTGCATATATAAGTACCAGTAATACAGAACTTCTTAAACTCTGTGTCACGACAATGATGACAAGACACCTTTAACTTTCTTACAAAGCTCTTTTATCATCATTCAAAGTTTCTGAATTAACTGCACACAAGAAAAGCTTTCATAACATTGGGGAAGAACTCATTTTTACCAGCATGTAAAGAAATTGTTTCAGTGATTATAATTATTGGTAATGAAGCAGCAGAAGTGATTACAAATTTTTCACTCCGTACCTGTCTTTTTAAAAATCAATTTTATTACAAAAAAACCTAACAATTGCTGACATTTTAGTAGGTGTGTCGTTTTTGTTGACGTAACTTTGGCAACCATTACCGCAATAAAATGGTTTATATTTAATATTTTTACCATTACCCCGGTTATCATGGATTTACTGTGGTAACGGTTATCGTGTCACTCTCTAGTTCCATCATTGGTATGGGTGACCCATGTCAAAGCGCCCTTGAGTTTGGTTTACCATGCTTACGGTGCTATATAAGTTGTCTCAATAATAATAATCACCAAGTGTCTAAGTACCTAGGAGCAACACGATTACAGTTTCTGTGAATGAGAAGCTTCCTGGAGTATTTAGCCATATAATCAACACTCCTCCAAAAGCCATCAAATAGCCATGAAGTTTATGATTACCAGTACATTTGGCTCATACCAGAGAAGCATCTCTACTAGTGTCTGCAGAAGACCAGTTTCTCAAAAAATCTTGGCTTAATTCTCTCAGTTAAGGCAGTTGGGGGAAAGTGATTCAGCCTAGCTTAAGTATAGGCACCTAGATAAAGGAATCAGGCATAGACACTTAACAGTGACTCTATAACAAACAACAAGTAAACCTCTCAAGACCCTAACACTCACACCACTACACACACAAATTACATTACGAAATCTACGTGCTTTTGCTCTCTGGTGTTCAGTGACTGTCCCGTCTTTGTCTGCCTCCTTTCTCTGATCATTGCATGCTGTTGGAGTTCAAGGCAGGGAAATGTGAGTCAAGTCTAGATGTGATTAAACCTTATTAGCTGATATATATATATATATATATATATATATATATATATATATACTATTCCTTCTAAGCATCCCACTGGACAGATCAATGCTGACTGCAAAGTGCATCAGATCTGCATTAATGTTCTAACCTCAGGCAATATATAAATTACAAACTTAAAAATCATATATGCAATAAGATAAATTAACTTGCCACCAATATGTGCATTATCAGTGGCAGAATCCATAATTGTACCAAAACAAGCTTCAAGTCTTGTATGCAAAGCTACCATTGCAAATCATCCAGCTATTATTATTATTATTATTATTATTATTATTATTATTATTATTATTATTATTAAAGTTAAGATTATATTGTGGTAACTAACCCAGAAGGACTACGTGAAGACATTACAGTGTCAAAACAGAATCGTAACTAGTTCGAAATAGCCAGGTCTTTAAGCGCTTCTTAAATGTATCTAGTGATGGTGAGAGTTGAATGGCCAGTTGTAGACCATTCCAGACCCGTGCTGCCGCCACGGGAAATGCACGATCACCTACGGTGGAAAGACACATTCGCGAGACGAGTAGCGCTGCAGTGGAGGCTGACCTCAGACGTTGTCGACCATCAAGATCTGAGACACGATGCAGTTCTGTCTTTAGGTATGCTGGGCCCATGCCATGCAGACACCGGAACACCTGCAACGCCAGTTTGTATTTGATACATTCTGGCACTGAAAGCCAGTGAAGGTCTACCAGTAGAGGTGTTATGTGATCACTCCGTCCGGATCGGTGAATCAAACGCGCGGCAGCATTCAGCACCGTCTGAAGACGGTTTAGGAGATGACTAGGAGTCCCTGCAAGGGTAGCATTGCCATAGTCCAGTTTTGTCAGCACTAAAGCACTGACCAGCGACTTAAGGACTGTAGTGGAGATGGATCGTCGGATGCTCCGTATCAATCGTAGAGCAGTGAAACATCTGGCGATGGTATTGGACACGTGTTGTTTCATCGATACAGTACAGTCTAAGTAGATGCCTAGATCCGAACCGAGGTAGTCGGCTGCAGCTCAAGATCGTCAATACGAACACATGCCGTGGGTAAGAGGTGCTGCTACCGGTCAGTAGCGACCCATAGAACTTCTGTCTTGGCAGCATTAAGCGTCGATTGGATCTCAGCCAGTTTGTCATCTCTGCGATGCACAGTGTCATGCATTGCTGCAGTTGTTGGGTGGCGGCTGGCATGCAGCTCCCATAAATCTGTGTCTCATCAGCGTAGAGATGTGCCCATAGTCCGTATTTTTGAGCTATGCCAACCAGGTCAGCCACATAGAGAGCAAAGAAGATGGGTCCAAGGACCGATCCCTGTGGGGCTCCACGATTGACTGAGGATGGCGGCATCGAAAAGTTGGCGCAGCGAACGAATTGCATCGTTAAATGCTACAAGCTATTGCAACACCCATGCAAAAAATTCAAATTGCACTGCCCAGGTGTAAGCCAACCAATTTCACAGCAATCACTGTCTCACCTCATATCTCAACAAAACACCAACTGTACTAAATTCTAAATGCTTTTACTTTCATCATAGAACTTCTGAGAAACAAGCTGCTTTTGCAACAGCCATTATGCCTATACAAAAGAACTCAGCAAAGCCAGCCAACCATAACTTCTTTCTTATTTATGATGCTGGACAATGGATATGACCAAGCCATTTGAATTTCTTGTCCATTTCCTGTTATTTTGTCGCTGTTTGATATACAGCAAAGCTTTGCAGGGGTGTGCATGGATATAACGAGAAAATCAGAAAACCTTAAAATAATGTGACAGGAGGATGTCTCCAAATGCAACAAAATTGCAATATGGTTAATGGTCATCCATATAACTTGGTAATGTGAAAATGTGCAACTGCACAGAAAAGGCTATACACACATGACCATTCAAAATAATGAATCGCAAGCGGTCAGATTTCTGCATTTTCCTTCATTATCCTAGTCCAAAAGCAAGAATTACTGTAACTGATATAATGATCAGCATCAACGCACAACAGAACCAATGTATCTCCTGACTGGACTATGTGCAGCATGTCGCAGAATTTGAAGAATGATGACATCTTAAAACTGCATCTACAGTCACACGTATCGTCTCATGAACATCTCAACATCTCCATTAGTGAATGTCTAAACATTCTACAAACACCTAACTGCCCAGCATTAACCGTTAGTTTCATATTGTTGAAAAACTTGTTAGTATTATCTCAGTAACCATTAGTGATTAATTTTACCAAATCTTGCCCTTTTTAAGACTCATCTTGTTATTCTGACAAAAACAATTTCACCTGTATAAACTTTGTTCATACTCAGTTTTCAAGTAAATTGTCTAAATATCACACTATCTCTATTGGACATTCACTGTTGATTCCAATTCATCATTCTAAAGCACATGATTTTAACATCCAGACCAGCACCTTTTAATGATGCTCTATTGTACATTAAGGTTAGCCAAATCAGTATGAAGCTCGTATTTCAGCTTTGTCATTAGATGCAAAAGTTATTATACAAGTATAAGAAACAGGACCGATCTTATTTAATCGGCTTATATTTAGGATATCCACAATTGGCTTCAAAATTGCATATTTACAACAAGTTAGCAATATAAGCTAATGAAAAATTATAGCAGGTAAAAGCTAATGTTGCAACCATAATATGGGTCAAATTGTTGTTCACTGGCATAAGTGACTTCATAACAAATATTTCTTATGAAATTCAGGTTTCTTCTTCTGAGACAATTCACTTGACACAAGCATTTCATGTGGTGATTTGTGAACAAACACTTTAACAGAGATCATACTGATATCCTTGACAAGCCTTTTCATTGCTTGCAACTGACAAGGCAATGTCATCATAGGAACACCCAGTTCAAATGCATCTGTCAGTTCACCATCTGATATTGATGAAATCATTGGAGGAGGTGCTATTATACAGGAAATCCAATTACCCATAATATGATAATAGTAGCACTCAGCTGCAAAGTTTAGGGAAATGTTTCTCACACTAATGTTGGGATCATTAAGTATGCTAATAAGAGAATGCTTCAGGAGGTGCAGTCTCTTTCTCTTCAGTGTTTTCTGAAGAATATCACAACATTCTGTCATTAATTAGTTAGTTCATGAAATCAATTGACAATAAAATAGAAGTTAGCTGCACCATGAAGGGCTTGAGAATGCAACTTGATCTGAAAGCATGTTTGAGCATATAAACTACGGAATGACCAGATGTGTATTTTCCACTGTGTGTGTGTGTGTGTATATATATATATATATATATATATATATATATATATATATATATATTATAGTATTTTCCACTGTATAGTATCAAGACAATTTTGGGTCAATATTTGCCGGATCCAAAGCGAATATATCAATAATTACCACACAGGATTAGAATGACTTTGCGAGTCTTGAGTTTGCAGGTAGACTACCTGGGGCTGAAAGTAAAGAGGATAATCATTTCCTCAGAACTAAAAAGATTAATTAAGCTATCACACGTCCCACTAACATAAAGTATCTTGACACGCTTTAAAATCACAATTGCAACTTCAAAGTGAAAGTTAAATGAAATCTGTATAAAGTTACAATTAAATCATTAACCAAAGAAATTAAAATCCAAAGCAAAAGTCAACATTCTGATTTGGTAGTTTCGTGACATAAGCATTTAACAAGTCCAGATATTGCCAAATACCACACTATCCAACCTAAGCAAATGCCCATAAAAGTTTCCTGTCATTCCCTAATAATGAATTCAGCACTCGTTATTGGTATCAACATTGAAAAACACAAGGTCAAAACAATACAAGTATCAAGTACAAATCAAATCAAAAAATATTAGAAATTAAAATGTCTTCCTCCTCCTTTCTACGCTGTTCAGCTATCTTCCTTAATTCATCCTCCTGCATCATTTGACGTATGGCAGCCGATTTTTTTTACCTTGTGAACGTTGCAGTTTTTCAAAGCGAACTTGGAGCCTCTTTTGCATCTAATGTTGATAGGTGTCAGTATTTTTACCAGACCTAAGTGTACAACTGTACATCCACATAGTGCTGACAGCTCCTATAGTGTTAACTATGGTTTTTGCCAGCATTTTATTTCCCATCTCATTTTTCCTTATGCATAACTAAGTTTCTCAGCCTGCCTATTTTCATTTGCTGATCAGACCACAGCGATCCTCGTAATCTGAGCCAATTCATTCTTTAACAATATTTCTCTGTGCAGCACCTGACCGCATATTTAAGTAAATGTCAAGCACTGTTTTTCATAATTTTTCTAAGTGTTTGATAAGTAATTAATACCAATGCCACAATTAGCTCACTTTAAGATATCAGAGCAGTGAACACTGGAATTCCCTGGATTTTCAAATGCGTTAAAGCTTCCTCTTAGCATGGCAATGAGACAAGCAAACTAGAGTACTCACCTAATTTTGGGGGGCTAAGCAGCATTTAGGCAGTGTTCAGTCACCAGTCCCATACCTGCTGCCACCACTAAGTCCATACAACAACTAGCCTCATATGTAGTTGTGTGCAATTTAAGTGACAGCATGACATTACACAATTTAACGACAACACATTGCACCAGACTGCAAAATGAGTCATGATGCTTTTCTATCAAATCACCATCACCCTAACCCTAGCCCAAATCACAATGTCCTGATAAATAGATAAACAAAAGCTAAAAAAAACAGCATATTAGTTTGCTCCAACCTACTGTACCCTGACTGCAAGAACTTCACAAATCTGAGCTAAATGAAGAGAAATTTTCAAGCATCAAGAGTTCCTGATGTCTAATATTACAGTGCCCATTGCCAGAACATAAAAAACAACAATCAAAAAGCCAAATGATCACTGCCCTCATCAGGCTAGAAGTCTTCATAAGCATTATTTTCAAAAGTAAAGCCTTTAGATTTAATAAATCTAATTCGACAACACATTGCACCAGACTGCAAAATGAGTCATGATGCTTTTCTATCAAATCACCATCACCCTAACCCTAGCCCAAATCACAATGTCCTGATAAATAGATAAACAAAAGCTAAAAAAAACAGCATATTAGTTTGCTCCAACCTACTGTACCCTGACTGCAAGAACTTCACAAATCTGAGCTAAATGAAGAGAAATTTTCAAGCATCAAGAGTTCCTGATGTCTAATATTACAGTGCCCATTGCCAGAACATAAAAAACAACAATCAAAAAGCCAAATGATCACTGCCCTCATCAGGCTAGAAGTCTTCATAAGCATTATTTTCAAAAGTAAAGCCTTTAGATTTAATAAATAACTCAAGAGTTGTCACAAAACTTAATTCCACCCTTTACTATCAAACACTATATGTAATAAAAACCTATGCTCCTTATTACCTATTTACTGCACTGACAACCTACCATCATAAAACTGCAATAAAATGAGGTCAACGCATTAATACTCCATATATCAACAACTGCATACAAAGTCTATTTAAATGCAATCCCATTCAAGCAAATGCAAATGCGTATAAATTCTAACTGCTCTCTGATCCATGTAACTAAATTGTTCAATGCTTAAGCTCAAAGCGATCATTTTGATTTATGTCATGCAATTTCGGCAACAAATTATCACCAAATAAATTTTAACAATAAAACTTTGCCATGTCACAGCTTAAAAATTTCTTTCAAAGTCCTTGCCAGCAAACCACTGAAAAGGTAAAAATCAAATTAGTGCCAATAATACAGTAAATTCATTTTCAAGGAAGCTACCCTTCGTATAGAGACACACACACACACAAGCAGATACCATACCTCCTCAGCACAACAGAATTTATTTTAAAAATCAATCTCCCGGGATAGCCTAAATATAGACATACCGCTGTTTAAAAATCATAAATAGACTTCAAAAATTGCAGAAATGGCAACAGAGGCATACTAACGGAGCCGGTCTATACAGAGCTTCTGAAAATGATTGCCATAAACATCTTTCACCCTCTTCCTCCAAATGAAAACCCATTCTTCGACCCATAGGTGGATGACCCAAACTTGGAAAAGCGTTGGCGAGTTTGTTAGAAAATTGTATTCTCACTGTATCAGCATAATCTCAAATCTTACCTACTTCTGGTAAAACAATTCCGACTATCGATCGGTCGTCCTTACAACGCCATTAAACACGTTTTATGCGTTCAGCTGATGGCGTCCACGGCCGTCTAGCTGCTGCATGCGCTTCGGCCAACACCGCCGCCGCTGGAGCGGTGAGAGACGGCGGACGGGACCGGGCGACGACGACGGGGTCGTTCTCTCGGTACCAACGTCGTCTAATGGGGTGAACGACCGTCAAGGGGGTTGACCCGATCGTAGCGGAGTCGACCGAAACGCGTCGAAATACGAGAGAACTTTCGCAGCGAAACTCGCCCTGTGGACATTACGAGGCGTCCAGTGGAACGACGGGAATAAATCGGAATAAAATTAATAATTGACTGAAATTTACAACTCCATAAATCTCATCGCAGCCGCCGACGCCAGCGCCTCTACCGACCAAGTCGACGCCGATCTTCTAGCGCCATAATTTAAGACGCGTTATTATTCATGCAATACAATACAATATCGATACAATTTATTAAATCCACCTTGGCAAGACGCAAGGTCAAAACATAGTGCATAATAATACATAATAATAAATAATACATACTTTACGTTAATGGATGCCATAATTTAAGCTACGAAAAAAGACTTCAATATTGTGGGTTGACAACATTAGAAAGGGAAACAGTATAAAATACGTTCAGCTTAAGCAGTAACATAGCATTGCGTTATTAATAGCAATATTTAGTATTTTGTGTCGTCACATTTCTGGAAAACCCCTTCCCCCCGTCGTCACAAATGTTTGAACCCCTCCCCCTAAGTGCGTGACGTCATTTATAGACAGTCCCTAATTATTGACATAGTCAAAAATATCAAATCGGCCACCGTGAGTAATGAAGAGGCTTGCGTAGCCTCCTAAACCACTTAAAATCACATTATTATAGGAATGACGCATTGCAACAGGCCTATATGTTAGGCCTATACGTAGTTATGTACTGTACATAACTGTATAGTCCAGACATGGGTCAATTACGTTTTAAGCAATTACAATTACATTACAATTATACAGAATTTTGTCAATTACAATTACAATTACAGCCAATTACATTGGGACCAATTACAATTACAAACGTGTCAATTACAATTACAATTACTTTTCATTCCTCTTTCTGCTTCTTTTAAAAAACTTAAGTGTCTAAAATAATTAACATAAATTAGTTCAACAAATTCGTATGCTACGGCCTATTTAAAAAACCGTAACACAAAGTTTCACAAACCCGCAAATGAGTCAACAAATTCGAAGTAGCCTTTTTCGAGCATGACACAAATTCACCACACAACCGGCACTTCACTTTAATTAGCATTTGCATTGGAAACAGCATTGTTAAAGTCATCAGACTTCTCAAATAATTCCATATTACTCTTGCTTGATTTACGCTCATCTTTACTGGTAGCTGGCATTAAACTTTTATTCACAAAAAAGCACAGCCGCAGAACACAGGAAGTAGACATATGATAAGCTGGTTCCCTTCCAATTTGAAAGGCAGTAAAAAGTAAATGCCGGTAAGTAAATGTTTGCATGGCAACTGACCAGAGTAGTGAGTCCATTTACCAATAACCGTTGTGCTTTGACAATTCACTAACCATCCAATGTATTCACTGCCATACATTCATAGACTGACAAGACTTCGGCTCATACATGCTAATACGCTATTAGAACTTATAAAACTCACATTTCTGTAATTGGGTAAATCAATTACAATAGCTGAATTACAATTACAATTACACACATGACAATTACAATTACAATTGCATATAATTGAACTTTCCATAGATCAATTACAATTACAATTACATTGGCAAAATGTAATTAATTACAATTGAATTACAATTATAATTGAAATTGACCCATGTCTGGTATAGTCATACCGGTTTAGTGCGAAATTGCGATCACATATATTTAGTAGGTCTAAATCTTTTTTGCGTCGCACTTTTTTCGGGTTTCTGCGCATTGCGATTTCCGTATACATAGTTACACACACACACACACACACACACACACACACACACACACACACATATGCAGTGATGTTAACAAGGACCGACCCCCAAGGACGAGGATAAGGACAAGGCCCGACCCTCCAAGGACGAGGATAAGGACAAGGACCGACCCTCCAAGGACGAGGACGAGGACCTACCCCCCAAGCACAAGGACCACAAGGACTGACCTCCAAGGACAAGAATCAAGGACAAGGACCGACCTCTGTCAGACAAAAAATCAGAAACGAAAAACCAAACACAATTTCAATTTGAATCAATAATTTTGAAAATCAGAAAAAGAATGTTGTGAAACATATTAATCTGGTCAACGGCAATGTTGCATTTCAGATAAACAAGTGTTTCCAGCAGCTGATCAGTCATGCGCGCACGATGAGGTCTAATTATGAGACCACTTTGCGAAAACACTCGTTCAACTGGAGCAAACGTGGCAGGGCAACAAAGAATTCTGCTAAAGAATCAATTCCTCAACTGGTATTATAAAGGAAACTCGTCAAATGGAAACAATGAACAATAAAGAATAACAATGACAACCCATTTAGAGTAACTCAAAGCAAGTATGTAAATATAAATCCACATACTACTCTTACCTTGGAACATAATTATCAGTACAATAATATTGAAAATGGTATGCAAGTAATTTGGTCCTTATAAGGATTTTTCAAGAACTAAGCTGCAAGGACCAGGACAAGGACCGATCTGCAAGAATGAGGATAAGGACGAGGACCAAGCCCCCAAGGACAAGGATAAGGACGAAGACTGACTCCCCAAGGACAAGGACAAGGACTTCAAATTGGTCCTTAAGGAGTCCTTAAGGACAAGGACCAGGACAAGGATTAACATCACTGTATGCATGCGCTTAACCTACTGCTGAAATAGCTATAGCCGAAGTTCAGTGGTCAGCCGGTCATGGTCAATGCCAGAGATCAGTTAGAGTGGGAGTGGAGAAGCAGCAAGGCAGACTATGACAAAAGAAACAGAGACATTGTTTAACTCTAGATTGGATTGTACTATGGATTCATTGCTGGACAAGTATTTTGAGGCTTTACAGTATATTAGTCTTACTTCCTGGTGATACTTAGTCTCTATATTTCGTTCCTCGGTTTCCCCAAAATCAGACATCAACACACTTTCATTGTCAACTGTCAGAGAACACTGCACTCAATGCTCTGATGAAGTGTGTGGCACAAAAATTCAATGACAGTAAATTCAAACTGTATTTATAAATTTATAATTCATAAAAGCCTAACTCAAACTTTTTAAATCATGAAATTGCTGCACCAAACAGGACTTCACATTTAACACTTAAGCAATGGTATCATGAAGACCTTAATTATAAACCAGAAGTATCAAAGATGATCCTATGTCATCTGTAACATCAAAGATGCTATATTTTAAACTCTTCATCCATGCAGCACAAGTTAGCATAGAAAAACTTGGACACAGTGCCAAGCAATCCGTCTGAATCTCAATTGAATATTGAAAACAGTACGGTAATTCTCCGACTCAAGTGACTTAAAAGATTGTAACATTTTGGCCTAGTCAGGGTTCCAGAATTGAAAGGCATGGCCAAATACACAGGCCTGAACTTTACTAGGCGTCTAGGAAGCGTCATGAACTCCACAGCCAAACAAATTAAAGGCAATACTAGATTCTTGAGCTTTTGAGCATTTTGCCTTTTATCAAAATAATCATGAAACCTTACCATATAAAAAACGTTTCTAACTGTTTTAGTCTGTTTAGTCTAGTGAAGAAAGAAGGCAATAATCAAAATCATTTATTCTGTAACTAATAAATTTTGTCCATCAAAACACTGAAGCAACTCTACAGTTGAAAATTGTCCTACACATAAACATGACCAGCATCAAATACTTTCATATCTTAAAACATTGCAAATGCAATTTGGTACTAAATCAAGTGACTAAACAGTCATAGATGATAGAATCAACTACCATTAAACGTCACTGGCACATCATTTCATCATACAGTTTACAAAATAATCTTATTGCACAATCTGTCACCAAAAACAGTAGAAAAAGAAATCGAAACAGCAGGAAATAGATAATCTAAGCTAGTTAAGTGTAAAATCTCTGTGAAAGAATTGCCTGCATAAGTCTACAGTCAAGAGGTGTAACTATCAAATAACTTGTCAACACAGATATCCATCATAAGCAAAATATGCAGACTGCACAGAAATTACAATGAACTTTTATGGGGACACACTAGCAACAGTACAGATTCCATACAACATCCAGAAAAACAATCAAAGAAATGGTTCAGACGACTGTCTTTGATGTATAATGAGTAACATTATGATATTTGAAATTAATTGACAAAATTTCATACAAATAATTTACTAAAAAATTAATTCATTTATTAATGGAAAGACAATTTCCATTATAAAAACTGTTTAAAATGATATCTACTAGATACAAAGAGCAGTGCAGATTAAGAGTGCAGTCAGCCATACATACATCCACTGAGAAAATCCAGTTCTAATAAAATTTCACAAGTTTATACAGACATGACTCTTTAATATTAGTGGCTATCAGCACTGATAAAAGAGATATTTCATAAATAATACAATTAATATAAGAAAGTGCAAATTAACCTTTAAGAAAAACTTTAATAGTAAGTCAAATAAATTCATTATGGAATAGCTTTTGTTTCTAAAAAATAAAAGTTTTCCTGATTTAAACTGTCTTAATTAAATCTATATCAAGAATTTAAATTTTGCAATGATTTCAAAAGCATTCTGTAACATAATACGTGCCTGACCTGGTATGGTCATCCATCCTCATTGCTGAGGGTCAGAGGTTACCTGACCAACTTAACAGCTAAAAATAGCAGCTAGACACATCTGGCTACTATTTTAATTCAAGCAAACAGAAGATGCGCAAGAAAAAACATTATAGGTTTGGCTAGCAATTAGCCTACTTACAAGACTCACTAGCCCAATACTTACTGACAAGACTCACTAGCCCAATATGAAAGAAAAACAAATTTCAATAACTGAAATACTGCAATTTACAAATCACATTAAACAGTCCCAAATATTTATATATTCACTCTCTGGATAGGTAAATACAAGAGTTATCATATAATTTATTAAAATATCTTTTACTGGATCAACATTAAAATATTTAACTTGTATCTAAACTAGAAACCTAAGATTAAAATCTTAATAATTATAATCACTCTTCGGCTTTCAATAATCAAACAATATTTTGATAGTTTTACCAGTTTCTAATTTAAAACTAACAAATCTTGGGGAACAATTAAAAGACTGGCAGAATTGATCAATTAAGCTATTAAATTTAATGTTTTAAGAGATTCCGATTCAGCTAAATAAATTAATAAAATCACAACATAAATCACATAGTAAACACCAGGCATTCCTGTTTTTCAATAGTTCACAAATGCTTGGCACATTTACTTAGAAGAAAACAAACATAAGCAACATCGAAGAACAGCACAGGAAAACGCTACTCAAACTGCCAAAAACCTAATTAATGAATAACCAACATCATCATGTGTTCTCTATAATCATCTACTCTTCTGCTTTAAGTAAATAACAAGATAGCTAATTCAAATTCTTACTTCCAAGCTTACATCCAAATCAAAACAAATTTAAATGAGAACAGAAAAAATTTACATGAAAAAAATGAAATGCAAAACAACCTATTGCAGCATTTGCAAGAAATAAGTTAGCAAAACCATTCTAAACTTGTACTATTTATTAAGGCATAAAACAACATTTCACAGCATAATTTCACTTTCGAATGAAAACGATTACCGTAGTTAAGTTATGGGCTGTCCATTAATTACGTCAACAATTTAGGGGGGAGGAGGTTCAAAAAAGTTTGACAGTTGTTGACAGGGGGAGGGGGTCAAGAGAAGTTGACGTCAACAATTTCACTTTTTACAAATAATCAAAAAAGGAAATTTCATGGAATACTACTTACTACAATGGAAAAAAGCATGGCAAAAAAGGTCATCACCACCACATTTTGACACTTGGTGAGCAAAACAGAGAAAAATGGTCATCACCACAAAAAATAACCTTGCTATTGGGACCTGTCATTGATCTTGGGTGGGGGTCAAAAGTTTTTGACGTAATTATGGGGGGGGGTAAGTTAAAGTTGACAGTTGTTGATAGGGGGAGAGGGTCAAAAATTGCCCAAAAATTGTTGACATAATTAATGGACAGCCCCTTACCTTATGCCAATTGCTACTCAGGATTTCAAAACCTAAAGCTGCAGCTGACTTAACAATGCCAGAAAAATAGTTAAGATATTTTTACTACCCCTCAAAATTCCAAAATGTGAAAGCAGAAAGCAAAATTAGGAATCTTATCAATAAAATATTAAAGATTCTTTCCACCAATAGTCTAGCTAAAATCAAAACATCAAGATCAAATCCCGATCCAGTTCGATATCTAATACAAATAGCACTGTTAATCACATGGTCAAAATCAAATATGGCTAGAATATATAATGCAGGTCTTAGGTCAGTGGAAAATGAAATATGATTTACATTTCAGAGGATAATTAGCCTATTACTCACGACTAATCATGATGCATTATATATCATTTGAATCAATCATAAAGTCTTTACTGCCTGAAATTAGTTGTCACCACAAAATACCGATGAGCAAAAACAAGAATTTTAATTCCTAGTAGTTATGAAAGACAGAAGAAGGTAGTTTTTAGCTTTCGTTGAGAATAAAGTTTAAGACTTTTGAATTTATGGCATCAATCTTTGAAAAACAAGTTCTTATAAATATTTACCGTAGTTGTTTTACATCACTGCTAAAATAACAAATGGTAATCCAACCAAAACATATAGTCTTTGGTCTTGGGCAAAAGATGGTAAAGCGCATGTACTCGAAAGCCAAAACCTTGACTCGTGATTATAAATCTTACCGCTGCATTATTACTGCATTTCTTATAAAAAAACCATGATCATGTGACATACTCATACAGGTTCTGAAAGAGCAACAATGAGATCCAGATGCACAATTACAACAAGAGGATCCACAAATTAAAAACTAAAAAGAACAGAAAATAAAAATCTTTAAATTCAAAACCTACAAAATCTGCTATCAAACATGCATGATTCCTGAGCAAAGCTCTCACTTAAAAATAATTTAACTAAAATCCTCAGAAAGCAGAACATTGCCGGTAATCTTGCAGGGTAAGTTGCAATCAAAAAGCTGGACTGCCAATAAACTCAAACATAATATACTGGCAACTTGACAGGTCCAGTGTTAAATCTTTGCAGATGGACAGAAGCAGTAAAGTATCTCTAACAACAACAACAAATTATAATATTTGGTCAAATATAGAAGGTGAAAGCAGCAGCACATCATGAAATCTTTCCAGTCACTAGGAAAAATTCTGGCTTGGAAACTTTTAGGCAGTGCATCAAACATATTCTTTAAAAAATTTCTATGACAATTACCATAGCTGATCAGCAAATAGGACATCAGACTAACAGCAGGAGAACGCGTGTTTTCATTAGCTTCGGTGACTATTTTATTAATCACACACGGCAGTTCAAGAATGCTGCTATAAACTCTAACATCCATATGTAACACATGAAACCGCCTATTCATCTTATATATATATATATATATATATATATATATATATATATATATATATATATATATATATATATATATATATATATATATATATATATATATATATATATATCCCAGGCCCAGCAGCTAGTCATATTCTGGACATAATAATACATCCCAGGGCTGTGTGTTAACCTCAGCTTTAAAAAAAACGAAACACAGCACCGTAAAATCTCGAGCATAGTGCACACAGCTTTCTGGGGCGCAGATCAAAGGCGCAAATCAAAAGGTAAAATTGATTTTCATGAATGTAATGCACACCCTTAAACATCCACACTCAGTAACACTTTACTTGACCACCAGTAAACTTAATTATTCCTGACAGATTGCTGTGAATGTTGCAAATGTCAAGATATTCACTGGTAGAAGCTCTTGAGCCTTTGTTTACTATAATGAATGGGTGAATGTGCACCCTGGTATCATATTAAACAGAGGCTCCACTATTAGACTATCATTAATTATAGTTAGAGTATGGCTGCAGCGACACCTAGCTTTGTTTTACCGAGCTAATAGCCAGCAATAAAGCTGTTAATGCCACCCACAGTGTGGTTCCAAGTCCTTGTCGTCTCCCTCTCCTCTCCTTCTCCCTGCAAATTGTCTTCCTCTACCGTCGACAGCAGACACTTTATACCAACAATAGACTAAGCTGTCAATAGTCATTAATGCAGTTTGAAGTCATCACCCCTTCCCCTCTGTCCCCTCTCCATACAAATTGTCTCAGTTTCTCTCTGTCTCCTTCATTAATGCCACCTGCTATGTCATTCAAATGATATGCCAAGCGCTAAGGAAAGTGCTAGTAAAATTAAGTCTTTGGGGGAAATGAGGAATAATTTATTTAATTTTGGTATTATACGAATATAATACTCACCCCTAACTTTATGGAAAATTCTGAGTTAAAAAAGTGTGCATTATACTCGAGATTTTAAGGTATACTAGAAGTACTGACTGAATTCTACACATAACGACTTTAGCATTCATATAAACAGAGCAATTGAGACTAACAATATTCACTATTGAATAAACCAATGAAAGAATTTTGAACAAAATATTAACAGATTTTGAAACATAACATCAACATATATATGTAGCAAAAAGATTATCAATCAGCATTCATCTAAGGCATTTCAACATATAACTTCAATAACTGACAATTAAACAACTGATACACTTCTATAGATTAAAGCCACCATAATTTCATCTTCATTAAATACAAATAAAATAGTGTAAAATTTCACAAATTTTCATGACCACAGATAATTTTTAACAACGAATGGAGTTCTGAGAATGGACACTGGTTTTTCTTCACACAATCCTTAAAGACTGCAGCAGCTTTAGATAATTCAGTGCATTGCAAAGGGACACATACAGTTCACTAGAACCATTTCTGATTTATAAGAGATTGACATGCAAAATAAAGTTAATTATTCTTCTAAAAAATTAATTGAACGACAGTAAATTCTCATTTGCATGCACAGTAATTATATATATATATATATATATATATATATATATATATATATATATATATATATATATATATATCAATAGAGCAGCATTGATAACATAACAGCAAGACAATCACTTGGCAAAAAATTAATTCACAATTACGGAGAATCAAACACCTTTAGCACTTCAATAGACTGAGCATGTTTAGTTCTGCTGCTTCCAAAAATTGAAGGCAAACAAGTTTTTATCTAGAAACACAAATTCCAATCACAAATCAGTGCTTAATAAGAGGTTTTGGCAGGTAGCAAGTGAATGAGACGAAACATGAAAAATACAAATGAAAGCAATTCAGCAAGTAAAAAACGAGCTAAAGATAAATACATGGTCTGCTCATTAGTCTAACAGCTACAAAATTACACTACATAACCAACTACAAGTGACTTTGGACATTTAACTCCTGAAAATAAATTCTATTAATACCAATCTTCTTATATCTGTTGTAACTCCACAGATGATTGAACAACGGATGTGATGTGAAAGTTTGCCATAAATCAGCAACCAATACCACAAGACTTAATGGCCTAGACCAGTGGTTCTTAAACTGGGGTCCACGGTCCCACAGGGGACCGCCAAGTGGTTTCAGGGGACCATAAATAATGGATTACAGTCTCAAAATCCACCAACACAAAACACACTGGTGGCTCTGAGAGTGCTGATTCCATTTGAATTTAAATTTGATGACTAAGATTCACAATTTTCTGATTAAATAACTGAAGGACAAAAGAAGTAGCCCGTGTTAATTACAGTTAATTTAAAATTCAAATTTCATAAGGTCTGCAAGTCATCATAAAAATTTCTAAGGGACCACCACACAAGAAATCCTAAAAAGAAATCCTAAAAAGTTTGAGAACTGTTGGCCCTGGCCAACCTTTCAAAAATTTCAAAAATTTCAAAACCTTTTTACAATTATGTACCCTTGAAACAAGTATAAGAGAACAAAGTGCCCCCTACTGGCCTACTCTATCTGAGGACAAAAGTTTATGCACCGCAATATATTGAAATAACTGGAAGAAACATCTGTCACATATTGCACATAAGTCAGAAAGTGGTGTTTTTCTTTCGAATTTCTAATTCAATACAAAAGTTTCCACAGTATTTGTATAATATACAGAGTAAATTGTAGCAAAAGCCTTAAAAACAGACTTTATCTCTAGATCGTTCTGTGTACCCCCACAAAGTCATTCAAGTACCCCAAGGGGTACGAGTATCCCTGGTTAAGAACCACTGGCCTAGACCAATAGACGCAACTACGTATTAACAGCAAAGAAGGTATGTACAAAAATATGCATACATACGCATTCATTCTGACAAAAAAAACAGTCAAGAGAACAAAACTGTCGGCAGTTTATGAGATGTTTTACATAGTTGCAAAAGAGCCGGACGTTTCGATGGTGCCAGTAGTTGGCCACAACAGTGACGATTCAGATCAAGAAGTGGACGATATCTGATCTACTGTCATAGGTGCAAGTCCAACAGGTAGATACATTCTGAAATAATTTAAAGCAAAGTAATACTAAAACAGCCTACTAGGATACCAACAGCAATACTGCCCTCGGTTAGTTTCAAAGAGTGCTCCAATGTTCAGAAGCATCAACATCGCTATCAAAATAAAACAGTTAAGATATTATTACTGTAACTATTACCGGTACTCAGATTGGAAGAGCCGTGTGTCTTAAATCTATGGCCATGATACATTTGTTTATCCATGGCTAATTCTCTACCTGCAAATACTACACACTTTGAACCAACATATGCCAAATTCACAAATGGGATCATTAACACTTCTGGATCATAGAAAAATAAGCTGACCATGTCAGAATACTCCTTTTACTATTTCTTATCTGGCTGAGCCAGTGGCATCTATTCTCTTCAGCTAAAATGAGAGAAACCCTCAAGTCAGTGTGGGATATAAACCCCTACTTCAAAAAATAGTAAGTTTCCACTGCACCCATTCACCCATTTCTGATTTTGCACAAAACTGATCTCCCAACCCCACCATTGGTTGACATCACTGGGCTAAATTACCTGTCAGGTTCACAAACCTCTCCTATAATTCCATACTTCAAAATATAATCCATCACATTCTTTACAAGAATATATTATAATGCTGCTAGCTTAAAACTACTCTAAAGCTAAGATCAACATGTACAACTTTACTTAACAAACCTTTGAAGAATATAACATTCATTACTTGTAATTAGTGTGTTTGTGGTTTAATTAAGTTAAGCAACGTCAAGTGCAGTTAGTACTTGGATGGATAACCATCCAGGCTGTAGTCATGGTGCTGGCCAACCAAGCCGTTCATTGCTTAGGCGTCGATAAATTGGTAGCAGTGTTAAGCTGTGAAGGTAAAACACAGGTCTAGAGAAAGCAATGGCAAATACTCCAGGTTAATGGCATAAGCCACCTGAATCGCTGCTTGCCTAGTACAAGGAGATCAGCACAAGACCCAGGTGAACCTACACCCGTTCAAGTATGGGACTACCTTTACTTTTTATGGTTTAACTACATTAAAAAAAGTGACTCACGAGTATGGAGAAGCAGGAACTCCAACAACAACTATATGATTTCCTTTCAGGAATAATCTCCATGAACTCTGAAAAGTAATTACAGCGCAAAATCAATAAAAAATGCTGATGGCTTATGCAAAGTATTTTAATAGGAACGAGGAAACATAAAAGTTATGCAAAATGTTGAATTATTGCACTATCGGAACTACTAAAGTTCAAAACAAAAGACAAAAGACAAAACAAAATGATCAAATGTCACAGCTAATCATGACCAGCACTTATGCTTCTAAGAGGCCAAACAAAACATACAAATAAAGGACATAAAAAATACTGTCTAAAGTTTACAAGTGAATGACAGAGACAACTACCTTATGAACTCCTCTTACATCCAAGTCCCAAATATGGAAACACTGCAAAAAGTAAATGGCTACATTTAATTTAAACAAGATATTCTTCATAAATGTAATCAACCATGTGCTAAATTCTCTAAAGTTTATGAACAAAAGTCTAACGAAACAAGAAGACCTTATAGTTTCACTATCACCAAACCTACAATCAACACCATCATATATAATCATGATAATCATAATCATCAATCGTCATAATCATAATCATCATAGCTGCCACCTCCGCCATCATCATCACCACCAACACCACCATCACCACTCCAATGCCATTTTAACAGTTTGCTCCATTTAGTCATCTCCGTGTGGTTTTCCCTTCTTGTTGGAGCCATGAATTATTTCTAGTATCAAAGCCTCAATCTTCTAGTCAGTTTTCATTTGGCATGTATGTTCAAAGAGACAGAATTTCCTCTGTTCCACCTCTTGCAGCAGGGATTCCATAGGCTTGATTCTCTAGCATAGATACTCATAGATTAGCATCCCACTCCACACAATCTGAAGTATTTTCCTACAGCATTTATTTTCAAACACCACACAACAGTAATTAAACTGATATTCAGGGACAGAAGATTAGGGTTGGGATTAGTTTTTGATTAGCAATGCACCGTCTGACAATTTCAAATTTGACATAACATAGAAACTTCACTACAAATGTTGCATTAAAAATTGCCAAGCCAACCTTGTTATATATACCGGTACATAAGGTCTGTCTTAATAAATTGTTAGTTTAAGTAAAATTAAGTAAATCTGATGTAAACAGAGAAAATGTGCAGCTGGCAGCTGGACTACTGGACACAGAAGATGCTTATTTGATAAAACTGCTACAAACAGAAATTGCTAGAAAAACTGCCAATTGTTCCTAATCATCATTTTTAGTTAAAATAACAAATTGCATTGCTGATTTAATGATTCAAATGTTCACTTATGCAAATATATCAACCAAACAATTGATAACAGAATAAATCTAACCTTAGAAACAAACTTCCAAGCTGAAAAATCATACGTGTCATTCATCTGTATATACATTACATAAGTGTGACCCTACAGGACACAAAAAATGCAATATTGTTTCAATATTGTATTCTACGCCATTGCAAGCAACGCCTCTCACTTGACAACTGTAGCATTTTAATGAACTCTAAACATTTAGTTAGAAGACCATGCAGAAGATGGCTGGATGAAATAATTATTATAAGTGAATGGAGCAAGAAAGATCCCGCATGTTAACTGAGTTGGCCAGAATAGAGACGGCGACAAATGGCAAAAATTTAATTGACACCTATGGGCAATGAGCCCATGAAACTAAAGAAGCAACATTTATGACAATTTACATAACTTCAGTGCCTTTTTTCTAGGAAAAAAGGTTTGGAAACTCATTTCTCACAGAGAGAAATTCCTGGCTCCTGGGCAGAGTAGTGACGGGCCCCTAAAAAGTGTTGACACATTTTTAGTGGTGATGATCTTTTCTGGTCATCAAGTGTCAAAAAGTGGTGATGACCTTTTTTCCTCATCAACAAAAATGGGTGTGGCAACACCATACTGATATGTTCCCAAACGCATTATTGCATATCCATAATTATATATACAATCTGGCAAAAAAGGTGTGGGAACGCCGTTCCCGTGCGTTCCCACTGAAAAAAGCCCTACATAACTTGAGTCTTGAGACAAAATGTGCCGATAAGAAAAGTGGTACAAATTTCAAAAGACTTTCAAATATCAACCTCAGGCATAAAAGAAAGTAATTTAGGTTATAATATTTGACAAAAATCAATTTGCAAAAACTCTGAATTACAGACAGGTTCAATGACTAAGTCTACTGGAAGGCACTTAAGTGCTGGAAAGAGGTATGACTGAAAGTAAAATATGGTAAACTTACTTGTGTAATGGGTATGAACTCAGCATCGCATGGACTTGAGCTGTGGTTGAGAGGCTGTGCTGAACGAACCAGATTCTTCATAACCTCTTCATATTTATCTCTTTGCAGACTAAATCAACACATAGTCGTGAAAACAAGTAAACAGTGATGATGGCTAAATTCATATATCTCAGTAATCTTGAAATGTTAAAGATCGTGCATCTAAATGAAGTGCCATATATGTATAACAAATCAACAATGGCAAATCAGTGGATTGAAAATGAGAAAGCAATATCCATGAATTGATAATCATTCAAATTATTTTTCATTTGACAAATTCATTCTCTTAACTTAAAACAATTCAAAATGTCTCACGAGTGCTTAAAATAATTCACACAGCAAAAATAATTAAACATTCCAAGAGATTCCTTTAAATCACAAAGAAATGCAGAAAATCTCGCCTAAATACTTAAAGTTTTCTCATTCTTACCTGACGTGTCAAATAAATTGATTACTGGTAATGTTCAAATACTTTAAAAATATCCCACCTCAGAAATGGAACTTTCAAGCTGCAAAATCTATTGAAATACTTTCAACCATCTCCGTGCGAGCGGCAAAGCCCCAAAGCCACAGGTTTCAACCTCCACCCATCCCTCCTCCTTTCCTCCCTCCCTTTCCCCTCACCCTTCCTCCACCCTCCCTCCCCTTCTCACCAACCCTTGCCCTCCCAACCCAGTGTCCCCCACCCTCTCCCGCACCCCTTCCATCCACCCCTCTCTCTATAATATACAATCACTGGGCGTTTGGTTTTTCTTTGCCGACTGCACCTGTGGGTTTTTCATCTCGCCAGCTTGAGACCAACGCAAAACTGAACCAGAAGCTGTGGCAGACATGTGCACTCTTGCCGCGCCAATTATGTAAACAAATAAATCATACTCCAAGGTATCCATTGTAAATATCACACACCCACACACACGCAAGTCACAGCACATACACAGAGACATGTATCTGAATTTCATTTCAACAGTAGAACGATTACCGGTAGGCCAATTTTTATGTCAATTAAAAGAGAAGTGAAGATGTTTTTCCAATCTGCCCTCCTCTCCACCTTTCCCTTTCCTTACTCCTTCCCCTCCCCACTTCCTTCCATCACTGCCCCTCTCCCCCACTCCCCCTCTCCCCATCCTGCCCCTCTCCCTCCCTGTCCCTGTGAGGGCAAAGCCCCCTTTTGAGGTCATAAGCCCCAACCAGAGCTGCAGGCTCCGTTCAAGGGTGCAGCCCCCAACGTGGAGGTAAAGCCCCCCTTTGGGGCCATAGGCCCCATCTGGTGTGGGACACACCCTCCATGGAGGTGAAGCCCCATCTATAACCATAGGCTCCGTTCGGGGGCAAGTCCACATGTTAGGTTAAAAAATAAAATTAAAGTCATATTCACCCATCATTATTTTGACTGGTAAACAGGTAGTATAAATTTTTAATATCACAAAAATCAATTTCAGATTTTGGTGAGACTGGCCAGGCCAGGCCAACATACCTGTCAACATCCTTCAGCCTGATGTTTCGTACACTGTTGAGAGTGTGCTTTTTGAAGTAGACCTCGTGAAAGTAAGAGTTCATGTTGATGCCGCGTGAACCAAAGTGAAAAGTCCGAGAAATGTCAGGCACTACACATTCACGATCCTTGCGGACGGAATTCATTCTCATCCACATGTCCCAGTCCCACTGCTGCAGCACACGAAATAATCAAAAAGCAACCTTAGCGAACAGTGCAACCCAAGTCGTTTGCACCTTCTGCACATATGCCTCACATTTATTAACTAAAATAAAGAGATAAGAAAAGTCTCTGTCACCAAGATATCATTGGTCAGCATACATGTGGCACCATTTTGTGATGTTGAGCACTTTTGAGTGATTCTTCAGAACAGTCGCTATACAAATATTGTATTACATTACATTACAAATAGCATTGCAGAATATAATGCAGAAATTAATAACAAATCTGTTACCTTTTCAGTGATTTTACGCACCCAATATATACTTACTACTATAAATTTTCTTTGCTAGACAGAAAATTCATCAGAAGAGCATCATGAGAAAGGTGCCATGACGTTTTGAAATATTTTAGAAAGTCAGAATTCCACATGGTTAAAATACAACTTAACTGACACACTTCAAGTCACCAAGTGTGAAAAACAAGCTGCAATAAAAGCATTCTAACCAAAACACAACATGGCTTTTAACGTTTTAATCTAATCTCCAGTGTACACAACTGCCCAAGGTTCTGTCAACGAGTGTCACTATATTATACAGGGTGGCGCAAAAAAAAACCGGACTAGTCACATTTAGGTTTGCATTTAATATAGTCCATTTTTTTGCGCCACCCTGTACAAGCTTCCTTTCAATTCTGCCATGCCCACGCATCATGGTATCACAACACTGCAATAATCGAAAATGGAACATCTTCAACAATGATATATTGCAGACATATACCTGGCAATTTTTAAAAAAATATAACAATATCTAAGCCTCTGCAAGAGACAGCGATATCACCTTGACACTGCTCATGGCCCCGTCATACAGCTGTACAGACTGCATTTTAATCAGCATTGATTTCAAACAAAGTCACTGATGCACACAACAGCCACATAAGCACACTGCTAATCTTGAACAAAGTATACAAACCTTTTCAGGCGTTGGCCAATTAGGTTCTAATTCCTGCTTGTACAGGTCACGCTTTAACAACCAACCGAGACCAGGCATCGTTTCAACGCGATATAAAAGCGCTGGATCATTACACGAATGGTCATAACCCTACGAAAATGTTCTGGCCAATTGTAGCATGGATTAAAACCAAAATAGCAATATCAGAGCAATTTAATACAGCAAAATTTGGCATGAATTTATTCTTAAACGAGTGATGTCACTATACTCACTAAATTGCCAATGACGCCAATCAATAAGATACAGATTAATACCAAAAGTAAAAGTACTGAATTTTACACAGAAAATAAACGATCTTGTGCAATATATACATTTGCATCGTTTTTAATCTTCTAATTTGGTAATTAAAATAAATAAAAAGCTCTATGGACTATGTAAATAAATTTAGGCTATCATGTTTTGTGCTATGATGGATAGAAGAGGAAGAATCTCTGATAAGACCTAAACGAAAGTTTTAAATTTCCCAAATCTTATCTCAGTCATTTTGAAACACACAGAAGTCTTAATTCCTAGCTTCTGAAATCCTGGAATACACTGATTGCAAAAGAATGGAAATTCTGCTTAGACTGTCAATCTTAAATTTTTGAATTGTGAAATTATATGAATCATAGATCTATCATATGGCACAGCACTTTTGTCAGATAATTAATATAATGCATAGCACAACTAGTGCAGTCAATGCTATATCATACCTGATCATTCCAAGCACTAATACAGTACAGTGTATCATCCTGTTCCAAGAGGTGGATAGTCTGACTAAAATAGCTGAAACCAAAATGCAATCAAATGCCACATTGACCAAAATAATGCAGACTTTCTCCAATCTATATATTTGAAAGCAATGAAACCCATAAAATAACAAGTGAAAATTTCTTCCAAAACTAATCCAATTTAAGCAAGACATTATCCAAAAGTTCTCAACTTCCGATATGTCTCTATACTGGTTCTGCTGTTCCAGTCAGCTCCCAAGGCATCCCAGATTCAATGTCTTGATCACTCTCATTCTTCATTCACCTTCTACTTGTTCCTTCAAGAACTGAAGTTGAGGTGACAGTTTGAATTTGCTTTCTCCTGCAATGTCTATCCTATATTTTCCTGACTGCTGCTGACATTTGCAGTCCAGTCCACTCCTCCATGTCATTCGCCCATCATCTCTTTGGTCACCCTCTTTGTCTAGTTCCCGACATCATTCCTTGCTGAATTGTCCTTTCCAGCAATGACCTAGCGTCGCTGTTTCTCTGTATGTGTCCTAATTATTGCAGCTTCTTCCTTTTGTACATTTTGATGAACCATCTTTCTGTATTTCAAAACCTCTTCATTGATTTTATTTTCTCTCCAGCTATTTTTACCCTGCATGGTATGTCATGACTATATTTCAAAAGTCTCCATTCTTTTCTGTAGTTTTTCTTAAATGTCCAGCTTTTGCATCCATTTGATGCTGTACTCTATTATTTTTATTATTATATTTCTATTATTCTCAAATTTATTTGCTCTACTGCTGATATTATCATCATTCCATATGTTTTTAATTTTTCTGATGGCAACTCTTCCTTTTTCAGTCTAGCATTTGTTTCCTCTTCTAAGTAGCAATCTTCTGAGATGATGGTGCCAAGGTATGTAAACTTTTCCACTTGTTCCAGCAATTTATAATCAACCTTCAATAACTAACCTATTTCAGGACTATCCAGACAGTGTGAAGAGAGTAAGAATAAACGTGTCCATGCAATCTCAGTTGCAGAATCATAACTTATGCAATGACACAGGGTCAATAAATAACACTATATATATAGATGTGACTTTTTCAATAATAAAAAATAAACGGGCAATCTGGCAGATATTAATGGCTGTCTAAAAAATTGGCAGCATAAAAATCAATTACAAATGAGAGATCCAATATTACTAAAAATAACCTAAACAATGATTCCTTATTTAACATCAGTACTGAGAAATTTTCAACAGCTTTAATTGCAACTAAGTTAATAAAAAATTGACAGCATAAAAATCAATTACACTGACCTGAAGAAATCTTTGGAGAGATCCAAATCCTCCTCGATTACTATCACATAATGTGCTTCCTAAACAGATGATTCAATAAACTTATTTAACATCACGTACCATTAACTATAAGAGATGTAATAAAATTCCATATTCCTCTGTTCCTTAAATGACTACAGATAGACAAAACTACATGAAATACAATATGTAACCTAGACTGCTTGACTAAACAATCAAAACAGAAGGTTCTTATACTGGCAAATTTATATTAATCCAAAAAGAGAAAGAGATATATAATTACTGTGCAAAAACCAATGCATTCACACTACCACGCAACTCCTTAAAAAAAAACTACCACATTTATGCACTACAGCCAAGATCCAGTTGTTCTAAATAAGAAATTAGAAGGAAAAACACAAGAGGGCCATTGTCATGGATTTCTCTCACCTCAAACAGATTAAAGGTAGCTGTTAGGCTTGCTTTGTAATGCTGAGAAATGCGGGCATTTTTTAATCCAAGTGGTGTATGCTGAATTCCACGAATGCCAAACAGTTTACACACTTCCATCGGTGCCTAAACACCAAATGACAAGAATGATGATCATCATCTCAAAAACATATTATGTGTCACAATAATATTGTCTCTCTCTCTGTCTGAAATGCACATTCACAAGTCATTAATTCTAAAGAAAAAAGTAAATGAGCAAACAAAGTCGAAATCAGTGCTACTGTTCTCAACAAATTATTGTAAATTAAATTCATAACTAAATGTGATATATGAAAATGAAATGCAAAGTGAGAATTTTGATAACATACCTCAAAATACCCATCGATAAAAACAGTTATCATAGCAGGATTAACACCATCTGCAGATAACAATGACTGCAACATTCTGAATAAAACACATATACAAATAATTTTTAATATCATATTAGCAACAGTCAAAAGAATGGTTAACAGAAGAACAGATAAAACCAAACTATATTAAACCAATTCTGTAAAGCGATCGACAAACAACTTCCAGTGTCAAAGAATCATGACACATACAGAATAGCACAAATAATATTTTGTCTCATGAATATTCTGTCTCGTGTATCAAAATATCTATATATATTTGCATCTAACAATTTTTATCATATATATATAGTTTGTAGGATTGGTTTGGATTAAACTGCTAATTTCTCAGCTTCAGTCAGACATTTAATATTGACTGCAACACTAAAATATTTATTCAATGAAATATTAAATATATCGGTACTCAAATTTGCATTGATTCATGATGAAATTAAATCTCTTAGGACAAATTGTTCAATCAACCTGTAGAGGTAGTATGGTCGATCACTGGCAATAACAGCCACAGGAACATTAAACACCATATTATTCACTATCTGCAAAAAACAAACCAACATGTATGATGGAACAGCCACTGACATAGCCACAATTCCACAAAACGGACATGGCCATTCATACAGAACATGGGGAGCCTACACTGGGAGTGGGGCATGGAGGAAGCATCATGAACTCCCCAGCAGGATTAGTCAAAAAATATATGGTATCATTGGATTAAAATCTTGCAATATGAAAATTATTTTAAGACAGCAGAACATGCCCCAAATCTTGAATTGATGCTATAACTATTAGTCTATCTATGAGCAGGCATAGGGAATGACCCCTCACTATTCAAGTGTAGACTGTTGGGGGAACTTGGGGGTCCGGTGTAGGGCAACTTCTGATAAATAACCACAGCAACTAATTCATCACTTACATAGTTTCCATTTCCAAGACAACATATCAGTGAGAAACCCAATGGTTTTCCTAATTAGTGAAGTTTCAGGTAACATATAATTTGATAAAGAACAGAGATTGCCTTGAAGGACATAAAAGATTTATTATCAGCATGAATATAGTTATAGATGTATTTTGCTGTAATGATAGTTTTTCTGGGATTCACTATCTAGACTGTTGCAAAACAAATTTCAACCACAATTTGGTTTCAAACATTAATTGATATTCATGTCTTCTGGTGAACGAGCATCCACCTGCCTGCTTTAAGGTAATTGATTGGTTCTGATGCAATGACAATCAAAAAGTCAAAGTCAAAGTCCTTCCCCGAGCCTCACAGGCTCATAAGGCAGCGCTGATCTCCGTTTCTATAGTCCTCAGCCAGGCGTGCAATGCTACGGATACGGGGCTAGTGTATCGCATAGCATACCTGTTTGACTTATCGCAGAGATTTTTACCACTGCTCTTCATTTTACCACCGCGAAAAAGGCTGAGTCGACCCTTAGGGCTCCTGCGGGACTCGAACTCGCGACCTCTTGCTCCATCGTCCAACGTTGTTACCACTCTGCTAACTTCCTGCCCAATGACAATACTGTGCAATAATTAAAATTATTATAAATAACTTTAAAAGTTTCAAAAACATTAAAATGTCATAAATAACAGACACATGTGTGATAAAGTAACAAGTTAAAATTTAAGAATCGACATGGAAATGTCAAAGCACAATCAGTGATCCAGCAAATGTATCATGTCTATTGCCACAATGTCATTGCCAGACCCTAATAACATCAATATTGCTATTCACATTTAAGCATTGAAACATCATTAGAAACCTCTTGAGACCCAAATGACAAGGACGTTGGATCTCTACAACTGCAGACGCTTCCAAAGCCCTCCATTCGATTGCAGAATACACGGCGACGTTCATTCTCTGGTGTTACCGGCCAATTACACTGATTCTCTGAAAACAATTCAGAGTTCATGCCTTAAAAGTAAAGCTAATCACATAAATGGTGACAAAAATGCAGATCAAAAACCAATTCCACGAAAACCTATTTAATATGGGACTATACAGTGTTAGACACTTAACAGAACTGATATTGCAAGTTTCTGACTAAACATCCTGTGTTTTAAAACTTGTCAAGGCCACATTGCCGAATATCACTTAATTATTAAGCAGGAAGTTCCATGTTGGCTTGCAATATGCACGCACATGCCTTGCTATCTTAAACATGCTCTAACCTGCCAATGGCTTGAGAGGCATTTCCACACTGAGAAGCACTGGCTGTCCCCAGTTCCCCAAATCAGGAGATTTACTTATCAATTCACCATAGTTCTTACCTGCAAAGAGATTATAGAGATAATAATATGAAAAACTGCAGCTACTATATATCCACGTGATAAAAATTTTTTATATATAGCACTAAGACTCAACTGGTACTGCAGTAGTCAAATGGTTAGCAAGATGATCTGCCAGTTATGAGATCCAGCAATCAAGAGCAATGGCAGAAACTTTTCAGTTGTTTCCATCTAAGTATTCAAGTGCATACCCAATGAATTCTCTTTAGAGCAGCGGTTCTGAACCTGTGGGTCGCGACCCCTTTGGGGGTCGCCTGAGACCATTGCAAATATGGATTTGCCTCTTTTCGGATGTGCAAAACTTCTAATTGTACAAGATTTCCACATTGGTAGTTACTAGCTTTTTTAAAAACTGTGATTGTCATTCAAGGATAGACATTGCAGACAATTGAATCAGAATGATTTCAAATATTTTAATTGTCGTAGCATTATTATTTGTAACACTTTACATTATGAAAAAATTAATTTACGGTTGGGGGTCACCACATCATAAGGAATTGATTTAAAAGGGTCGCGGCACTATAAAGGTTGAGAACCGCTGCTTTAGAGCAACACATTAGGTGTATGAAAACAAGGCATGGGAGAAAACTAGCCATCATTCCCACAAAGCTGGGCTTTACATATTCAGACACTAGGACTTCACACTTTTATAGCTCACAGAAAAGAACGACTAACTCCTTTAACTATAGCTCAAAGGAAGAGCATGGATAAACCTGTTTTGAATATGGAATTCGTAAAGTCATTGAAAGACAAAGTCTACATGCCTCCCTTTACAGTAATCATGGCCCAAGTGTCTCTCCAATTTAGATCAAATGCCTTGCTGCTACCAAGGCTCGAAAGTAAATGGCGAGCATCCTTTTTCAGTTGGAATGACCCTTCGTCCTACGTGAAACGACATACATATGATATAGCACAACACTTCTTAGAAATCTTGAATAACTGATGACAAATGACACAAATGATCTGGAATGGACACACTCAAGACAAGTCCTGTCACCTCTTTTGAGTCCATCTTTCACTATATAAAGATCAAAGAATATTCAATAATTTGGTTCCACTCACAGTTCAAGAGTTACCGGCAAGGTCCGAGGTAAAATTATTGACATAGATATATGCACAAACACCAGAACCAATACTCTCATCTTCCAATCATATATTTTAAAAAATCAAAAATACTATTGCACATCACAGTATAATAAGCCTTTCATAACCTTTTCACGGGTAAAATTAGTTCCAAAAATAGCTTAGACAAGCACGCTCAAAAACCTATAATCAACAATAAAAGGCACCAGAAAGACGTTGATTTATAACAGATAAAAAAATTTAATACTATTTTGCATTCATGTTGAAAATCTGTACTTAAAATGTAAAATTAAAGATGTGATGTTCTTCTCCTGAGCTGACCTTAATTGTGAAGATCAGAATGCGTCCGTCTGAGACCATGTTAATAAACAGAAGCATCGCTTCATCCTCGTGACTTGAATAAGTGTCAAATACACGCTGTGCCATAACGCTTCCCTGCAGCAAAATTTTCCAACAGACTACTTAATTATACGTGGAAATAAATGATTTCAAAATTGACAAAATCAAATGTGATATGTTCATATCAGACTGAATTTCAAACTACTTCCACTAATAACAAGTAATTTATCCACGCTACCTAGCATGAATTTTTGGAAAGCCAAAAACACGCTAAAGTAACACTGTTAAAAACTAAAATTTTTACTAACTAAACTTTTTAAAATAATCATATGTCAAATAGGCTAATAAGCGAAAACTTAAGGATTCTTCAAAACAGATAATTATGCAACAGATACAGGAATAATCTAAATCACAGGAACTTACTGTAGCTTGGTTAAGAACAATTACATGTATGCCACGGTTCATATCAGGCACAGAATCGTCTAAAATCTCCAAAAACACAATAATCACAGAATAACTTCTTTAACCCCGTGACCCATGCACTTTTACAGAAAAAACCTGTTCCCCGGCTACCCCAACTACCCTTATACCCATAATGTAACAACTGGAGTCAGCAACATATCAGTATAATGGGTTGAGTTGGTCAATATCCCTTGTAATACCATCACAAATGAAGGAAGGAAGGAATGAATGAAGGAATGAATTCCACATATTATGAGTCCTATTTAAATTATTTGCCATCAAGTTTTAGCAAACTGATGTTCAAAGAAGTGAACTGTTACTCAGGTATTGGCAAGAGTTCTGCTATTGGTTGATGCTTCTGGCGTTATGATGGTGGCACTAGCAAAACTACTAGATTAAACTAGATGAACTTTTTAAACATCAGTGTTCTGTCATCTAATTTTGATTAAAACAATGCGTAATAAATTAATATCATGAAAATCCTGTAAAATGAAAATGAAACTTGATTCAAGGCATTAAGAACTACAACTTCATTTCAACTTGTCTGCAAAATTTACAAAACAATACCAATGCCATGGAAAATCGGGCATATCCATCTGTTATGACATGTACTAAAATTATGAAATGACTGGAAACCACTCCCGACATTCGCTCCGAGTGGATAGTGTGGTTTTCAGCAAAATCTGGATTAATCAAATACTAACGTCATGAAACTACCGAATCTGAATATTTATTTTCGCTTTGGTTTTTAATTTCCTTGTTAAATGATTTACAGATTTCGTTTAACTTTCACTTTGAAGATGAATTGTGATTTTAAAACTTGTCAGGATGGAACATGTGATAGCTTAATGAGTCTTTTTAGTTCTGAGGAAATGATAATCCTCTTTACTTTCAACCCCAGGTAGTCTACCTGCAAACTAAAGACTCGCAGGATCATTCTAATTCTGTGTGGTAATATTTGCTTCAGATTTGGATACGGCAAATGTTGACCCAAAATATTTGGATCTGGTATCCGGTGGAAAGTACATATCCGGTCATTTTTCCTAATTAAAATGATATGATAGGTTATACTAGCAAACCCTGATTTCTGCAGGCAATATGAACAATCTACTCATAATTTGCAAACAAAATTTTATGCAAGTAACTTACTGTGGTGCTATCAACAACTACAAGAACTTTGGATTGGCTTGAGAGTACTTCGATATGAAGGCTTTTCAGAGCACCAAATAAGGCAGAAGCACCCACATCACCATCAACTCCTCATGGCAAACAAAGAAGAAAACTATACTAGCATTTATATAATAAAACATATTCCAAGACAACTATCACAAAAATACGAATCAACTTAGAAATTATGCTATGCATTCAAAAACTGCTCAGAGACAAAAGGCCCAAAGTCTTACCATGCAACAACTAAAATCAGTAGAACATAATAATTGGTTAAAGGACTTGGGCAAAATTACTATCCAATGAATCAAACTTCATCAAATGCTCAAAAGATGACTGCATTGACTGACCAGCAAAGCTGGTTTTCAAGCACTAACCAATTGCTAATATCAGCCTAATCTGCTAGTGCAAACAGTATGGTGCCATAGTAAATAAGTGCCATTTAACTTCACGTGTCTACCTACATGTTCTTGATAATTCAAATGTCCCTCACTCATGTCCAAAGTGCGCAATTCCTTAAAACATTTTGCTTTCGTCAAATCAGATCAAGACATGTCAACTACTTCAAACACTTTTTACGGCATTGGTCGAATGAGGGTGGTTGCCAGTTGTTCCCTTGTCACCTTTCCTTCCAACGAGAAGGTACCGGTACTCTATGTACTCATTCAAAAAGTCAAGTGAGTAAGTAAATAGGACAGAAGCAACCAAAATGTTTCTGCTGCAGCAGAGTTTCAAACCCCATACTTCATGACCATCAGTCCAGCTTGCCAACCACTGAATCACCACACCACTTTTACGATGTTTTTGAAGAGCTCTTCATCCTCTCACTCTTGATTCTTATATGGTTTTGGGGTTCAAATTTATTCAGTTTTCTTCACAGAAAGTGCCTTAGAACTAAAACTAAAAACTATAAGCAAAGATAAGTTTGCAAGTTCCCTACTCATCAACCCATCACCAGAAAAGACATCAGAAAGGAACAAGCATCATCACTAAGATAATTTACAGATTCGCAGAAATACCAGCATGTGTGAACTGTGTTTTCAGTTTTCGGCCAGTGTTAACTACGAAGGTCACATTGATTATAACAGTTGCTAACAAGACAACCACCAAGCAGCTCTAAATATAAACAACACAAAGTCATCTAAAGTAAGATATGGATAATGCTTTATTTTTAAAAAATAACATTGCAAATGGATAATGAAAGAAGAAAAGGGGGACGGGTGTGGAAGAGAATTAGTCCACAAATGAATGATATTACCAGAAACAAAACTCCTAACTAGGGTTGCCAGATTCCTCTGTGTCCAAAAGTGGACACCACAGGTCATAAAGGAGGACAAAGCCGGACAAAGAAATAAGCTGTAAAATTCACAAAGTACACACTGAAATGTCTTAAAGAGTTTAAAATGACAATAATCACAAATAAATTGCACGTGCATGGAAGGGTGATTGCAGTGATCATGGGCATCAGCAGAAATTTTTCCAGAAGTGTGCAACATTTTTTTTAGCTGAAAACACTACCAATAGCTCCTAAATTTAAATTATAGAAAGACATAAACTAAATACAGTCCGCAAATTTTTTTAATGTCATTGGTCATGGTTTATTTGGCTTAGCATTATATTGTTTTCAAGATTTAATAGTAATTTATTTCTAATTTTAATAAATCTATAATTTCCAAAGGGTGCAGTTGCAACCCCTCCCCTTTTGCAAACTCCTCCTGATACCCATGGCAGCGATAAGCAGTTTGCTGTTTCTATGAGACACGATTCTGCACATCATCTTATAATCATCATTACCAGCAATGTACATGAAAAACTACATGCAAGACGATTGCTGCAGGTGAGAAGAATTCCTCTTGCAGATTGCAGAATCAATCGTTTCTCTTCATTGTCTAATATTAAGCATCGATGATAGTGTGCAAATATGAAAAAAGCTGCAGACATTGGGGCATACTGCCACGATGGAGGACAAAAGATTAATAAAGGTCTGCATGGAAGGTGCAACGGAAGGATTCCGAATGCAAGGATGGCACAGACGAAGATGGAGAGACGACATCACTGAGTGGACTCGGATAAGCATTGGAGATTCTGTACATGCAGCTCAAAACCGTGTGAAATGGCATCAAATCACGAACAGCACAACTGGTCTCAATGGTTCCTGATGGGACTATGAGAAGAAGAGAAGAGAGTGCAACTCATAAATACAAACTTTGTTGTAAAATAAGTATTATAATGAAATTCAGCAGAGGTACTGTATTTTCATATATACTATGGTCAACATGTAAAATACTATTTGACAAACACCATATAAGCCCTCTTGGTTGCAACTATGTGGATTATATGAAGAAATTTCCACACAAATTTTTTTACACATATTGCTAAATATATTATGCCTTGTGAGTTATATACCGATAATCAACTGATTAATTAACAAAGAATATTTGACAGATTGCCTTTATTATTGGTTATTCAGCAATAATGAAAGAGACTTGTTTCACGTATTATGGATTTGACAGTACACATTCAATGGACCTTTTGCTTGATGGATACACATTTATCTCTCAAAAGGCTGGAAAAGTACAGGCTGGTTGGGGTTCTTGAGGATTGAGTCTTGGTCTCAAGATGCCTTGAGACTCAGTCTTGAAAGTCTTGTTCTCAGTCTTGGATACCCAAGTCTTGGTCTTGAGACAAGATGCCAGTCTTGAACAACAAAGTCTGGGTCTTGTCTGGGTCTCCAACAATTGAGTCACCATGACAAGTCTGGTTTCAGGTATAAAAAAATTACACCAAAGCACCAAAGGAAGCAAAACCGTTTTTGCATCAACCCATTAATCTTGCACAACATGCTCATAATTTCTTTACTATGTGAACTTTGTTAAATAATTATGACAATATACACTCTGATTCCAACATTTTGCATGAATGGCGCTGATTTTAACCTGCAATATGAAAACGAAAAGCTGTCTTTTTCTACTAGGACTACTTCGGATCTGCTGTCTTCCAGGATGCAGCAATGTCCAAGCTCGCTTCGGTATAAGTGGCCTTGCTGGAGCTTGAGAAGTTAGCATCCAACCATCCATGGCTGTAATAATCTGAAGTCATTGGAAAAGAATTAGGCCGAGCATTGCAAAACTATATACCATAGTCTTTGCAAGTATCTACAAAACAGAAATCCTAATTTATTTTTATTTTCTTTAGTCAAGCGAGTTTATCACATTATATAAAACTGTGGTCAATTTTGAAGATGTCAGGGCACAATGTAATAAATGTAATACATGTAAATATATCTAGTCACCTAAGTTTCCATATGCATAATAAATCTTAGTGTGTGCCTTAGTTCAGTGATTTCAACCCGTGGTCCGCAGACCAAAAGTGGCCCACAAAAGGGGGTTTAGTGGTCCACGGCTCTGAAAAAAACGTAAAGAAAAATTAGACATATATATTTTCATGTGAAAAATCTGAAAAGTGTGACGAGCCAAACAAAGTTGTCAGCATAAAAAGGTTACTGGCACATTTTGTGTGTATTTAGTGCTTTTTCAAAATGAGAAAGTATGACAAGCAAAAAAGAGCAAAAGGTCATCACCAGAGATGTAGCAAGTACACAATACTCCAAGTACAAGTACAAGTACCTGGCCTCCAAGTACAAGTACAAGTACATGCATTCCAAAATCTCCGAGTACAAGTACAAGTACAAGTACTATATCTCTGGTCATCACCGCTTTTTAGGAACACATGACTGCTCAAATTATCAGGTGGTCCACGAGAAATTTGTGAACTTCAAAAGTGGTCCGCGAGGCAGAGGGTTGAGAACCACTGCCTTAGTTATGAACTCAATATAATGAATACAAGAATCAAATAAATACAAATACATCATATTTTCAGGCTTCGATTTCTCTCATCATGATCTGAATTTAATTTAATTGTGTCCTTTCCTTTTGCTGCTACTTTGGGGTCTAATTGTAAGTGGTACTTTAGATCAGACAAATGAACTGAATAGAATGAAAACAAATGCTCCATACTTTCCAGGCTAATTCGATTGACCAATAGGGCCTAACCTTCTAACATCGCGGAACTATTTTTCCAGCTAAATGATTTGGTGATTTGGTTTACATTGTGCCCCGACATCTTTAAGATTGCCGACATATACTTTAGTTGTAGGCCTACCAAATTTGACTATAAACATCTACAACGAGAGTCGAAGAAATTTTCAAGAATTAATAATAACCTTAATAATATGCTTGGAAAGACATTTGTATGGAAACACTGACTGCTATCGACGATGTGGAAGCACTGTCAACGAAGGCAAATAGAACATTTTCTATTTTACTAAATAGTTCACAAAACGTGTGTTTCCTCTTGAATATCAATAATTAGTATCATTTTTATCATAAAGCTGATTTATTAAATTAAGGTTTAAAATTAAGTTTTACAAACTAACCGAGAATTCAAGCAGTCTGGTATAAACTAAAACAAGACACATCAAAGGCTCTATTGATGTTGCGCTAGATTTTGAAACACAAATGCAGTCACAAAACTCCAAGAAAGACAGAAGCATAAAATAAGTATACAATATGGAAGGCTGGATTTCTTAAATGTTTGGAAGATTTGAATGATTTTTATATAATGTTCGAGAGCTCTAAATACACGGTGGGCCAAAAACTGGTACCACGTACCTTGTTTCATTGGTCTACATTAGTATGCGCACCAGTAGATTGCGCACCTGGGAGTTTGCGCACTAGGAATTTGCGCACCAGGGGCGTACCAGGGTTATGATTAGAGTTAGGGTTAAAGTTAACCTCAACCTAACCCTCACTAACCCTAAACTAACCCTCTAACCTAAACCTAACCCTAAACCTAACCCTAAACCTAACCTAAACCTAACCCCCTAACCCTTGGTAACCCTGGTGCAAAACTCCTAGTGCGCAAACTCCCAGGTGCGCAAACTACTGGTGCGCATACTATGCTACACCGTTTCATTGTAAATAATTTCACAATCCCTATAGGTCAAACTGCACGAAATTTGGCGTGCTTCCGCAGAATTTATCCTGAATGCAGCAACAAAGCGCGGCACCGCATAACAAAAACCAGGCTATAGGGATATCATATTAGAGCTGGGTCGATTACGATTATTTTTTCCGATTACGATTACGATTATTTTCGATTATTTTTCACGATTACGATTTCGATTACGATTACGGTTTTTTATATAATCGCGATTTCGATTTCGATTATTTCAAGTACTTTTAGAAACTTTTTCCGCCATATTTTACAGTATTCGCAATCCTCTGTGTATCGATGTTCAGTTGGTCTTCAGGGATATTTCTACACCCCTAACACCCTCCAACGCCCCAATTTGATGTCGACAGAATAAAAATTTGGTAATGTGACAATGGTATGCATACAGAATGCATATTTTAGTCCAGAACACTCTCAAACAGGCCCATTCAGAGGGGGCCAGGAGGGCCATTCAGTCCCGGGCCTCCATCATTTGGGGCCTCCTTTGTTTCCTTGTCTAGAATTTGAGATAGCTAGAAATAAATAGCTACTACTAGAAGGGGCCGACAGATTTGGTGATGACCTTTTTGCTTGTCGACAATTTTGGGATTTTGGGAAAGCTAGGAAGGTATTCTACGGTCCTCAAAATTGGTGATGACCTTGACCCTTGGACAATTTTGGGATTTTGGGAAAGACTAGGAAGGTATTCTGCGGTCCTCAAAATTGGTGATTACCTTTTTCGTTTGTCAACATTTTAATTGTTGGGAAGGCTGAGAGAGGCCTCGAAATTCCAACTGGCCTGGGCCAGCCTCTGAAGGGGCCTGCCTCCAAATGGAGAAATAGACCCCACAACTTTTATCCTCGGATGACTTTTTTGCTTGTCAGACTTTTGTGAGTCTCTATAAGTTTTTTTTGCTTGTCAGCCTTTTTCGGTAGAGACTTCCAAATTTCTGACACCCCAGATTTTCCTGACACCCCAAATTCACAATCCTACAATCTTAGAAATAAACACACCCCAGATTTTCCTGACACCCCACCCCAATTCACAATCCTAGAAATAACCCTGGTCTTCAATCTCCTTAAAGGATCGAGCCTGGGTGGCAAGACCGATATCGTCAGCGTATCAAACTTCCTACCTATGGTATCAAAAGTCCATCTGCAGAAGACAAGGTCATTGAATAACATAGGTGCTAGAACTGAACACTGTGTTAGACCGTTTCGCTGACGTCTCCAGGAGCTGACATCTCCCAAGTGAACTAAGAACCGTCTGTCAGAGATGAGTAATTCCACAAGTTGACAGAACCAGGGTGGCAAATTGAGCGAGAGTTTGTACATTGAACCGCATGCCACACCGCATCGAAAGCTGCTGTCAAATCCAGAAAGATGGTGCCTGTCTTTGTGTCGATTACGATTACGATTTTTCCAAAAATCGCGATTTCGATTACGATTTCGATTAATCGACCCACCTCTATATCATATAGGACACGTTCATAAATGTGAGGTAGGCCTACTATCGTCTTGTGTTCGGTGACTTGTAGACCCAGTGTTTATTCTAGGCCTTCTCTGGGGAATTTTCCCAAGTTTTAAAATCCCCCCAAAAATTATATGTTGGCTGGGGAATGGAAATCCCCCCCCCCCCAAAAAAAAAGTGTGGAGACTCAGACCTTGTCCCCCCTCCCAAACATTTCAAAATCCCTTCCAATGTCAAGGTGGCTAGAATAAACACTGTTTTAGACCTATACAGTATACACGCATACAACGTGAATTTTAGTCCAGACAAATGTAGGCATATAGCAAGCCTGTGACCTGTCGGCCCTAATACGTACAGTCACGGTTCACCCAGCAATTCTGTATTCACAGTAGACCTATTAGACCTAATCCTTTTTGTGTTAAAAATTAATTCACATCGAATGTCCGACAGAGATTGATGTAGAATTTGTATAGTAGGCCTATGTATTGGTTTAATGCACGGTGATGTACACGTAAGTACGGCAGTGGGAGTTAGTGACCCGTGGCCATTTCCTGAAGTATCAAAGCGACAGACCTGTACGAACAACTTGTCAATGCAGTAGTTATTATGTCCCCGATCTCGTTATACCGTAGATTATTTGTATTGCTGACAGATGAAGTAAGGGTAACGAATGATACATTATCAAGACATATAATAGCTGCAGTCTATTAGGCTAGAGTGAACAGGTGAACAGGTCTCGAAGTGGCCGGTGTACGTGCAGACTAATAAAGTTCTCTTTAGACCGATTACTTTTATTAACTGCCTAGGCCTAATGAAAGATCAATTCAATAAAGTGCGAAAGTAGGCCTATCTTGAGAATAATACAGTAATAATAATAATAATAATAATAATTATTATTATTATTATTATTATTATTATTATTATTATTATTATTATGCCTATTATTAAGCCTATTATTTTTATTATGCACTTCTATAGCACCAGTTCTAATAACCAAGTGTATCAATCGATGGTACTTCAAATCAAAATCCATCTGCAGAAGACAAGGTCATTACAGAGATCAGTCAGAGGGAAAGAGCAAGACCGACTATGGAGGAAAAGCTAATTGAAAGAAATGTGTTTTTACTTTTAAGCCTGGATCTGAAGATTCTGAACTATCAGTGGCGGCTCCACGTTAAGGTTCGGGGGCCCGTGCCCCATACTGAATGCTTGCCCCAGTGCCCTCTCCCAGTTGGGACCCTATACTCACTACTACAACCTTTCAACAAATGGTTGGCACCCATGCCTAGAAGTTGCCATCCCAACGCCCCCACTTCGGCCACTTGCCAAATTCTGGAGCCGCCACTGGCCGCTAGGCCATGCATCGGCGGACGGTGGCCAGTCATTCCGCCGAACCTATGGTGCAGATCCGACGAGAGAAATTCCGGGAGCCTGGGCAGAGCAGTCACGGACCCCTAGAAAGTTTATATTTTTACATTTATGTGGCGATGACCTTTTTCGCTTGTCACGAGTTGTCAAGCTTTTCCGTTATTGTAATGAGATCAAGTGTGAAAAACTGGTGATGTAGACCTTTTCCCTTGTCAGTCTTTTCAAGGTGTTTAGGCCTAATAGCCTATATATAGTCAGGGGCGGCGCTAGGGTGGGTGGGTCCGCGACAGTGTTTAATCTAGACTCCTGGACTCCGGGGGAACTGACAAAGCCGGGGGAAAACTGACAAAGCCGGAGGGAATTCTACTAGGGGGCTGCTGTTAGTCCGTGTAGTATGCCAAAATTTCCGGGGGCAATTTGAAATTTCCGGGGGAAAAGGGCGATTTCCCCCGGAAACGGCCTAGATTAAACACTGGTCCGCGGGTCTGGACCCACCCAGCCTCGGGCAGGAACACCCGAGCAATTTCGCAGAGAAATTTTGTTTTGGGGGAGGGGTAGTCTCAGCCAGGTCCTGGTTGTGTAGATTGCATTAGACCCACCCAGCCAGCAAAACCCAGCGCCGCCCCTGTATATAGTATAATAGTATTCCATGTGTTAAATGTTTTACGGGCCCACTCTGGACCCATACAGATCGCCGCGCCTCCTAAACCACTTTAAATCACATTATTAATTATTATTATTATTATTATTATTATTATTATTATTATTATTAATGCTGCCATTGCTACTCATTTAACTACTACAATTGAGTGAAGGCTGAGCCAACCCTAGGGCTCCTGCGAGTCTCGAATCGCTTCCGCCATGTTAATTACCACTCTTCTATCTTCCCGCCACTGCGGGTGGAGATCATGATCAAATGTTTCCACTTTCCAGTACATAAGCACGTTCCATTTTTTCATTTAGAAGCCTTAATGCAGGGCCATATTAAGGCGGGGCTGAGGGGGCTGTAGCCCCCCCCGGCCCATCATGAAAATAGGCAGAGCCGGCGCGTGACTTTCGGGGGCCCCCTGCAATTTTTACGAGCGCAACGTTTTTGAAATGTCTTGACGAGAAAAAGGTCATCCGTATATATTTTTGCTTCTTCAAATGGCCTGACGAGCAGGAAAAAAAACAAATACTACTTAAGAATAAGGAAAATGAAAACTCTTAAACAGAGACGTCATTTCACTGTTTTTCAGGGGGGAAAACACTTTTGACCTGACAAGTTACAAGTTTGCGAAAAAGTTGACAACTTTTTTTTGCTCGTCAGCCGTTTATAACGGTTAGTTACTTTTCAGACTAGACTACTCCACATCATATCAGGCGCTCCTTTAGGACATGTAAAAAACAAAATACTAAATAACACAAGAAAAAAATGTTTTTCCTCAAAATCAGGGGAGGCAAATATTTGCCCCCTCCCCCCTGTAATGTGGAAAAGTTTGACATCGGTTTCTCTTTTCAACATCTTGGTGGTAGCGGTGCTATTAAATCAGCTTGTCCGAGTGGCCTGGCTTGAAATCGCGCTCTTCGGGGGGCACGCGATGAGTTCGTACGACGTCACCAAACAAACACCGTTCAACTGGATTTTCGCAAGATTTTAATGAATAACCGAAACAGATTGTTACACGCAGTTGTTTCTTCACCATTACACCCCCTCAAATGACGTCCCTGCTCTTAAATATCCGAAGCCGGCGGGGCTCCCTGCGGCCGCGGGCTTTGCAGGCCCCACGCGCCGGCTCTGAAAATAGGCCCACCGATTTTCGAGATAACCATGTTTTGCTTGTCAGCGCGATTGGGAAGGGAGATAACCTTTTTTGCTTGTCAGAGATTTTCAGTAGGGGCCCTATAGGCGACGGCCTTTTTTCTCAGCCCCAGGCCCACGATCGGACCTTAATCCGGCCCTGCCTTAATGACACTCAAAAAAGAAAGGACCGTCAGCATTCTTGTAGAGGAATGTATAGGTCGATCCACCCCTGCACCTCCCTCTTAGGTCCTCCAGTTTCGTTTGACAATTTGTCCAGGGTTGGAGTGACCAGTCAGATGCGGAATATGAGATGCCTGGATTTCGACTACAAATGGAAATTAGTCTGCACGTCGTTTGTCACAGTATCTGCCCAGACAGCCGGTCGGTCGGACGACCAGCCATTGTGACAATGCAATTATTGTGCCACACTGCTGCGAAATAGCCAACTCACCCCGTGCACTTCCATTGTTCTACTGCATGCCTGCAGTGCATGGACACACAATGCAGTCGATTCGGTAATCGCTGAATACTGGGCAACGATTGGTACCCTCTTAAATTAAACGTGTGTGTGTGTGTGTGTGTTGGGGATCCCGAGCCTAGAGGCCTAATTATTAGAAGTTTACGCCTATGCTTAGCCGGACCATTGAACGACACCTGTTTGATGTCTCCCCGCGGTCGACCTTGAGATCGGGCTCTTGTTATTGCCAACAGGAAAGCAGATGACACTTGAATGGTGTCTTTCAAAGAGGAATCCAGTTATAAAGTTATAACAAAAATGAACCGTCGACTAAATGTACATTTTGCGGACCTATGCCTAGGCCTATACCAATGCAGTCCATTAGGCCAAAGTTTCCCAAACATTTGGACCCGCGTCCCGCCCCGCTTCAGCGGTTTTATAACGTGCCCCGACCCTAATTATAGCATGTAATGTAAAAACTGCATCTGCCATCTGGCGAACGTTAGTTGAAAAAATCTTCTGAGTTTTGAATAAATGGCAAAACAAAAGCTCTGATTCAATTCGGATGAAACAATGGCACATATATTTGGTATAATTATTTATATTTTTGTAAAATAAGACAAAATGAGATAAATGGATATTGAAATTTTTGAAAATTGTCTTATTTAAACTTTTGCCAGGAACATACCTTTATTACGCGTCTTAAAAACCTTTATTAACGTAAGGTGACTTCGATCTGGGTTAAAGATTCTCTATCGTTAGTTGAGTCTTAAAATCCGTTATTGAGAAATAAAATTAATTTTTAAAACTAGTCCTGTGTTCTCAAAACCGACTCAAGGCTTTGTAACATGTGTGACCCTGCAAACTTATTGTCAACTATAATTGGGGTGTACTAAGATAGCCTATCGAGTATCGTTAGTGGAGTTTAACAGCAAAATGGCCAGAATATGACAAATTGAGAAACACCGCATTAAGCCTTTATCTCAGGAACATCTGATTACCGTAACCGCTCTAATTGCTGTGGTCCTGAGACAGCAGTCACCAAATACATTGAACAGAGTCATCGGCGACTCTTCACAGAAACTCACAGTGCGTTGTCGTTTTCAATCAATAAATCAATAAATCGATCGATCAATCAATCAATCATTCATTCATTAATGTATGGATACAGACAGATTATTTTATACTGTAGGGCTGTCCATTAATTACGTCAACAATTTAGGGGGGTTTGAAAAAGTTTGACAGTTCTTGACAGAGGAGGGAGGGGGTCAAGAGAAGTTGACGTCAACAATTTAACTTTTTACAAATAATCAAAAAAGGAAATTTCATGGAATACTACTTAATTACTACAGTGGAAAAAAGCATGGCAAAAAAGGTCACTACCACATTTTGACACTCGAGCAAAACAGGGAAAAATAGTCATCACCACAAAAAATAATAACCTTGTTATTGGGACCTGTCATTGATCTTGGAAGGGGGTCAAAAGTTTTGACGTAATTATTTATGGGGGTTAAGTGAAAGTTGACAGTTGTTGACAAGGAGGAGGGGGTCAAAAATTGACAAAAATTGTTGGCATAATTAATTAATGGACAGCCCCTGTACATACAGGTCTTGCAATCGCATAGTTGGCCGATATTTACTATTAAAAAATTAAAGAAGTTAGGCCTAATCTGACTTGGCCAACTCCATTTTCATGTCAGGGTAACCGGAATCCAAGAATTGCTGCAAAAGCGAGGCGTGTGGTCGTTGATGAAGCGCTTTGGCGTAAATTTGGATAAAAATGTTGAGGGGACTCATTATGCCTTCCTACCATACGGTCTTGTCTTCAGCCATCCTCGCTTCGAGGGCAATCTAGGCCGTTTCCGAGGGGAAATTGCCCTTTCCCCCCGGAAATTTCAAATTCCCCCTGAAATTTTGGAATACTACATGGACTAACAGCGGCCCTAGCAGAATTCCCCCCAGCTTTGTCAGTTTCCCCCCGGCTTTTTCAGTTTCCCCACAGAGTCCAGGAGTCTAGATTAAACACTGTCCATTTTTCATTGAGGGTAGATGGTATGTTCGAGGGTAGATGACAATGAGCTTAGTCCACTGTTTTCTGTTGTCTGTCATTCGGATCGCCATTTCCATTGTCTTTACGGTCCATTGCATGATATTTATCAGTCAATCTTGTTCTAGGTTTGCCCTTTTTTCTTTTCCATCAGTTGCGCCTTGTATGTTGTATTATATCCTTTTCCAAACAAGTGTCTGTTTTCCTCATGATGTGGTCGAAGTACGACAGTTTTCTTCTTTTGATGGACTCCAAAAATTCTCGGACAGAGAAAAGAACTAATGAATAGGTAATAGAGAGGCAGCTTTTGAAAAAAGGGGGGGCTCGAGCCTAGAGGCCTAATAGAAGTTTACGCCTATAATGGTGAAGCGTCAACGCTTGCGTGGGTAGCCGTTGCCCTGTCTCCCGCCCCCACACCCCCGCGCCGTCCCGCCGTCTTTTGTGTCGGCGTCCCAGTGACCGATCGAGTGTCACAGACGTCGCCGTCGATTAAAAAATTCTGCCGATCGACGAAACGAACCGAGAAACGCCGAAGTCTCCCGTGAGACTGATGTGATCTCTTTCGGTCGAACTTCCACAGCATCGTAGCCTACGTTAAAATAATGCTGGCGGTGGTTTTTTGAGACAGTGAACTTCTTCACAGCATATAGGGTTGGGCGGCTGCTTTGCGTCGGTCGTTGCGTGTGCGTGCGTCGTGGCTTAGGCAAGCGTTTGGTTGACTAAGAATAACGATTCTCAGTTGATACGAATCATTAACAGCAAGGTTAGTTTGAAACTTGACTTAACTTGAAGCGCGCCCTTAACGCGTAATGATTGCTTCGAGCAGTTTTGCTGTTTCTTTGCACTTGGATGTACGTTTTAAAAGTGAGTCTTAAAAATAGTAATGGAAACGTCCTCAAATTACTTGCATTTAATAGAGTGCTTCAGTTATTTCATAAAGTGATATTCTGTGCTTTCTCGTTTTGTAAAGGTTGAAGTAGAACAATTGCAATAAATTGTTAGAGCTGACAAACAAATGCTAAATTGTAAATACATTGTAGTGGACTTCATCAAATACATGGTTAGGTTCACAGAAAGTAGCGTAAAAATAAGATTTTGCAAGCGGTTTCTATGATATTCTTGCAAATCTGTGATATGTTACAGTAAGTTGGACTGTATCTTTTTAAAATGGGCAATGGAAGAAAAAAACGACTTCCAGCCCAGACTGTGGCTGGCTTCCTGAAATGCAGATCATCAGATGAAATGTATTTTTGCTCAGTTGGCAAAAATGTTGCTTCTTACAGTGGCGTAGCCAGCATATGCAAAGTAGGGTTGTTAACTGGAGGCACTATGCAACTGAACACTGAAGCCTCACGACGGGCGACCCCCTCCCCCCCACTACCCCTCCTTCAACCAAAAGTCAACGGATTCACATAAATTGTGTGGGTCATATTTTTTAATGAGTTGTTTGAACAACCCTAAACAACCCCGTACGGGCTACGCCACAGGCTTCTTATATGTGTGAATCCCAAAAAATTTTGAGCTGCTTAAATAAATTGGCACTCCTCCAAACTCCAGTCCCAAATTATTATGATATGATTTTTAAAATTCCTAATTATTTTTAGCATTAATAAAAACTTGTTATACAACAAGCCTATAGCCATTGCTGCTTATATTCAGAATCACAGCTTTGTACAACTCTATAGGTGTCACGTTGATAGCACTGAGTTGTGCAGCTGTCATAACAAACTGACTTATTACTTATCTGTGTCTGTACTGCTGGTCGACTGACAATTGTGGCAGCATAGCATGGGGGTGGGCAGAGGCGGTCGCCTCCGGCACAAAATTCTCAGGGGGAGGGGCACACAAAATCTCAAATGCAAAAAAAGAGAAAAATACGAGGTAATATAATAAATCATAAAATAGGCCTATGCATGGCATTCACAAAGAAGAACTGAAGTACCTTCTATTGCTATCTATTAAACCTATTATTTAAACGAGGGAATACAATCTTGATGACGTTTATTCTTTTGCTTGTCAAGACATTTTGGGGAGAAGTTGGAGCGCAATCCCTCTTTTGCCCAAGGTGTTGCAGCCCACACTGGGCCATTAATGTGATTTTTAGTTAATAAAAACTGCAAATATTTGACCATTAATACAATTTCTGGTTAAAACAGTGTATTCAATATGGTTTAGTTCCGTCACATCCTCATGATAATTTGGGACCAGAGTTAAGAGGAGTGCCAATAAAATAATTTGAACACCACAGAAGATCTTGCAGTCTGCATTGGAGTAACCACGTGGAGGGCCTGCCCCATATTCAGGTTGGGATCAGCCTTGGTATTTGCGCAAAATCGTTGGGAAATTTGTTTTTGGAGTGTAGGGTGATTGTCAACAGAGTCAAAATATATAGTTGTTTTTACAGCTGTTGGCCACTTAGTAATAATTCATGATTACAGCATTTGAAATATGCACCAGAGCTCACTGTCTACCATAATTCTAATATTACTCAAAATTTCTGTGGCTGCATGGGAGAGAAACTCACTACACTCCCCAGGCCCCTGGTCAGAATATATGGGATCTGAGATCTGGATCGTGTCTGTCTTCATGTCCATTAATGCAGCCACAAGTCTAGTGAAGGTGGGGAACTCTGAAGCAGGGCAGCACTGGTGGAGAGATTCTTGCAGAGAAACATTAAGAATTTTTTTCCAATTAGTGATAAAGTGATTGCTGAATTGTTGTCATATAGTCTGCAAATTTGCTAAACAGTTCAATATTTGAATCTAGTATTACCTTTAGAACCTTCTAGGAGAACTAATGACCTTGCAAACATATTTTTCACTTTGGGGTTTCCAATTTGATGTCATTTAGCCTGAAATATATTCACTGAATCTCTCTCGTGATTTGAATCGAATAGCCTAAAATTTTTCAACTGGGTCTCTGTCCTAGACCCAATTCAGGGAGCTAAAAAGTTTCATCAAGCCCTTAGCCAGGACTGGAAATGTCAGTCTGTAGAAACCTTGGTACCCCTCCCCTCAATTACAGAATTATTACTTAAAAGTCATTTGAATTTTGACCATAGCTTTTAGAAGGCTGTATCCAGCATAATTTTGTAAAGTTTGATATGAGGGGTGCCTTCAAGAATGTTTATGAGCAAAAAGTTGTGATGAATGGTCATTTGATAGACTGAGTTATTCAGATAACTCACAATTGCACATGGATACATTGAAAGGTAAATATGGCTATTGACTAGTTGACTAAAGTATGATTGTAATCCTGTGGTTGACTCTGATAAATGATGCATATACCGTAATATATGGGAATTAGTAGAATACCGTACCTTGGAGTTTGGAGCAAATTTAAGAAGAAATGAAACTGTATAGAATGTGTATATGCTTTGGTTATCTATGGTATTGAGCAAATATTTTGAAGACATTTGAATTATGATTATCATTATTAGAACTGGTGTCATAAGAGTGCACAGGACTTTTTTGTGCCGGAACGAGGTGGAACGGTGTTCCAGAAAATCGGAAGATTGGTATTTTACAAAAATAGCTGTGGCGACTAAAAAAGGTCATCACCCGGAAAATGGAGTGTTTTATAGGGATTTGAAAACTTCCGTAGCGACTTTAAAAATGTCATCACCGAAATTTAGGGGCGCAAAATAGAAATCTTGCCCCGTTTTGGAAAATATTTTTTTACAAAAAGCCTACAAAAAGCCCTGTGAGTGCATAATAATTCTAATTATTATTTTCTGATATCTTATACTTGAGTACGGTAATAAGTTGTAATAAGTTAAAATCCCGTGACTTGTGACTGCACAGGTCACAGGTTGTGTGCCAGAGAATTTTAATCAAACGAGAGAGAACATAAACTTTGAGTTCTGTGAATGCCTGAAGCAGTGAATCGTATTAATCTAATTTTAAATCAATTCAATTAATTTGGTTCTACCACATTTGCCAATTTAATATTTCCTTGAATCATTGGTCTTGCACCAGCTGTGCTATATATGTTACTCCACTTTTGTATATTAGATTATGGTACAGTTTCTATGAATTCTGTGCAGTTTCACCATACAGATGTAATTAAGTAAGTAAGTAAGTAAAATCTCAAAAATTTCTATAGTACTTCCAAAAGTAACAATGCAGTCAGTAGCTGCTAGCTGCTTATTCTTAATGAATGAAATAGCTATAGCCAAAACTCCAAAAGGTGGGAGTCAGTCAGGCAGGGTCTTTCAATCCAAAGATCATTGTTGTTGGGACGCTACAGCTATGGAAGAAATGATTTTTTTGAAGAGAAATACTTTGAGTTTAGATAGAATAACTTGAGATGTTGGAAGAGGGCGAAGAAAATTGCATCTGAAAATTTATTCTTTGACCATGGTGTAGGCAGCGGAGGGATGCTGGAAGCAGAGACGTCATTTCACTGTTTTTCAGGGGAGGCAAGACACTTTTGATTTGACAAGTTTGCAAAAAAGTTGACGATCTTTTTTTGCTTGTCTCGGTCATTTTTTGTGAATTAAGCCCTCTGTTAGGGGTTGATTACCGGTACCTTTTTTGCTTTTCAGTCTTTTTTGCCTATTATTTAGCCAATTTACATTTAAAAACTAAATAACACAAACATTGGTGAAAAAAATTTTCCCTAAAAATCAGGGGGTCAACGGCCCCTGCCCCCTCCAAAGTGACGTCCCTTGCTGGAAGTTCTGGTGCAACATTTGAAAAAGGTGGACTCAAGACTGTCATCTGTTGCCATCTGTTTAGTTTGTAGATTCTAGAGTTATTGCATCGTATTTATATGATATAAGAAGGCTAAACTTGGAATGTACCGGTATTAACGACGGGTCTCTGCCATCCAGAGTGACAGTGGATGGTCGCTAGAAGGTAAAATGTAACATATCTTTTGATAACTTATTCAATGAAGCCTGTGTGTCAGCGATGTCATTGCTAAATTTGAAAAAACAGACTTGTTTTACAGGTCTACAACATAAAGTTCAAATAAACTAAAGACCATCTTTGTTACTCTGCCTTTGAATTCAGTTCCTGTGGTTCTCACAGTGGGGAGGTCAATACAATACTCTGACAGCACCTCCCCTCCTGTGACTAACTCATGAAAAACGGGGGGGGGGCAGTGCCTTAGGCCAGGATTTCCGCTTCACTTACTCACTGGATATCAAAGAGTCTGCATGCAAAAGGAAGCCTTGTGTATTAGAATAATGCATGCCGGATGGTGTTTTGGTGGGTAAGTGTAACACGCTTGTAACAGTACTTGAGTGTAGCAGTTGCCCAGCTGCAGGGTTCCTTGACAAACAGTTTCTTAACCTCTTGAACCTCTCTTTTCATAGACGTTATGAGATTTCACTTATTTAACCAAGACAAACACTACAATGATACCATCATGAAAAGTCAAATATGCAGCAGGCAAGTGGGATTAATGTTTCATGGTTTGGAGCATAAAGATAATATGAGCAAAGTACTATGCTCTACAGTGTACATGGACCAGCAGTAACAATAACTGCATGCCCTTGATTTTGCTAATGTTGCTTTGACAAAGACAGCGTGTGAAAAGTCAACACAGAATTAATTACCGGTACTCCAGCTGTACATGAAGTTGTACAAGCTAAGTCTATGGGCATGCAGGGCATCTGTGTATATCATTGTTGGGAGATTCAAAACAATTTTTTTTTAAAGTTTGTAAAAGTTCAAATTTCCAGTTTATATTTAAATTTATTTCAAACATAAATATGTACACTGATAAAAAGTTGAACTAAATTAGACCTGGGCTAGAATGGAGCATCATACTTGTCGTAAATTACTAAAAATTTTGTATTATTGAGTGCTGTCACTTACCGTTTAGTCAATCATGCTGCTTTGTGAACTGTCTTTTGCATTTTAACTTACAGCACATCTTTACTAGCACACTTTTGCAGTGACAACTAAAACATGAACTTTATGAATTTTAAAATCTTAATAATAAAGTTAAAATGGTTCAAACAATAATGAAGTTCAAAAAGTTCAGACGTCACAACTCAGTTCAATACAACTGAGTTCAATACATTTGATTACATTCAATTATTATTCATGTTTTGCTGCCATTTAGCCCAGAATTGTATTCATAAGTTTGTTAGCAGTTTCAAACATACTTTAGCGTAATGGCGGAACGAGACGCAAGTTGACATTCAAAGGTCGCTGAGCACTCTCTAGAGAGAGCGTCGGCGGTCCTCCTTTTATTCACAAATCTCGACATCCAGGTAACAAAGAGTTTCTAGCTAATCTCCAGGTCTAGAAGCCTTCGACAATATATCACTCAACGCAGTAATTATCAACTTAATCGTGAAACACATTAAAACTGTATAAAATACATATTTCAAAATGACAGGTTTATAAACAAAAGCTTTTCCAATTAAACATCTGCGATCTCTAAGTTCGACTTTCCCAGGTTAATCCAGGACTCTCAAAGGTACGTCAGACATTGATCGATGGACAACTAATTAAACGAGAGATAACTCCCAAAGCGCTTTCTTTGAAGCCCGATGTTCCAAATTAAACCACCAATAAATCATCAAATTATGTGCTATCGCGTCTGTCATCTTTGACAGGCAAATCCATCTATCAAACCCTAGATCTCTCGATTTCGAAGTTCTTAACTGACACCTTAAATGGAGTGGAACCAAAATCCATTTGTCAAAGTGACGTCCCACACACCTGAATCAACACAGTCTCATTCCAATATAATATACACTTCAATACTATGAGATTAGACTGAACATTTTCTTGTTATGTTATGAAATGATGCAAATTAATATAATACACTGTGTCCAGAAATAACTGGTCCCCTAAACATTTTGTAATAACAGGCGCAAACCTGCATCATCATCATCATCATCATCATTTCCTCTTTCCTTCATTAGTTGAAGATGAGGTGACGTCATGAATCAGGCATTTCCAGGTAGTTCTTTCTTTAGATGCTTTTATTGCTGTTGTTATAGCCATTCCAGTCCATTCTTCTATGTCGTCCACCCATCTTCTGTTGGCTGACCTTTTTTTTTTTCCTGGCATGATACCTTGTTGTATTGTTTGCTGTAGGCTATCTTTGTTGTTTCTTTGTACATGACCAAAATAACTCAATTTTCGTCTTTGGCAGATGTTAAAGAATTTTCGTTTGGTATTTGCTTTTTCATGACTTCTTCATTTGTTTGTTTTTCTGTCCATGATATTCTTTGCATTGTTCTGAGAGAAAACACAAGGCATCTAGTCTTTGTCTTATTTTCTTTTGATGGTCCAGCTTTCACATCCATAAGTTGCTACACTCCATGCCATACATTCCATTAATCTTCCTTTGTTTTTCATGCTGATTTTGTTGCTTTTCCAGACAGTTTTTAATCTCCTCATTACTTCTCTGCCTTTTCCTAATCGTGAGTTTATTTCTTCTTCAAGATTTCCATTACTGCTGATTATTATTGCTCTTAGATATGTGAATTTGTCCACCTGTTCAAGATTCTTTTCATTAACAGTAATCTTAATTTTCTTTCCATTTGTTGTCATTACTTTTGTCCGAGTCTACTAGTGGCAGTTATCAAGATACGACTAAAAAAAATTAAAGAAACCACAGCAACCTATCAAGTATAACTTGGATAAAGACACCGATGAATATTCAATGGAAGTGCAGAATAGGTTTGAAATATTACAAAATGTACAAGAAGAAAAAACACCTGATGAATTATGGGAAGACATAAAAACATAATAAAGGAGACGGCAGCACAAAATCTACAGAAGAAACAAAAAGTAAGAACAAAGAATGGATAACATCAGATACCTGGAAGCTAGTTGCAGAACTCTGATTGAAAAATGCAACCACTGTGGTAGAACAACAACAATACAAAAAGATAAAACAAGAGGTACAAAAGAACTTAAGAAAAGACAAAAACCAACAAATCAATAGCATCTGCAACTGAACTGGAAGAACAAGCAAAAGAGGAAATAGCAGAGGAACATATGAAAAATTAAAGGACCTGACTAAGAAATTTGCTCCAAAAATGCAATGTATTAGAGCAAAAATGATTTAATGTTATCTGATAAAAAGATGATAGCAGACAGATGGAAGGAATATGGAAATGAATTGTTTGATGGAGAAATGGAATATAAAAGCATGGAAGAAATAAACACACATCCAAATAACAATAGGCAAGACTTTGAACCTCCCCCCTTGAGATCTGAGGTAGAAGAAGCTATGAGGAAAACAGCAAACAAAAAAGCAGCAGGGATTGATGATGTCCCTATAGAATTATTAAAACTAGGACAAGATGAAGCAGTTAACATAATTCATAAATTATGTTGTAAAATATGGCAGACTGGAGAATGGCCTAATGACTTTTAAAATCAATATTCATTCCAATACCAAAAAAAGGTGATAGGAAAGAATGCACAAATTATAGAACCATTGCATTGATAGCACATACAAGCAAAGTCATGCTTCGAGTAATACTGAATAGAATTGACAAAAAGATGGAGGACGAAGTGGCAGAAGAACAAGCTGGTTTTAGGAAAGGGAGAGGAACTAGAGATCAAATAACCAATCTCAGAATTCTTATGGAAAAAGCAAAAGAATATCAGCAAACCTGCATGGAATCACATAAAATTTTACTTTCTAAAGCAGGCACTTATTACTGGAAAAACTGAGCAGTTTCATGTGAATTTGATGCAAGATGTCTTAGAAATTAAGTTCTAAATGACGTCACCCAAATTTTCCAGTTGCCTTTTCATTTATGTCAATTTGGGCAATAAAGGTGTACCAATAAGATATTCAGTGTCCTCCTTTCGCTCGGATGCATTTGCACAGTGGATTCCACCACTGATTTACAGCTCTGTGTGTTATTCCTTGATCAAAATGGCACCACTCCTCAAAGAGATGCTTCTTCAGATTATCAGCGTTCTGAATCTGGCAGCCGCGATAGACGCGCTCCTGCAAATTCCCCCACATTTCATAATCCATAGAATTGAGATCTGGACTATTCGGAGGCCAATGAGCTGGATCAATGAAGTCTGGTGTCTCAGCTGCCAGCAGTGCAACCGTATCACGAGCATGGTGGGCTGGTGGGTTGTCCTGCTGGAAGGTGAAGAATAATGTTCGGACACAGAACGAATGGCCAGCAGGAGATGCTCTTTCAGCAGCGTGTTTCGGTAGTACTCACCATTGATCTTTATACCAGGGTCTTTGAAAATCAAATTTGTGCACCCAAGTGTCAAAACACCGACAGATGCCAAGAGGGATTTGGAAAATGTCGGACGTGTACGCAGAAGCCATGGGCATCAATGACGACTTCATTTCCCACCTCGCATAAGTAAGTTGTAATGGAAAATGAAAGTTTTGACCGCTTTGGGAAAAAACAAAATTTCTAAAACGGCTTTGTTGATTCAAGTGAAATATAGCTTCTTAACAGTAACAGATGTGAGTACGGTACATGCGGATAAAATTTTATGTAATTCCATGCAGGTTTGCGCCTGTTATTACAAAATGTTTAGGGGGGCCAGTTATTTCAGGACACAGTGTATAATATAACAAGGCTTAAAGTGGTTCAAATTCATGAAGAAATTCTGACAATTTCAAAGAATGATATATTTACCAATTGGTGTTTCTCAGCTCCCAGCATGAACCCAAGGACAGTGATGTTTTTCATTAAAGGGTTGCATAACATTGAAAATATTACAGTATCTGTTCTTTTGTTATACTACTGATAGACCTTGATTTTTAGGTATGAATGAGACTCCCCAATCCAATTCCAATTCACAAGAACAATTTTTGAAAATAATCACCCATAGAATTTCAAGCTGGCTGTGCTGCTGTAACCTGCAGTCCAATCACCACATTGGAAATTAGGATAGGATAATATATATATTTGGATTCTAAATTTTGAGAAAATCGTGTATTTAACTGTAACTCAATGTAAAATGGACGGATATATTTGGGGTTCCCGGTAAGGGGGTTAAATGAATGAATTAATAAAATGATAATGGCTCTGATTTGAACATGACCCTTGAGAATTATGATTTTACTTTGGAGCAACCATCAACCGATGCTGAGTGCATCTTTAAAACAGAATGCCATATACTGGTAAGTATTTTAGCTAACTGGCTAGTATCAATAATGGGCAACTAACTAAAAAACATTAGTTTAACTACAACTAAATTTAAACTATAAATAAGTAGTTAAACTTTTAGTTGCAAACTAACTTTCTAAAATAGTTAACTAAACTAAAAATATAGTTAAACTTTTGCAACTAAACAACTGTTTTATATCATTATGTTTCTGAAAATATAGATGATGCTTGCAGCATGAACATGTCAGTCAATGAACCATCGAATTCATTAATCATTGTCTATTTAATATTTAAGTCTTGGTCTAGACGGCAGGAACACTAGTTTGTCAAGTTCGTTTGGAAAAAATGACCCAGGAAAGAATAGTTAAAAAAGGTACTGTTATTGAGAATTCGGGACACCAACTAACAAGTTTTAGTTAACCTATTTAGTTATTAACTAAAAAAATTTCAGTTAAACTAGCATTTTAACTAAATTATTTATATTTAATTAAGCTATGAAGATAACTAAAAAATTGGTTAAACTTTTAGCTAGTAACTAAATAGTTAACTAGTTGCCCATCACTGGCTAGTATTACAATACAAATGATTTTTGAACTGCTGAGAAAACTCTTTTTATGTTACTTTCTGAATATGGGGTGGGCTTTACAGATTGCTGGACTACTAAAAATGGGATTGAGTCTCCACAAAGGTTGAAACATGCTTTTAAGTACCGGTACTCCATCTAGGCTGGCTTTTATCAGAACTATTGATGTAAGCAAGCAGGACTATTGAGGCCAAGTTCAGCGCAGAGGTTGTTGAGGGAAATGGTTGTGACAAGACTGAATGATATAGCCATATTTCTAAATTTTTGCTAAAATTTTTGAAGGAAATAATGCTGGGTAAGGCAAGATATGAATCCTTTCAGGGAGAGGGAGTGACTCACATTCTTGATTTGCTCTTTTGTTCCAAAGTTTCTTATTTATCCAGATTACAAAAATTTCTTGTAAGCAGATGCATTTCATACATTTTTTACTGCATTTAACAAACTTACAGTAAACTCCAGTGGAGTACCTCATAAGCTGCAGACCATGTCTGAATTTTTTTAAAAATGTAATACAGTTTCTTGAAAATAAAAATATGAAATTATTTAAGTTGCATTATGTAAAATTTATTAGTTGATCGTTTGAAATCTGTATCCAAAATTCATCTACATATCTATTTGCTAGGTATCCAAAGAATCATCATCATCATCATCATCACCATCCAGCTTCATGGGTGCTGTACTGTAGATGTCAACAGCCTGGCTCACAATTTGCCTCCATCTTTCTCGGTCCTGAGTTGCTCTGGTTGGTTAGGATGTGTAGCTCTGCATGCCCCATTCCACGATATCATCCAACCACTCTCTTCTCGGTCTGCCTCTTCAATTTTCTGTTGTCTTCCATCCAGCATACGTGTCCAAAGAAGTTCATTTTTTGCTGTATCAATGTTTGTTTTGATCTTGATTCTTTCTTGTATCTTTGTGGTCTTTATTCTCTGCTGCCATCTGATGTTCAAAATTCTTGTATTGCATTTCATTTCAAAGGCCAGTAGACGTTCTTGGTCTCTTTTCTTTGTTATCCAAAGAATAACTCTGGTCAATTCAAGACTGCATGAACATGGGACTTTGCATGGCACTTTGCATAGACCTACTCACTTATATCAGTGATCCCCTTACCAGTCAATCTTTTAAAGAGTAATATATGCATGTGTTACTCACAAACAAGACTGCATACTGGGGCTGATAGACTGAAGTGCGGTCAAGGAATTAATTAAAGGGCAGAAGAAAGAAGAAAGTGGAGACAGTGTTGAGACTGAGACAAGCCAAACCTACCTCCTGACTTTAGTGTAATGTATGACTGTGGCTGCATTGTAAATATTGTAATATAATGTAAAGAAATTCATGTAGTGCCTATTGTGCACGAACACTTGAAAGTGCTTTTACTGCGATTGCTTTGTGAGTTTTTAGGCATTTATGAAAGAGTGTCGTGGTGTTGTATGACACAAAAAAGGAGTAATGTCCACCCTCGTCTGGCCAGTGGCCACATACTGGAGCGAGAGCTGGGCGCTGAATAAAGGCTTCCAGAACCACATCCAAGGTTTTGAAATGGTGGGATATCGAAAAATCTTAAGAGTAGAAAGAACAAATGAACAAAAGCATTCTTAAGGAGATGGGCAATGAGCTGCATCTCATCCCAAGTATTAAGACAAGAAAATTAAATTTAAGTACCAGTACTATGGACACACAATGCGCAGAGAAGATAACAACCTAGAGACAGATATAACGGTGGGAGCTGTACCTGGAACCAGAGACAAAGGACGACCAAGGGGACAATGGATTCAAGACATAGAAGACTGGTTAAACAAAAACATCAATGTGGCTGCAAAAATGACAAGAGACAGAAGAGTATGGAGGAATAATGTCCATCAAGCTGCCTACCTGTCACCGATGGATGGAACCTGATGATGGTGATGATTATGATGACAACGATGACAATGATGATGAATCATTATGATGTCTTGGCTTTGGTAATTGTAAGCCCATTTATTCTTAGAACCTTAGACCATGAGCATCCCAGAGAGCTGGACTAGCAGATTTGAAGCCTCATTTCTGGAAAAGTAAAACGTGTGTTGGTGTGTCATGGAACAGCTGACTACTTCATCTGTCTCTAGTCAGCTAAAGTCACTGAAAATAATAAAAAATAAACCACTAGTTTGTTAGAAAATGGGTTGCAATTTCTGCCTGGCATTAGAGGTATTGTAGTTATTATTTTTAAAAGGTTTAGTCACAGCCTTTGTCATTGTCAAGACAAAGCCGTTTTATTCAAATTTAAACTTTTGCGTAAGCTTTCTCACTCTCAAATCGTGGCAGGCTTAAAAGAAGGTAGTTTTATCTGTGGAAGTCTAACTTGAACAATGTACGCTGAACAGTATGTCTCGAAGAGTCGAAACAGGCCTTCCCAGTGCTGATTAAACAAATTTTTGAGATCGGATAGAGGCGTTGATCTATCAACTTTAACACTTGTCTCAAAATTTGGCAAGGATCTCTATCTGTCAATTAAATTTGGCCGTCCACTTTGCGGCAGATTTTCAATATGCAATATTTGCACGGTTTACAAAGCGCTTTATTATTTTAAATATTGTACATCGGTTTACCTAAACTAACTTTGCTATTTTGGTTTATGAAGTTTTTTTGTTTATACAGTTGAACAATTAGATTTCTTGCTTCAACCCCTAGAATTTTACAAACTTTCACCATCACTTGTTTCACGTTTTTATTTACATTAAAAACCGGTTTAAACCAGAACAGATGATGATTCATCAAAGATGCGACGTCATCAGATGATGTCAGCAAAGTTGATTTAAATAGGATTAACCGCTTTATGAACATTTAAATTTAAAGTCAGCAGTGCAGCTTGCAAAGTGCTTTTTCAATATTGTTTGTTGCTTAACTTTTGGCTTTGGCATGGCACTGTCCGGTAGTTGTTTTGGTGACATTTTTAGGAGTCCCTTATTCACAAGGTTTATCCATGTCAAAATGCCTGAATTTGACCTCTGTGGCTAAAATTACCCTGCCAGTTGTCCCCCTCTCCTATGACTGTAGAAGAGCACATTTCAGCTACCGTATATATGTAAACGTAAACCCTACAGTACAGGTCTGTTAAGCAGCCTCAATTCCTGATCTAAGTGTGATGGCCGCTGTGATTTTAAAGTTTGATTTAACTGTTTTGGGTCGAATGCACTCTAATTTTTTTGTCTCTTTGATAAAATTAAAGTATGCATTAGTGGTGTTGACCTCTGAACTGTGTAGGTTTTATCGGTTTTTGCATGCCTGACTGTTTGCCTGAAGTTAATTTGTTGAAAGATATTAACCAGATCAGGTAGACTTTAGCTGCAAAGGTTATCATTATTTTTTTCTAAATTGCAAATAGTGTAACTTGCTGTTTCAAACACAATGAAAAGGAATTTGGTAATAAAATAGTGTAATCAAAGTTTCATTTTATCTAATATTTGTTATAAATTGGTATTAGTATATACTGGTAAATAAAAGCAAACTTCTGAATTCAAAGTAGAGGGTAATCAGTTTCTGGTGTTGCAGTTGATGCTGCAGGTCTGATAAGTTGAAGTTGAAAGCCCTGTGGTTACTACTGGATACAAATAAGACTCCAGTTGTCAACTGTTTTTGGACTGTCAATTGTTCATCATATGAATCATGCATTGTTGTAACAGTAAGAACACCAAAACCAGAGTCACTATCCCCCATCAGTAAAAACTCATTTGCTATCAACATTTGTGCATGTCAGCGTCTTCATCTTCAACATCATCGTAATGCAAACGCTTGATACATTGATCTTTAGTGCAGAGAGGGCTGTTTGTGTGTTATAGTTAAGGCCATTTGATAAATTGAAGGTGCAAACTATTAAAAATTTCAAAGTATTCAATTATAGAATATAGACTCTGACTAACCCTTGCACATTAGACAGACTGGAGAAGCAGATGCCAGAAAGAACACAAAGGGTTTAAATTGAAAGGGACAGAAAAAGTGTTTCCTAGGAAAGAATGCTGCCAAGTCATATACACCCCCCCCCCCCGTACACTAGAACGTCTTCCTTGTAACACTTGGCTGATTCTTTGAGGTGTCAGAATGGCCATCAGGTGCATTCTATCACACACAAAGTCCATTACTTTGTCCTGATACAACTGAGTTAAGACCCCTTCTTTGACATCTACGTTTCCATTTATTTTTCTGGATGAATTTGCAGTTCTTGCCCCAAGCTGTGACAACATTTGGTTTCTCATTAAAGCTGAATGCTGGCCGAGTCAATGATACCACTGAGGACAATGGTGCAAGGGATGTCATAAAAAGATAAATATATAGTGACACAACAACCCTGTCATTTATCAGTACATAGCTAGAACATTCCTGTCATTTATCAGTACATAGATAGAACATTCCTGTCATTTATCAGTATATAGCTAGAACATTTCATACCTTGGTTATGTTTGATTTAAGTTCCCTTGATGCTAAAATATCAAGGGACATCTTGGATTTAGATGATGAGAGGAGGTTATTCTCAGTCAGAAGCTCTTAAGGTAATTGTATTACTGTGTAGTGTGTACTCTGTGCCATAGCCATGTGCTATATCTTCTGTTGTCATAAGTATCTTGGATAAATGGCCTTCAAGGCCTGGAGTTGGCTTTTTAGAAAATTAGTTTTTAAAATTTGAAATTATGCATTTGTGTCAGGTACACTTGTCATTGTATCAATACATTTGAATGTATTAATTTAGATGAAAAGTCATGATTTTTGGCTGCTGCTGTTCGTGGTTTTTGCATCCGTTTATTCCACTAAAGTGTCACGTGGTCAGAGAAAAGGTACTTTTAGTACTTTTATTTAAGTATTATTTTGTAAAATTCCAGCATAAATGTTCATGTCCCAAGTTTAAGTAAGGAAGTAAGTAAAATCTCATGAATTTATATAGTGCTTTTAAAAGCAGCACCGAAGTAGCTCCTTATTGGTGTTTACTGGTAGTATAAGCCAATTGATGAGTGCTATATAAGGAGTTTTTTGACAGATGCTCAGTTAGTCGGGAAATAACAATTTTTCTCTATGAGTTTGGAGAGGAAAGACAGGTTTGAAATGGAGCAATAGTTGTTGAGATCTTCTCTGTCAAGGTTTGGCGTTTTAGAAGTGGATTTACAAGGGAATTTTTAAATAAGGATGGAAAAATATACCTGTGGAAATAGATAAGTTAATTTTTCTTATAGTTGGTAAAAGAACAGAGGAAGTTTAGGAAGGAAACTATCAAACAGCTGCCAAATCACAAAGATTGTTGAATTTTTATTATGTTTTGTGATACCTGACTCACTATTCAGTGGTTTAGAAAGAATGAAAGCATATTGAATGCATATTGGAACATAGCCAGGCACCAGACTTTTTGTCCTTACTAGTACTACCCCAGTTGTTTAATCTAGTTAGTAGATTCTAATAGAAATATTTCTAGTATTTTAAACTTATTAATATGTAAATACCATAAATCATCTAATACAAGCCAGGTCTAGAACAAGAGACGTGTATCTAATACAATGTCTCTAAAAGTCTTTAATAAAGTCTCTAATACAATGATTACATGTTTGAACTAACAGATAAATTTGGAAACTGTGAAAATAAAATACTATTCTGTTTATAAGCCAATGGAATTGATGTAGTATATATACACATACAAGCAAGTGAACAATGGCAATTTGAAAATGTTCTAGTACAAGCCATTGGTTTTTATAAAGTCCAGGGGCTTCTATGAGATAAATTTGCAGTGGAATGATATGTGAAAGCTCCAAAGTGGACTCCTTCGAAATGCATAGCAATGCTAGCTATGTGACTCTGATAAAGATCCAAAACATGGAAGTAAAATTCTCCTGTGAAAACAACTTGGCGCCAAAACCAACAATTGTCTGGCTGAAGAATGGAAGGCCATTTGAGAAACGGTCAATGGGAAAGGTAACACGACTAACAAATATCAGAGAAATTTGATTATTTTCTGTACAATTTTTGGTGAAACTAATAGTTTTTTACATGCTTAACTTGAATATGTATTTGAAATTTCCTTATCATGTAAGGTTTTCATGTTGCAATGCTGGCAGTGGCATAGAAAAAGAACACTTTGATATTTAGCAAAGCAACACAAAGGGAAGGAAAATAAAGAATACAGAGATTTTGCAGTAACTGTCCTATTCTTTGCCTATCAGTGTCCAGCAATGTTCTTCTAGCATGGATGGACTCCACTTTCCCAGGTAGTGTTGCTCCACGTTAGCAACATCTTGGTTAAATCTGGAAAAACCATGTTTCTGCCAGAAAAAGATCGTCTAGACAAAGTTCTACTCCACAATGAAGAACCCTGAGGTCCTGATTTACCACTGCCAAAAATCATCTGAACACCCAAGAGATGATCCTTAGTAATTTAATATCAAAGCATTGATTAATGACTGTGAAGAGGCATCTTTTGCAGAAAAATTATATTTTAAATTCTGCAGTCACCCCTCAGATGTCAAAAACCAACTCAAACTGAATTGCAGCATTTGACAACCAATATCTGAACTGAACAATTCCTCCCAAGTCTGAATGAAGGCCATTTGAGAAAGTTTAGTATACTGATTAGTTTAAGTAGTTGTTCACTTTTATAGATCAGGACAATGATTGACTGCATTTTAATAATCATCTTATGATTAGCGGTATATCTGTGAAGGATAGGAGAAATTTGATTATTTTCTGCATTCATGCTTTCTAATTTTGGTGAAACTAATAGTTTTTTACATGTTCTTAACTTCACCTGGCTGGACCAATGGTCATGTATTATCAACTGAAATATCATTATACTGAAGGTTATATCGATCCTATTTATATTATGATCACCGTACCAGGTTTACATGTTGCAATGCTGGCAGTGCTCAGCAACAAGTGTCAACTTTCCAATCACGGCTGGGTGAAAGCCCTAGAAATGACAGAAAGGATAAACCAGATCTCAATGCCAAAACAATCACAGGAAATCTTATGGATGGAACTCGCTAATCAATGTGGAAGAATGGACCAAGTTTTCCAACCAAGCATCTTAGGTCAGAAATCTGAAACATCGTTGGACAGGACAAGGTCGCAGGCAACAAATGACTGTCCTGTACACTGGCGGAGAGGAGCATCAGCGTGGAGTTGGCATCATCCTGAAACAAAACCGCTGGCAGAGCTCTGATAACATGGAAGTGTAGCAGCATAATCACAGCCAGATTCTTCACAAAGCAACACTAATCAGATCTGATGCACCAACAGAGATGGTCAAAGAAGAGAGAAAAAGATAAAGTGGCACGAGCTTGTCTGCAGGGGTGCTTGACAATGGTAGTGTTGACATCAAATTGGTCATCTGGCAAGCACTAGCAACGCTAAGATTGGGCAGAGATTGGAAATTTATTGGGCCAAACGGTTCTGGACCATTTGAAACAAATGACAATGGTGAAAGCTGATCATGATGTAGGCAGCACAGTTGGACTATGTGTAGGAAACACATATTTCAAACATAAAAACATACACAAAAAGATCGTCTCCTGATGGCAAAACAACAAATGAGATTGACTACATCTGCATTAAGCTAGATGGAAAGTCATCACTGAATACATATAGAGGAGCGATGTTTGGATCAGAACAAGATAATTGCTGGCAAAACTACGAAAATAAAATACTATTCTGATAAGCCAAAAGCATTGATGTAGTTTATATACACATAAACTAAAACAAGATGCAGTTGCAGGAAACTGGTACAAGAACAGATTTGTTTTATTAAAGTCCAGATGATGAAAATTTACCCTTAAATGATATTGATTTTTGGTGCTCCAAAGTGGATTGCAGAGAAATGTAGTTAATCTGATAGTGGATTCCAGAAAACATGAAGTAAAATTATAGATGAAAAAAAGAAGGTGAAAACTATAATTGACTCTGGCAAAAGAAAGAATGGCAACAGAAAAACACACTATATAGAAAGTTGGACAAAGATAACAAATATCAGAGAAATTAGTAATTTAATATCAAATGCATTTGAAATTAATGAGGTTGTCTGTGATCAAACAGGCAATATATTGCAAAAATGGATCTTTTGAATACTTCAAAAATTATATTCCAAATTCTGCATGGAGTCCTCAAATTGACATCATACTGAGCAGGGCCATCTTGTTAAATCTTTTTTTGCTGGAAAGGTCACTGACAGCAAAGAAACTCAGGATCCTGTCTCACTTTTATGCCAGATGATGAACTGGATTGATTGATCATCAAAGAAAAAACCCAAGACTGATGATCCTTAGTAATTTAATATCAAAGCATTGATTAATGACTGTGAAGAGGCATCTTTTGCAGAAAAATTATATTTTAAATTCTGCAGTCACATACTGAGCATTGTATTTTTTTGTGGAAAGGTCATCCAACGTGGTTATACGCTCAAACTGATTGGACTTCTTGCAGCATTTGACAAAGGCAACTATACGTGCATTGTGAACAATTCCTTTGCTGAGATAGACTTCAAGAAGGCTTTTGATAGCATACATCGAGTCTATGGAAAACATTTGACCTTGATATTATCAGTAAGTTTAGTATACTGATTAGTTTAAGTAGTTGTTCACTTTTATAGCATCACTGACACAATGATTGACTGCATTTTAATAATCATCTTATGATTAGCGGAATTTAGCGGTATATCTGTGAAGGATAGGATATATTTTGACGTTTGGTATTCAACTCACTTGTGCATTCATGCTTTCTAACATTGGCCACTGCAGGAGCCTACTTACTCCTTGACCTTCCTCTGTATCACCTCGATGTCTCCGTCAGATCTCAAGTCAATACTGAATGTTATATCATACTATGGATATATATATTATATTATATTATATTATATTATATTATATTATATTATATTATATTATATTATATTATATTATATTATATTATATTATATTATATTATATTATACTGAATGTTATATGAATGTTATTGATTATGTTATAATCAATATTGTCTTTATCTTTGGGTATCATTGGAACTACACTGTCATCTTACTTTCTTGATGGCTACACATGAAATAAAACTTAATATGAGAAGCAGTCAGATTTTCTACATATATTTTGGTAAAAGGATATTTTACAAATATTTTTGGTAAAAGACCATGCCTTTCAAGCACAGTGAAATCTGGACAGCCCATCAGCTCATTGAGTGTTGCTTTATTGCAGTTAACACAACAATTAACTCATTTTGATTGCTTTAGAAATTTTCTACACATGCTTCATAAGTTCAATCTGAAACTGAGAATCAAATTAATTATGGTTCTCTGATGTTCTGTGCAAATTTAAGTACAGCATCGTGGTCCTCCAGAGTTTACGGTTGTTCCAGAGAACCGGACTGCCTTTGAAGGAGACGATGTTGAACTGAACTGCAGATACATAAGTGGCGCCGCTACCTATGTCCAATGGGTAAAGCACTTCCCGATTAACGGATCTTATGTGTCCAGCAGTGGAAAGGCCTATGAAAAGGTCGTTAAGGTGAGCACGGTTTTATGTTACTCATTAATATTGGAAGAATAGAGAGCTTGGGATATCAATTGCCAATCCTGTCTGTTGATTATTTGACATGGAGTCTGTTGTTTTCTGTGGGTTTAGTGCCTTATTGAGCTTTCAAGAACTATTTATGTAGCTGGTCATATCATTTTTAATTACTGTTTTTATCATGATAGTAACAGCTGCTATCAATAATACATAATATATGTATTCTTGAAACTTGAAGATATGCCACTAGTCATGGTAGTGATGATGGTGGTGGTGCTACTACTGCTGCTGATGATGATGATGGTATTAATAATGTGATTTAAATTGGTTTAGGTGGCTAAGTAAGCCAGTGTGAAAACCACTGTAGTAACTCTCCACATTCAATAACATAGTTTTCCGAGATAGCCTTTGAATCCGTTCACTCTTTCAACTGTCACTCCCACCTCATCCAGACTGTTACATTTGTCCACAACCCTTACACACAAAAATTTTCTTTATTGGTCTCACCCTCTGCTTAAACAATTTGCATTTGTGGCCTCGTGTGCTGCTATTGTGTGCCAGATACATGATATCATTGTTTGTGACAACCATCTCGTTTTCAGATAAGCTTCCAGAGTATGTATGCCACTTCCTTGCAAATTACCATTTGCCTGGTTTTCGTTACACAATCATTTCCCATTGGAACATTGAAGTTAAGCAAAATTTTGAGCACGGCTTGGTACTTGTATGGGTGACAAATCTTGATTCATCCATGGATTCATTGAGCTATTCAGCTGTTCCAGGCATAGATAAATGAGAACCACTGCAGAGGTAAAGTCGGATCTGGAGAAGGCATTGCCCAGAGCCTCACAGTTAATAGCATTGCTGCCTGTGTTGGTGCTCGACTGAAGCCAGATATCAACTGTAGCCTCAAGGCATGGATTTAGCACAGAACAACCTTTTACATTTATTCTGGATTAGACCTTCATCAAATTTACTTAGATTCTCAGAGCCTCTGAGTTGCCCAAATAAGAGGCATTATATTAATGTTGTCTTTGCATTCAAGAAAAGTCCAAGTCCTTCCCAAACCTCACGGGCTCATAGGGCAGCGCTGATTTCCGTTGCTATGGCCCTTAGCTTAGTGTGCAATACCACGGACACTGAGGCTAATGCATCGCGTTGCATACCTGTTTTGACTTATTGCAGCATTTTACCACTGATCCTCATTTAATCACCGCCTTCTAGCGAGTAAGGCTGAGTCAGCCTTAGGGCTCCTGCGGGTCTCGAACCTGCGACCTTCTGCTCTATCGTACAACATTATTACAACTCTGCTAACTTTTGCCTTTGAATTACCCACAAAATATTCACCAATAGAAATGCAGTGGGAAACAGAATTCATGTCTAATGCATTGAATGCATTTCAATTTAAATTGCACGTTTCTTATTAATCCATGTTTCTTCTTAATTTGCCTGCCTTATGCAGTTTAGGTTTAATCGCTGTTAAATTTTGCTCATCACTGGTCAATGCAGTAGCTGCCATCATTTTAATGAAGTTCAGTAAATCATTTTGTCTGATTTGATGTTAGTGCCAAATGTTGCAGTTTGAGTGTTATATTACAGAACTTTAAAGTAAAATTTTATTGTATTGCAGAACAGCCCAAGTAGCGAATCAGATCCCGGACAACTGCTTATCCGAAACGTAACGATTTATGATTCCGGCTGGTATACATGCATCGTTTCAAACCAGGATAATCAGTCCGTCAATCGTAGCGCTTGGCTCAGCGTCAGTCCTGTACATCCTCTGGCACCTCGGGCTGTCTTCAGCATCTTCGCAAACCATAATCTCATTGGAATAGTCATTGGTGCAGCGCTGCTCTCTTGCTGTGTTATTGTTGGTGCGGTTGCAGTTTATCTAAGAACGCGACAGAATCGACATCAGGTTATACCCTGGTCAAAAAATGCCCTCTACGGACCGATGCCATCGTTTGAGCCTGTGGACTCGGAATGGGAATTTAACCGGGAAAAGTATGTCTTATGCAGATATTGCGGTCATTTGTATGTGTTTTTATCTTGCTAATTGATAGCTTCAGTTCTTTACCGAATTCTGTTTACATTCTGGAATTCCTGAATAAATGTATATCGGTGCATCATAATTATCAATGTTGTATTTGTAGGGCCCTAGAGGAAAGGCAGAAATTCCCGTTCACTATTTACTTACTACTCCCCACCTGTCTACTTTATACTTAGCTAGGGGGAAGTTTCATGCCGTCGTTAACCTATATAACTAATTCATTTAGCATAATAAAACAGTTTAGCATTTCTCTTGCTGACTGATTTTTTCCCCAATTGGTTTTGTTCTCAAATACCATACTGATAATTATGTGATTGTTTTCCTTTATAGCCTGGTGTTGGGAGATATGGTGGGAGAGGGAAACTTTGGAAAGGTGCATAAAGCTTTTGCCACTGGACTTTGCGGAAGAGTGGAACCTGTGGTTGTTGCAGTCAAAATGCTGAGAGGTACATAGTAAGGCATTTAACAACCCAGTCAGTTGTATATATGACTGTGTGTGTGACACTGTGTGTGTATGTATATATGTATATATATATGTATGTATAATATATGCATGTATATATTATATATATATATAATATGTATGTATAATATATGTATATATATATTATATATATATAATTATATACAGTATTGTTAAGTATCTAAGATACATGTATCTAGATACATATTTTAAATACAAAAAAGTATCTTGTATCAAGATACATTTTTCAAAAGTATCTAGTATCAGTATCTTAGATACAAAAAAAGAGTATTTGTACCAGTATATTTAAATTAGATACAAGATACTTATAAACTCTCAATAGAGGTTGACTATATTGGATATTGGTGATGTGTGGACATTTCAAATATACTTTAAGCTAAATTAATTTTAGGCCCTGGAGTCATATTAAGAGTTATACAATTTGATTAATATGACAACCTCTTTGGTTGTAAATTTGCATTGCATTTACGACTAATTTTCTCCATACTAGGTTTATTTTGAAACAAATTCTTCTTGGAAATATTTTTATCAATACTAACTTCTAAATAAAGTATCTTGTATCAAGGATTCAAGATACTTTCTATTTGTATTTGTATCTTGATACTTTTTATATCATGTATCTAGTATCAGTATCTTTGATACATTTCCTCACATGTATCTGTATCTGCATCTAAGATATATTTGAAAAGTATCTTTAACAGCACTGATTATATATATATATATATATATATATATATATATATATATATATATATATATATATATATATTAGGATGTGTGGGTATACCCCGTACTGCTGGTATACCTACCCATACCCATACCCATGGTAGGGGTAGGGTAGGGTACACATTTTTAGGCAACGGGTTGGGTACGGGTATAGCACTACGGGTACGGGTATAGCACTACGGGTAACAGTATAGCGGCTACGGGTACGGGTATACCCGTTTTTACCCGTAACTTGTACATCGCGTTCAGTTTGTCAGACAGCATGCATTTTACTTACTGAAAACATAAATGAAATACAGATGACGTCATCTGACATCATCACTCATCAGTAAAGTAGTGTATAATATAATAAATCTATAATTTTAATGGCGTCCTCTGACTCTTCCAAGGACTCCTCGACCGAGAAAGTTCTTCTGGTAAAGTTTTGTTGTTTAACTTGAGCTCTAATGCCTGCTCATAGATAAATTATATCTACTAAATATTTTAAACAAGACCATCGAGTCTTCTAGAAGTTCTAATCCATGTCCGACATTCATGTAGGCTTAGGCTAGCTGACTAGTTGTATTACACAATGTTACCAACCAGTAGTCCAGACTCCAGACTTCAGAACCCGGACCTACTATTTGCCAAGTGGATTATCCTGATTCCTAAGTATTAGAATTTGTTTTTACTATTACTATTTCATTGTTGCCTCTCTATAGTCTCTAGGAACGGATACGGGTACGCAGGTTCGTGTACAGGTCCTTGTAGGCTTGTACACGCACCCGCGAGTACGGGTCAAACTCCAAAAAACTCCAAATTCCAACCAATGACGGGTACGGGTACACAGCTTACGGGTCGGGTAGGGTATAGCGCTAGCGGGTACGGGTACACAGCTTACGGGTCGGGTAGGGTATAGCGCTAGCGGGTACGGGTAGGGTAGGGTAAAAAGTTTTTTCACGGGTGCGGGTAGGGTAGGCATTTTGCTGTACCAAGACATCTCTAATATATATATATATATATATATATATATATATATATATATATATATATATATATATATATATATATATATATATATATTAGGAATGACCAGAACCCACTCCAACCACTCCAGACATTCACTCCGGCCAGATAATTGCCGAATCCGAATATCGTAACATTGATTTTGACATTGATTTATACTTTGCTTTTTAATTTATTTGATGAATTCAATTTAACTTTATATGATTCTCTTTAGCTTCCATCTTTGAAGTTTTAGTACAAGTGATAGCCTAATATTATTAGTCTTTTTTACTTTACAGTTTACATACACACCATTTATATTCATGATATTTAATCTGGATCTAGAAAATATTGACCCAAAATATCAGGATCCGGTATGCGCTGGAAAAGATACATTCAGTCATTCCCCAAAATATAATATAAATTTATATATGTGTATATATATATATATATATATATATATATATATATATGTATACTGGGTAACTGGTATGTATGGGCCTACGGTGTATGTATATATGTGTATATATTTTTATGCCCTTAGCGCTTAATTCCTGAAGGTTTTATAGAGAAAAAGTAGAAACACAAAAATAAATATATGTCAACTCTTGTCTAGTTCATTGAGGTCGGCATGTGTGGTGTGTGAGTGAGTGCCTGTGTGTGTGTGTGCGTGTGTTGTGGAACTGTTCTCGTGTTTGCATCTTCATCTTCTTGTAAAGCCCTATCCCTAATTTAACAGTGTAACCATTATTTGTAGCTGTTAAAATATACAGTTGTCATTGACCATTGGACTGTTTGGGTTATCAACAAAAGTTTTGGTTTTGAATTTGAGCTCATTTTAGCCATTTGAGCAGCAGTGCACAACAGTCTCTCACTACAACACAGGTCATTGTTCACTGTACTATTTATCATAACCTGGAGACTGAACCAGATCTGCCAACTCTAATTCAGCTTATTCATTCACAATTCCAGTCAATCAGCAGCTACTCTATGTGCATATAGGCTTGCATGAATGCATGCATGTGTGTTTGTGTGTGTGTGTGTGTGTGCGTGTGTGTAAAAAGAGGTTAGGAACCCATATAATGCTCATGTGGCTACATTTTGCAATATTATGCCTTATATTGATTGCATGAAGTTTTGTACCGTGTGCAAATGCATACGTAAAAAATTATAGGCTAGGATCTCGTAAGCTAACTAAAACACCTTCACAGGGCCAAATTTGCCCTTCAGGCCAGGGTTTGTGGATTGATGCATTAGAGTGTCATTATGTGTAAATAGATGATGCAACAGTTCCAGAAAAGGATGACCTCCTGTCTGAAATTGAAATGATGAAGATGATTGGTCAACACGTCAACATCATTAACTTTTTAGGATGCTGTACCCGAAATGATGGTAATTGTTCTGTTTTCAATGATTAAGTTTTGAGATGCTTTAATTATTCTTATCCCTATTTTGATATCTATCACTTAACAAAATTTTGCTTGATGTTGGGTGTTACTGAATTGTAAATTACTTGAACGTATATCTGATTTGTATATATTTACGTAAGATTTTGTTACTGGTGTTGGGAATAGTGTTTTTATAATTATTTTGATAATAAATTAAAGAAACTTATTTGCTTTTATAGAGATGTTGTGATGTGGGTAATTGAAATAACAAAGTTGAGTATCATTGTGTGATTCAATGGATATGGTTTTCTTCTTGTATTTCTCATAATTAAGCATTTCAGAAACTGATTAAACAAGTCTTAGTCTTTTAAACACTTAGTTTGTGTGAAATGAAATGGTGAATTTTTGCTATTGCAAAGCAAACTGACTGAAAAATCAGATAATTCAACTTAACTCCTACAGACGTGTGTGTGCACACATAATGTACGGTATGCGCAGTTGCACATATGTATACTAAACATTGCTCATATCAAATCTGTTAAATAAAGTCCTATCTGCTATTTTGAGTTTACGCACATTAGTTAGGTCTAGCCACCAGAATGATTTCCAAGGATTTGAAACTGGTGACTTCCTCTGTAGCACAATTTAAAATAATCAGAATCATTCTTTCTTGCTAGGACTGCTCTTGAAATAAGATAGCTTCTAATTTGCACTAGTAACTAGAGACGGCAGACATTGCAGACACTTTTCTAGTGTTTGACCTGTCTCTAATTCAGCTTGACCTGACACTAATTCAGATTGGATTTGGTGTGCCTTCGACTGATGCCCTGGGGCCTAAGCATTATAATAGTGGCGCCATAGAAGTTGATTGATTGATTGATTGATTGATTGATTGATTGATTGATTGGACTACCGGTACTTAACATGCATCCATAATACTTTCATCTGGGTCTCTTGCACATTCCAGCCATCTTGCTGGTTGGAAACCAGAAAGTCTGATCCCTCTTTGGAAACAGCACTCTGTGATTATCGGTAAAATTGACTTTTGCACAAAAATATGAAATACCGATAGTAGCAGTTATTCTGTTGCTCTGTTTTTATATGGCTGTCATGTCATTAAATTGCTGTATTGAAAAATTAATTAGATATTGAACACCAAGTTCTGCTGACAGAAACGGTTGGATTTTCTTTTAGGGCCAATTCAGGCGATAGTAGAATTTGCTCCACATGGCAATCTTAAGGAACACCTTCAGAATAAGCGTCCATTGCATCATCAAGGTGGCTCAGGTTTAATGAATGAACCGATGCTACACGACCTGATTTCTTTCTCTTTCCAGGTGGCAAGAGGAATGGAATATCTCGCTTCTCGAAAGGTGACGTGAATAATTTTCCAGTCTTTTGAAGTAATAACTTGCATAAATCACAAATCAAATAAATTGGACATATTTCATAGAGGTTGAAAATTGCCCTTGAGTTTCCAATGCTTTGACTTCACCTGTTATAATTAACTATTCAGTCTGTTTCAACAAGTTGTTATGAGCAGTATGTAAAAGGGATTTGTGAAAACTAAAACTTACTTTTTTCAATTGGCTCATAATTGAAGCAGACCTTTTATCTTTCAGATTGTTCATCGTGATTTGGCAGCAAGAAACGTTCTTGTTTCTGATGATCATATCTTGAAAATATCGGATTTTGGACTAACAAGATACATGAAAGAAAAAGATTACTATCAGCGTATGACAAATGTATGTAGCATTATAAAATGCCTATATCTAAACTGAACTGCTATTGTTGCTGTGTTTAAACATGTTGTTTAAAACCTTTTAGGTAGCAGAATTTATAGTTTGTCTTCCAGGTTTTCATTGTAAACACTCTAGATGCTTTAGCTAGGGCTGTGATTTTGATGCGGCGATTTTTCGAGAAATATGTGGAACTCAGAGGTCCTAAGTATGTGGAGGAAATGCGGAAATTTCTCATTTATGCGCCAAAGTTTCACATTTATGAGCTGCATATTTCACTCACAACAGATACACAATCAAAAGTGATGTGTTAGTAGATATTTTGTACTAATTCCTAACTTAATCAATCATAAACTTCTTCAGCACCATTATAACTATGCATTTAACATCAGTCAATGGTCACTTCAGAGTGAATATAGTTAGAAATCATGTGCATGGTAGTTTGTGGTTGAAAAGCAATAGGACGGTCCAGGAGTATTTAGTCCAGTTAAGGTGGTAGGTATACCGGTACATTAAAAATAAATGTGTTTTCAGTCTAGACTCCTGTATGCCTGACTATGGTAACTGTACTCCATGCCCAGTGATTGGTGCTTTATACATTGTAAGGCTTTTAATAATATTATAATGTGTTTTTAGTAGCCTACATAGATTACTCCAATGTTGAATGCTAATTTTGGTATTTTCTGAATTGTATTTGTGGAAGTTGCAGTGTTTTTCGGTGTAAAAGGGCTGATGAGCAAAAAATGTCATCCAGACAGGTGCTGATCCCCCCTGTAGGTCCCAGTAAATCTATGCCTAATATTGCCTATATTAGGAAAATAGCAAAAATTGCTATATATGTGACGAAAATAGCTTAAGATGTGGATAAAAGTGCTGCATATTTGCACATGCGGAGAAACTGGCTGAAAATGCAACACATTAAAAATTTGTTGAATATGAGATTGCTTAATCGCATCAAACTCACAGCCCTGTTTAGCACTTGTTTGATTTAACCTTTAACTGATTGACCTGCTAAGAAAGTTATTAACCAGTATTTTACAGTCTTTAAGTTGGTATGCATTCATTCTTATGTTGGATGGGACATGTGTGGAAAGTCATTGCAAGCTACAATTTTAAAACTAGTTGAAATGTCCCATCAAAGTGCAAATCAACTTGTGACAAAGTGACCTCAAAATACTGGCATACCGGTATAGTACATAATAATGACTCCCGTATAATAATGACTCCCCAGTCATTATTATATATAAAATAACTCCCTTTATCATAATGCCCAGTTTTCAAGTTTTACCTACTTTAAAATGTGCATGATTTGTTTAAAATTTGTCATATTGTGCCAAATGACCATGTCTTCTTACACTACTCTTAAATGATTTGAATTTCTTGGATGCATGCACTGCAGAATATCAGTTATCTGCTGTAAAAATCATTCTTCTAAGCCAGAGTCTGTTAAGCAAGTTTGTATCAAATTTTGAAACCAAGCCTTCTCATTTTTAAGTTTTGAAATTATAGCCTCTCCTTTACTGTCTAAGTAAGCCATAAGGAATTACTTTGAAGCAACACCTCTTTCTGTTGGTTTTAGTCTCTTCTCTCAATCTCTCTGGAATATATAATCTTCTTACTTTAACGATGCTTCTCCCAGGGATGTTAGTCCTTGACCTTGGTCCTGGCCTTAAGGACTCCTTAAGGACAAGTTACAAGTCCTTGGTCCTGGTCCTAGCCTTGAGGGTTGAGTCCTTGTTAACATCCCTGGCTTTTCCTCATTCACCATCTTGGCAAATATTAGAACCTCCTGTAATAGATTTGTATGTTATTAATATGCAGGGTCGTTTGCCAGTAAAGTGGATGGCCGTAGAGTCGCTCACTCACAACAGATACACAATCAAAAGTGATGTGTTAGTAGATATTTTGTACTAATTCCTAACTTAATCAATCATAAACTTCTTCAGCACCATTATAACTATGCATTTAACATCAGTCAATGGTCACTTCAGAGTGAATATAGTTAGAAATCATGTGCTTGGTAGTTTGTGGTTGAAAAGCAATAGGACGGTCCAGGAGTATTTAGTCCAGTTAAGGTGGTAGGTATACCGGTACATTAAAAATAAATGTGTTTTCAGTCTAGACTCCTGTATGCCTGACTATGGTAACTGTACTCCATGCCCAGTGATTGGTGCTTTATACATTGTAAGGCTTTTAATAATATTATAATGTGTTTTTAGTAGCCTACATAGATTACTCCAATGTTGAATGCTAATTTTGGTATTTTCTGAATTGTACTTGTCATGTATATTTGGAAATTCTTGGCTATGATAGTGAATTTGTCTATCGGCAGATGGTCCTATGGTGTTCTCCTGTGGGAAATATTTACATATGGAGAGAATCCCTATCCTTCTGTGCCAGTGGAGAATCTGCTTCAGACGCTTAGGAGAGGTCATCGTCTTGAAAAACCGTCAGACACCAGTGACGAAATGTAAGTAATTGCTTCTGTGAATGTAACAATTAGCATAAACATTTAATTTCCAATTATATTTCTATGCACGCAGAAGCCATTGACGAATGTGTGCTGTTTGAAATAGATACAAGCTGATGCAAAGATGCTGGCTTCTAAATCCTTCAGATCGTCCAGAATTTTCTGATCTTGTTCTAACATTTGATCAGATCATGACACAGATGTTGAACCTTGTGAGTATTTTAAAGCATACATAAACATTTTCAATATTATAATCACGATGTTATTTTTAGACAGTGATGGGCAAAAGTTAATTTAAAAATTAGTTAACATTTTAGTTAAACTACTTTTTTTTAGTTGCATCAAATTAAGTTAAACTTTCAATAGTAAATTAAAATTTTAGTTAAGGCATTAGTTAAACTGCTTTTTTTAGTTAACTTTTTTTGTTAAACTTGAGTTATTCAGATTCTATGTCAGATGAAAACTTTGATCAGTCTGTGTTTGAGCGGTATATTCTCAAGGAATGAAACATTGTAACGTTGAAACAACCTCATTTAATATGCCGATCAGTGAATTTGTGAGATATTGTGACAGCTGCTGTTTAAAATTATAATTGTAAATCGTAGTCAGTCACAGAAAAGTATTTTGTGGATAATTTTACTAGATTTCAGTAGCTCATAAGGTTTCAAAGTTAAAAAGTTAAAGGTAAAAGTTAAACTGCTTTTAATTAGTTATCAGTTAAAGTTAAACTGCTACAGTGAAAAGTTAGTTACTTAAAAAGTTAAACTGCTTGATTGCAAAAAAAGTTTAGTTAAAGTTTAACTAAAAAAAATTAGTTAGCGCCCATCACTGTTTTTAGAGAGGAATTTTGCAAATTTATAAAGCACTATTTATTCATTCTTAGATTCGTGTAATACTTAATGTCAGACAAATTAACTTTAGTACACTTTCAATCACATCTAAATTTACATTTCATAATAATGTTGTGGTCTTGAATTGCTAGCAGCTATTAACATATGCTATTATTGTAGTGATGTTATTTAATATTCTCATTAAAGTTTGTTAGTTTCCTGAAAGCTATTGTGAGTAAGTATGTAAATCGAAATTTCTACAGCGCTGCCCGAAAGCTTGGTGCAGTACACCAGCTTAGTCACGAGACTGAATCTGGGTAAAATCCATAGTCCGTAAGCCATAGTGGTCATGGTTGTAGATCCAAGTAGTCAGTCACAGAAAAGTATTTTATGGAGAATGATAACAAGATTTGAGGATTTCGTCATAAGGTTTCTTGAAAAGAATAGTTTTAATTTGTTAATCTAGGGTACAAGGCAGTGAAAGCACTTTTGCAATGTAAAATTGTACATCTTAGGAATTACGTATCAGTCATTCTTATGCAGTCAACTGATGCAAACAAAGAAGCTACAAGTTTAATTTGTCAACACTTTTGTTCAGTTGTACAAAATTAAAAATTATGCTAAGACTAATAAATAAAATCGTATAAATACTTACAAATTTATACCTGTTCACTGAATTCTTTCATTTTAGAATTATCTCGACCTCCAGAACGTCTCAGACGAAACAACAAACAACGTCACAAATAACTCGCATGAGGCAGACAGACTCACAGCCACACCCCTTGACAAGCCTCTTATTGTATGTTCAAAATCTTAATTCATGCATTTACAGCAAGAATCCAGCAGTGCGTGAATCTGCCCCAGGTGGAATGTTTGTTGATAACGCAACTGCGTGCATTTAATCAGCACCGCAAGAAATTTAGCTGCTGTCACAGACATGAAACTCCAGTCCCTCAAAGATCATCTCACTTCAAGAATGTTCTAGGATGGTAGCCACAGTGGACGATTACTTTTCAAAACGATTGACCACTGATGATTGATCAAAGTAATCTATTTGACCACTGGATGATTGATCACAAACAGCGACTTTTGACCACTGGACGATTGACCACAAAGTAATTAAGTATCAGGCTTCTTCTTCTTCATGTGCTGCATGCATGCATGCAAAAAGGCAACCAAATGCTGGGAATGATGAAAAGGACAATAGTGAGTCGATATATATATATATATATATATATATATATATATTATATAAATTTATATATATATATATATATATATATATATATATATATATATTAGACAATAGCATTTGGTTTCTATTTTTTGTATGGCTAGATTTTGCATGCATGCATTCAGCAGACAGCTTTTCTTATAAGCCTGATACTCACGGCTGTGGTCAAGCTCCAGTGCTTTCAAAGTCCGTTTTGGTCAATTTTCCAGTGGTCAAAAGTTTTGTGGTCAATCGTCCAGTTATTCTTTCGTCCTGAAATTTTTGCATCCTCTGGTCACCAGTCCACTGCAGCTTCCAGTTTCCTTTCTGCACTTCAAATTTTAATTAATTATATCGGAACTTTAAAAGAATATCAATAATACAAATGCTGTGGATACTTGAGTGTGTTGTTATCTACAACTATGTTTAAAAGTTGATAGACACATTTTGATGAATGACTTGACATACCTATTCTGGTTTGAATGTCCTTTTCACGACTTAAAGGTTATATAAAGAATGATGTTAGGATGGTAGAACAGTGTTACCAGTTTTTTTTCAATTAGTTAGTTACTGATTACTGATTACTTTCTTTTAGCATCAAAAGTAATCTATTACAGTAATCAATTACTTTCATCACAAAAGTCTTCTGTTACTTGATTACTAACCTTTGTAGGAAAAGTAATTAACTATATTTTAAGGATTACTTCAAATAAACTTAGCACAGTTATGGCTGATGGCTTCATTGCATCTATAATGGATGGAAAAAATTGTCTGAGAATCTTACATGAAAATGGACCTGTTCAGTCAACTGAAATAAACTCTGTTACCACCTGTCTTAGTATTTAGTCTCTAGATTCTATATCTACTTGTGTGTGTGTGTGCATGTGTGTGTAGAACTGAAGCACTATACGGTTATACGAGTCTATATCTGCTAACTAATATTGTGCAAATCGTCAAGCGAATCATTAGGAACTATACTGTATTTCACAAACCTGCAAGTGTTTCTTCAAATTAGACGTACTGTTGCACGGTGTGCTCAACACTTTATTTAAAGGTTGGCACATCTTACACCTCACACTCATATTCCTTTCATCGCTATTTAACTTTTCAAATAAATCTTTCATATACCATGTAGGGCCTATCAAACACACATTGTCCACCGACCGCCATTGCTATTCTATGAATGATCTCTATGCATTTATGACTCTGACCATGACTATCATAGACATAGTATAGCTTATAAAAAATATCTAGACTGGCCAACCTTGGCCAAGTGCCAAAGCAGTGGTAATTAATATTAAATCTAGCTATAGTTTGTAAAATGACTATGTAAAATTTGTCTATGGTGTCTGCGTGCGTAGTCCGTCGGTAATGGAGTAATGCTTTTTTAGCGTTACTTTGCGTTACCGTTACCCCCTGAAAGTAATCCGTTACTGTAACGCGTTACTTTTCCAAAAAAGTAATTAGTTACAGTAATTAACTACTTCTAAAAAGTAATTAATTACAGTAATGCGTTACAGTAACGCAGTAATGCACAACACTGGGTAGATGAAATATAAATGAACTAGAAGAAAAGAAGATCAGACAATTTTTCAGTTCACATTGTTAATCCGAATGGATTGAACGCTTTTATTTTGTGTGTATCAAAGATATCTTCAAAAACTGTAGCAAAGTGAATTTGACATTACGACCAACACTGGTTTTGTAAGCATCAAAATTACAGTGACATGATTTTGCCAAATTAAGGCAGATCTGTTTGGAATGAAGTTGAAACCCAACTGTCAAAAACATAATCACTGCATGCCGAGTACCAAGGGCGTAGCAACGGGGGTATATCGGTATATATACCCCCCAAATCAGTCTACCTTAAAGTTTTTTGTGTGATTTACATGTGGTTTATATGGTTAATGTGGTTTATAGTTAAGATTTATACCCACCCAAAATATTTATACCCTCCCAAATAAAATTCCTGGCTACGCCCCTGCCAAGTACATGGCCTGAAGTTGAGGAAATCGAAGGAGAGTGTATTGAACAGTATGTATTGTGACATTTTTGCATTTTGAAGAGTGGCTCAGATTTGAAATGCATATCTGAATCTAATTATAGCAATCAAAATGTTTCGTGAATATTGTAGTTACTATTATTACTGTAGAATTTAACAGCAGCAGAATGACTATTGTGTAAGTCCATCATACATTGCTACAATGTTATACGTCAAAATGTTCATCATCATTATAATTCTATAATCCTTTGCAAATTGTTTTAATGTATTATTTGCAATGCCAGTAAATAATGTTTTACAGTACTCTCTACTCTAGTCTCTAATTAATCTTTGCGATATATATCTGGCCCACAGGAATACTCTGAAACTAATACAAGAGTTGAATTGTCATGTTTTAAAAAATTTATTCTTTAGACACATTAAATGAATGTTTCACAAGAAAAATGCTAAATAAAATACTATAATGTCCATCAACCAATAAAACAATGGATCACATATTCAACTTCTAGTAAAAATACAATATAAAATAAACTGAATAAAAGCATAAAATATTAACAATAAGAAAAACTGGAAGATCGTAATTATGAAACTAACATCTATTGAACATAAAAAATGTGAACAGCAAATAAAAGATGATCTTTTCATACTGCAGATGAAAGAATAGAATTGACTGAATACTACTCCTAGTAAATTGATTGCACAAACATCTTCTACATAAAATATTAGTACGAACTGTATAACAAATATCTTAATAAAACTAATATTTCATCTAAACTTAATAATCTCACTCATTTAGCAATAATCTGAAAACAATGAATCGGTGATATTTTACTAAAAGAACTTATTTAAAAACTGAAATGTCAAAAAGTCTAGTTTCAAGACGAGCAACAAACAGATACGCAGTTTGCCCAGAAGCAAATACACAGGCCGAGTCAGATCTGAACCACCAGTTCACATGTTACCTATTACCACTATGCAGCAGAGTGTATTCTAAGGATCACAAGCAATAAATGAAGACTGCATGAATTGAAACAACAAAGTTATAGTTTTACAATCCACAAGTCGACCTTCAATGTTCTTTGTGAAGAGCTGCCATTTTTAACTAAATGAAATTTATAAATGAAAGTACTGGTGTTCTGATGTCTTTATGCTAAACTGGCTTGAACTAAAACTCCCACTGAAACATTTTAAAAACCTTGTGATTTCATAGTAACACTATTTACTAGAGAAACTTAACAAAAAGATAAAGCATCCTTTCAAATCCAATTAAAAACATAAGGAATGTATATAACAGTCTTAAAATATCAGATCATATGGGATACGGGGTCATTGCATAATTATATTATGTAATGCTGGAAATGGCCTTTTTTAACCCACCCACTCTGTAATGATTAGTAACGTTTCAATAGACCCACATCAGCAGTCGGTAACAGATATGCCGTCATTAATAAGCTACATGCACATAGATATGACGTCTCTCTGCTGTTTGATGGCAGATATTAACATTAAATGTAGCCTAGTGTAATAATGGCCGTTTATGCCAAAATCTCTAGCTGTAGCTCTTTACCATTGGTAAATCGGTTTTTAAAAGCGTTACATAACGTTAAGCTCACCCCCACCCCACGTAACATTTCGTGACGTTTTCAAGGACCCCACCCACCCACGGTCCAGTGTTGCATCATTATGCAATGGCCCCTGCAGGGATACCGTTTACAATAAAAATGAATAAGCCAACTGTAAGCAAAGCACAGAGTATGAGAAAAAGAAGACATCAAACTCCTTCAGTTGTTTTAACAGCAATGTGCTTCAACATGCCCAAGAGATCAACTCGGATTTTCAGAACCATAGCTCAGACTCTTGAATTGAGAAACTGATTGTGGTTTGCTCCGTGTACTAGAGGAGTGTTCTCTCTCGGACGAATTGCCATTTTGCAAAGTGGACAGGAGTTGTTCTGAGTAAGCCACAGCTCAAGACATCTAACAAACAAAACAGACAACCCGACATACCAGTGGTCCGCAAATCTTTCCCACAAAGGGACAAAATTTGCAGCAATTTCCTCTTCTTAGACCATAGTTCCAAATCCTGGTTTAAAATGCTATTGCATAAGAATAGAATACCGGTAGTTAAGTTTAAAGTCATATTAAAAGTAATCTGTACACGTACTGTATATGCAATAATTTCACAAACTGAACTGTTAGATTAAGGAAGTAGAATGTGCATTCCTCATCCCATTTCCCCATTTCTATCCTTTTCGTCTTTTGTGTCCTTCATCACTGTAACTTTGCTCTGAACGGCATTTGTTCATTTCCCTCAAAAGCAGTGACCTTTCTCATCACCGACTGTATCTCCATTCTAACTCTATGAGCGATTGACCCAGCACCATAACCCAACTCCTTACTACATCATTCAATTTCTTAGTGTGTAAGTGAATGAGTTGCCGTGACCCGTCATTTGCGCGCAGACATTTGCACCCCGACAGCTGTGCGACGACATTTGCGCCCCGACATATAAAGCGTGTCAGGTTTGGCCAGTTTGCATGGCTTTTGTTATGATTGTAGACTTTCCAATAGGCGGTATCATTCAATGAAATGGTATTCAATTAAATGGTAGACGTTACTGTGAATAGTAATGTATAATAGTCTGGTTTTGTGTTGTCCAATCTTATTCAAATAGATGGGTTATTCATTTAAATGGTATGCAATTAAGTGGGTTACACTATACCAATTTGGCGGCTATCAACTATGTTCCCTCTACAGAAAAAAAGCATGTCAGCCTTCCAACTCCTTTAATAAACATACATAATTGAAATAAATTAAAGTTTTTGTTAAACCAATGCTTCAAAAGTATATTTTATGTGAGTAGTGCTCTAGAACAATATGCAAAAGAAAAGCTTCTGCTAGATTTCATGCCATGTGTGAGGTTTTAAAAGAATACATGGCATTGTACAGTCACACAGTGTATTGTACAGTCACACAGCTTAGAGCAGTGGCTCTCAAACTGGAGTCTGTGGTCCCATAGGGGACCAACACCTCAACAGGAGACCAACAACCCAACACTCAATGCCTCACCAACACCTCAGAACACAAAACACACTGATGACTGTAAGATTGCTTATTCCATTTGAATTTAAATCTGATGACTAAAATTTGCAATTTTCTGATTAAATAAATGATTAACAAAACATGTATCCTATGTGTTAATTACAATTAGTTTAACATTCAAATTTTATAAGGTCCACGATTCACCCAAAAATTTCTATGGGACCACCACGCAAGAAATCCTAAAAAGTTTCAGAAACGCTGGCTTACAGGGAACATATAATTATCAATCAGATGGAAACAAAGAATTCATGTGCATATCAACACTCTTTAAAGCAGTAGAAGTAGATAAATAAAATAAACCTACTTTAAATGGAAACTGTGTTTACAGTTGCAAAATGCAATTCTTTCTTGAACAACGAAGTCATCCAGACAGACAGAACACGACTTCACCAGAAAATAATCATACAACAGATCATTTTCAAAGATATTTTGAAGGAAATCATCCAACACATCTATACAAAAGCTCATGAATCTTATCTAGTGATTAATTTAAAACTTTATAATGAAGAAGAAGATGATAATAATTACAGGCTGGTATTCAAAGCTGAATAAGTCCTATTTAAGATTGCAATGCATCTTGCTTGAATTAAATGTTTCACCACCATCATCACTGCTGCAGCAGCTCCCACAAACATCATTATCATCAGTCAAAACCCTATCATGCAGTACCGTTTATTGCAGTTACATTTTCTTAAATAATAAAATCTATAGTTTGGTTAAAACTAATCCAATGTCAATCAGTGAATAACTAGAAAGGAGTAAATGACTAAATGTTCATGCTACACAGGGTGCGATTCAGCAATTGTGACCTGGAGCAGTGGGTGGAGAGGGGCATGTCGATTTTGGGGAATGTAGTTGCTGAGGAAATATAGCAGTGGGGGATGTAGCAGTAGGGGGGATGTAGTTGGGCAGTTGGGGAAAGGGAAGATCCCCCTTCCCTCCCTACAAATCGCGCCCTGATGCTACATATGCACTGCATTACAGGTCGAATGACTGTAACTGTGTAACAGATCTCAAGAAATTAAAATGACAAATAATTACGACGATTGATTACTGTTCATTACCTCACACTGCCCTTTGGAAGGCCGGTAAAATATCTAAAAATAAAAATTGAGTTCAAAAATGTTTCAGCTAAACAGCAATAACTTATCAGTAATAAATTCCTATTATTGTTTCCTAATCATCAATATGAAAAGATGTCCAAGACTCGGAATTACACAGGAAGGATGAGCACATTACAGCTCTGAATGCTTCAATGGCCACTGGCAACATATATGGGTGGAGCAGACAGGACACGGCTTTGCTATAGGAACAGACCATCGAAGCAACATATGATCTGACAATCCGATATTCATCACCTCCACTGCCAAGGAAGGTGCATGCCAAGAACGTCTGATAGTTCCACGAAAAGCTTTGATGTAACTGGTACAGTGCGATGTAGTACCAGTACAATGCATGATGACATGTTCATACAGCTCGTGCGCAGGCAAATTCAGAGCGCTCTGCCTTAACTCCGACGTCAGGATTTAACAGCTTAACAGCAACAATAATCACTGCTGCAATTCCACCATGGTTCATTAGAAGCGAATTGACGATGGATTAGTTAAAAGAAAATGAAAAATAGCAATATAAAAACTAACTTCTCTGTAGCCAAGAGATTCTCTCCTCTGTTGACGCAAACTAAAACAGAATCAACATTATCTCGAAATTAAATCTAATTCAGCTACAGTAAAGTAATAATTTATTTATTTTGATCAACACCTCTATAAAGTGTGCTTTTAGTACAAAGCATTTTTATGAAGTTATATTCATTAAACTGAAAATCTAAACATTGGAGTGAATTGCAGCGGAGAAGATATATCAAACCAAAAATTTACAGAGGACATGAGTCTACCTGTGGATAATGTAAGAGGATTACAAAGACTCACAGATGAAGTAAATCAAACAAGCAGAAGATTTGGACTCATGGTTAATGCAGCAAAAACTAAAGTCATGGCAGTCAACAAAAAGAGAGAAAAGTATTACACATATCATTAGAAGACAATGGCATAGAGCAAGTAAAGAATTTTATGTACGTTGGAGGAGAAATTACAAGCGATGGAAGACACAAACAAGATCTTAAGAAGAGAGCAGCCAAGGGACTACAGACACCATAAACAACTTCACTTGCTTGCTTTGCATTTCACTTTTCATCCTCATTTATTCTGCATATGATTTTGTTAAGAGCAAACTCATAAACCACAATGTCATAAGTACCGGTAATAACATTTAATAATAACATAAGTACCGGTAATAACCGGCAATAATTCCCGCCAAACAGGGCTAATGAATGACCAAGTGGTGAATATTATTAGGTGACATCTTGATTCTTACCAGCAAAGAATGAAACAGAAGCAGAAGCATAGAAGCAACGTGAATCCACCGAGAGCAAAGAGAGGCACTGCGGCCTGCGAAGTCCATGGATTAAATGCATCCATCTCTCAGTTTCTGATCAGAGCCATTGCACAGGATAACTGCAGTACTTCTGCAAACGTACGTTATATTCATGTATAACAAAGCTCGATCATACGTATCTTATGTATTATAGTTTTTGTATCGTACGCACACATTTTAACGTATAATTCTTTATCATGCGCGCTATCATACGTCAGCAAAAATACCTCAGGCCTACATAGCCATGACATTGCGTCAATTACCGCAGTGTGTTAACCATTTACCTGCACAAAGAAATTAAAAGAGGAACAAGTGTTAACAAAGTGAAATTTGGGATCAGTTACAGTGACATGGCATGACGTCGCAATTGATATTGCTCACTATGTAGGCAGATTATAAGTAACCGAGCAGACTTATAAAATACACGTATCATACGCGTATTTTATTTTTTTATTCATACGCACATATTTTATTTTGTCATACGCATATGATCGAACTTTGATGTATAATGTATTCATTGTGAGGATATTTATTTCACAATATTCTATATAAATAAAGAATACAAGTAACTATTTTATCTATAATGACTTTCTTGTACTAGCATGATAACAACAACAACAAATAATAATAATAATAACAACAACAGGTTTTAGAGTGTTTCAGTAAGATCTGTCCAGTGTAAGAATCTGTTTAAAGCCTTAAAGCTTCTCACAAAAGTGTGTGTGATCTTATTTAGTCGCACCATGACTATTTTGCAGACTCTAAAAGTCTTGCCTAATATGACTACCTCTAATCACTTTCTCCAAGACTCAAACCTGAGCCATTGAGACAAACCTGTCCAAATCCTTATACTGCATGTTCCCTAAACCATAGGAAATTGTCAACGAGTATCAATGAATAATTTTTTTCTTAATCAGTTGCAAAATTAACTGCCCCAACTCGCAGTTGTTTCTAAATAAAGAAAAAATAAGATAAAAGTGGAAAGATCTTTATAAAGATTTCATGGTAAAAATGCTATTCACAAATTTCTACAATTCCCACTAAAAGTGGACTTTACGTCTTTAGTTCGCATCTAATATATTTAAATGCATGTTCAAATATTTTCACTTCTCATACTATACCTAGGGTTGCCATATCCCTGTCTCCAAATACCGCATACCTGTGTAGGTGGCAAAAACGTAACAAGATGGACCAGGAAAAAAATTGTAATATACAGTATATTTGGTCAAAGCTAATAAATTGTAACTTGGTGATTTTACAAGTTCATTCCAAGCTTCATACCCATTTTCTCAAAATTTTACTTTCTTGGATAGGCCACTCTGGTCATCAGTGCCTCAGATAACATATAGGCCTATATTGTACACAAACAAAAAAATTGCTACCGTCTCTTTAAATATATGTAAACTGTGCTGTTTACAACAAAGAAATACAAGAAACTGTTACATAACTTAGTATTTATTTACTGGACTCGGCTGCTTTTATTAATATCTAGTTTTTTAAATTGTATAAAATATACTTTAAAATTGAATCTCACTAATTCTTTTCCTTGTAGTCAGTAGATCAAGTGAGCCAATGGCACTTGAGACAATACAGGCCCTTGACAGTATACACTGCAATTGACAATGCCGGTACTTTTTAAAATTAATTTAATTTTGCAATAAGGCAAGGAAAGCACATTCCGACCTTTTTGCTCTGAAACTGCACTAGAAATAAGGAATCTCCACATTTCTACATTGCGGTTAAGCGATTTGCCATACTCATAGAATTTTAAGGCGAATAACAAAGGTATGTTCCTGGCAAAATTTTTAAAAAGATAATTTTAAATAAATCTCAATATCTATTTCTCTCCTTTTGTCTTATTTTGCAAAATACCAATAATTATTCCTAATATATTTGCCATATTTTCATTCAAATTGAATTAAAAGCTTTTGTTTTGACATTTATTCAAAACTCAGAAGTCTTTTCAACTAACTTTCGCCAGATGGCGTAATGCCTTTTTTAAAATTTTACATGCTATGATTAGGTTTGCGGCACGTTACAGAACCACTGAAATGGGCCGCGGTTCAAAAATGTTTGGAAAACCCTTTAGACTGCTTACTAAAACATATTTAAGATTTTGATTTTCCAAAACATATTATTTTTAAGGGATTATAGCTGAAATGCAGCATTGAGACTGGAAATGACTTGCTCGTTGTAGTTTGGTAGCTTGCAAGAAAATACCGGAGACGTGCATGTCCGATATTGCCTCAATTTTTTTCACCGGACAAATAGGCAAAATACCGAACAGTCCGGTTAAAAACCAGACACCTGGCAAGTTGGCAACCCTAACTATGCCTCTTTGGGTATAGTATGAGAAGTTAAAAAGCCTATGCACATTTAAAATCGGACTGCTGAATAATTAGTGTGAGGAACAGGCCTACGTGGCCCAGAAATGTGGCCGTTCAAATACAAGCTTTAATGTCGATAAACAGATATTCGTCGTTTTCAAGATTTACAACATACACTGTAATGTAATAATAAAATAACCCACGGAGATTGCACAAATTCATAGAAATTACACACAAGTCTTGTAACATCATAATGTATCAACGTGACGCATTGCAAATGATTCAAATATTCAGAGTTAACGACTGGCAACCACGGCCAATGCAACGAAATAATTACAGATAATGATTACCAGGAAATAACGTATTAACAACTAACCCAAAATGATTGCGCTATAAAAGAAGTTAAAGAACGTAATTTGCTCGAAGGGGCGAAAAAGCTATAAAGTATAAACAGAGCATATATTATTACATGCAGTCTGGGGGATTTAATTACGTTCAATTCTTGCTTTTCTGAGCTTATTGTATTTCAAATTCTCAAATGAACTCAATAATTTCGGCGAAATCTCGATTTCTTTGCCTAGAATCCCCTAGATGAAGAATCAACAACACGAATACATCAGCATAAACCGCTCGACTTTTAGAATAAAAAGCATTAACGCTTGGAGTTGCTTAAGGCTGCGCTAACCCAGTAGTTTAGGAGTCGAGTAGGAGTCGAGTAGCTTAGCGAGTACTCGAGTACTCGCGTAAAACCGGAAATACATGATTTTTGCGTCATGGCCCTCATTTACCAAAGCAGAGCGCTAGATACAGTTACATATCAATTTTTCGGATATTCAAGCGTATTCAATGTAGTATCGAGTTAAGAACATAAACTATTTTCGTAATAATGGTAGGCCAAATTTTAATGAAATTTTTGGTTATTCTTTATTTATCTATTCTATACTTATTTAGCTATTCTATAGTACTGACTAAAATTACTCGACTCCAAAGTACGTTACTCGAGTTACTCGGCGCAGCCCTAGAGTTGCTCCAGATTAAACAGACGGGTATCATCATCATCATCATCATCATCATCATCATCATCATCATCATCATCATCATCATCATCATCATCATCATTGCTCGCAGCCAACTCAAGGCCAGAAAACATTTCCATACCTTTTTGTGCGATGTAGGCTAAATTTACTTCTGCAATTTTATGACAACTGACCCTCCAAGACCCAGATCTTGGTGTGCCATGACACCTATCAGTCGTTTTCTTTCAGATATTCTTTAATATTATTTATCATTATTTTTCTGGGCCTGCATCTTGCTTTTGTTTACCTTCTTGTAGTGTACAGTAGAGGTGGGTCGATTAATCGAAATCGAAATCGTAAAATGATTTTGGAAACACCGATATCGAAATCGACACGATTATCAAATAAATCGAAATAATCGATAATTCGAAAAAATAATCGAAATCGCGATTATTTTTCGGTATGTTATATTATACAATATTTCTGATTCAAAGAAAGATCAATTTACCGTTGATTATCAGATTTTCATTGAAAATGGATTCAGCAGCGTCTAAAGACAGGTACCATCTCTCTGGGTTTGAAAGCAGCTTTCGATACGGTGTGGTGGGTTTAATGTACAAACTCTCGCTCAACTTGCCACCCTGGTTCAGTGGCGGCTCTTTTGGCAAGTGGGGGCTTGGCTTATGTCAAATTGCAGTTTCAGCGATCATTCAGCACTGGCTTGCGGTGTGGGGGCCGTTGGTGTGGCAACTTGCCAACTTCTAATCATGGGGCCAACCATTTGTTTGGGGCCAGGCACTCAAAGGGGCACGGGATTTGGCCTCCCGGTGGAGCCGCCACTGCCCTGGTTCTGTCAACTTGTGGAATTACTCATCTCTGAGAAGAGTTCACTTGGGAGAAGATGTCAGCTTCTGGAGATCACGAAACGGTCTAATAAAGTGTTCAGTTCTAGCACCTATGTTATTCAATTTTAGAATAGGCCTACAAAAAACCTGATACCATTAACGCTGACGATAGTCTTGCCACCCAGGCTCGATCCTTTAAGGAGATTGAAGACCAGGGTTATTTGTAAAATTGTGAACGGGAAAATCTGGGGGTGTTTATTTCTAGGATTGTAAGATTGTGAATTTGGGGGTGTCGGCAAAATCTCATCATCATTTGGAGGTCTCTACCGAAAAAAGCTGACAAGCAAAAACGTTATAGAGACTCACACAAAGTCATCAAAAAGTCATCTGAGGATAAAAGTTGTGGGGTGTATTTCTCCATTTGGGGCAGGCCCCTTCAGTGGCTGAAGGAGGCCCAGGCCAGTTGGAATTTCGAGACCTCTCCCAGTTCCCAACAATTAAAATTTTGACAAACGAAAAAGGTAATCACCAATTTTGAGGACCGGAGAATACCTTCTAGCTTTCCCAAAATCCCAAAATTTCAACAAGCAAAAAGGTCATCACCAAATTTTTTTATGACTATCTAGCTTTCTTGCTCTCCCAGAATTCTAGACAAGGAAGCAAAGGCCCCAAATGATGGAGGCCTGGGCCGAATGCCCCCTGGCCCACCTGAATGGGCCTGTTTGGGGGTGTTCAGACTAATCAATATGCATTCTGTATGCATACCATTGTCACATTACCAAATTTTAGGGGTGTCGACCTCAAATTGGGGGTGGGGTGGGGTGTTAGGGGTTAGAAATATTTTGAAGACCAACTGAACATCGATACCCAGAGGATTGCCGAATACTGTAAAATATGGCGGGAAAGACAGTTTCTAAAGGTACTGTGAAATAATCGAAATCGAAATCGCGATTATATAAAAAACCGTAATCGTAATCGAAATCGTAATCGTGAAAAATAATCGAAAATAATCGTAATCGTAATCGGAAAAAATAATCGTAATCGACCCAGCTCTAGTGTACAGTATAGTACTTTTTCGGAAGTATCGTCTTCCATTCTGTTTACATGTCCATACCATGTTAATCTCTTTTTTTGATTTTGTCTTTGATGATAGGCTATTATTTAACCGAATGTTGCGAGTGATGAAAATAACAATAGTGAGTCGAGACAAAAAGTTAATCATAAAACTATATAGGCCTAAGCCATTAGTAAACTTTAGTAAAGCCTCATCTAGAATTATTATGTTCAGGCATAGAATCCATTCTTGAAAAAGATATAGAGGTTGTCCATTAATTACGGCAATTCTGCCCCCTTGTCAACAACTGTCAAACTTTCAGTGACCCCTATAATTATGTTAAAAACTTTTGAACTCCCCCTAAGATTAGTGATGGACCCCCCCAAGTTTAGAAATTATTATTTACAGTGATGAGACCTTTTTCAAATGTATGTTTGAAACATCTCTTCCAGTTAGCATTTCCTCCATAGTCTGTATTGCAGTTTCCCACTAACTGATCTCTGGAATGACCTGGTCTTTTGCGAATGGATTTGAAGTACCATCGATTGATACCCTTGGGTATTAGAAATGGTGCTATAGAAGTGCATAATGATAATAATTATATATTTTCCCCTTTTTGTTCATCAAGTGTCAAAATGTGCTAGTGATTACCTTATTTTTGCTTGTTGCAATAAATAGTATTCCATTAAGTTTTCTATTTTTATTATTTGTAACTAATGAAATTTTTATGTCAACTTCTTGACCTCCCTCCTGTCAACAACTGTCAAACTTGTTCGAACCCACCTATTTTGTTAACGTAATTAATGGATATAGAGCTTTTAGAAAAATGGTGCTATAGAAGTGCATAATGATAATAATTATATATTTTCCCCTTTTTGTTCATCAAGTGTCAAAATGTGCTAGTGATTACCTTATTTTGCTTGTCAGGCTTTTCCCCTTGCAATAAATAGTATTCCATTAAGTTTTCTATTTTTTATTATTTGTAACTAATGAAATTTTTTATGTCAACTTCTTGACCTCCCTCCCCTGTCAACAACTGTCAAACTTGTTCGAACCCACCTATTTTGTTAACGTAATTAATGGATAGCCCCTAGAGCTTTTAGAAAAAGTGCAAAGATGTGCAACAAAGATGGTCAATGGATGCCATAATTGAACCCTTTAGCCATCGGGTAATTGAAAATGGAAAGTCCCTTACAGCCAGAAGAAATATTTTGAGACGTCCGTGATGACCAGTGTTTTGCATGTTTTCACATAATATTGGAATTTTTCAACTTGCAATTGCTCAGGTTATTGAAAGCTAAGAAGATAAGGTATACACAATTGTTTTGCAGTTTTATTCCTCTTTCTATCTGGCTAAAATTTGAAAATTTGGGATGACGGTCCACTATCTTGCTTAAAACAGCACCCCTCCGAACAAAAATTTTTTTTTCAAAAATGTGAGAAAAAAAATGTGGACAAATGTCACATTCATGAACTTTTAAGTACCGTAATCGTAATTTTTTTGAAAGTTTTATATGTATATAAAGTGTGACATCACAGTGGTCTTTACCCTTCCTCTGTCACAAACTGTCACTTTCTTAGACCCTCCTCGAGTGTGACATTAATTATGGATGGCCCATAGGCTGACCAATTGCAGTTTTCACATTTAAAATAGAGATAAATCAAAGTCCCCAAATGCTTCAAAAATGAAATCCCATATTACATTCTTTGAACTTTATGTCGAAATCCATACTCAAGAATAAATCATGTGCATTGAAAGGTACTAATTATTTTTAAAATAATTTTTTTGTAATCCTCATGTATCACAATTTTGTAAAGTGAAATGAGCACGAATTCTATTTGACTTCATCTAAATTCAGTAATTCATGCCCAACATTGTTTAGAGCAGCAATGGATGAGAAAACGCTTTACAATTCAATTGACTTTATTATTAATGCATCAATGACTATTATTAATGCATCAATGAGGTCAGATAAAAAAATCTTCAAGTCACAAAATATTATCAAATAACTGAACAAATTGCACTAATCAGGTGCCAAACAATATCATTCAGTTCAATCACAGCTTAAATTACCGGTACTAGTTAATCGGCATGCAGTGTTTGATATTTCCAAAATGCAGTATAGGTTGGACTACTACAGACCAAAGCTCTACATCAGTGGGGGTCATTATCAACCAGTGGGGAGGTTAACTAGCTGAGCGCCTGAGCTGGCAAATAGAACAATACCAGTGTGAATACAGTAAAATAAATTATGTAGCATATGTAAATAACCAAAAACATAGAAAATTCAGTTTCTCTCAAGAATAGAGAACAGCAGGTATACAATACACATACTCATCTACTGTCAATATGTAGCTATTAATATTGTAAATGTAATTAAGTTTGGTGGTTCAGGCTCCAAACGATAAATGGCTTCTGCAAACTGGACATGAATTGCTGACCTAAAATTAACAATATGAAGATCAAAAATTACAATAAATCCAATTCTAATGGTCAAAGAGTTCCCTAAAATGTCATGTAATCAAAAAAATTTCTGTAACTAAGCATGCAGGAATAAAACATTAAGGAGAGGACATTTTCTACTTTCATTGATTTTATAAGTCTTATGCTACATCAAAATGACCATAATACAAAGATCATATGACGTATGTGGTGGTGCTGGTTGCGGATTTTTATAGCGGCAGTTCTAGCTAATACACAAAGGCAACAATCAGTGATACTTCAAATCTGTCTACAAAAGAGTAATTCCAGAGATCACTCAGAATGGAAAGAGCAAGCAAAATAATAAAAAGAATAAATAGTAATACCACTCTGAAAACTGAAGCCAATGTAATTTAATCACTAAGAGCAAGTACGGTAAGTAACTCTCACCTTTAGCCATTTGTCGATGCAAATATCATGAAAGTCATGTCCGCAAGGAAGCAGTCGTAGTTGCTGTCCTGTTTCATATGATCCTATGCATATAACACATGTGTCTTGGGTGGAGAATGACATTTGGTCTGTTAAGTTGAACTGGTAAACTGGAATCCGCTGTATGTCATCATCCGCAAGACCAACTTTTGCATCTCCCAACTGTTCAGCAAATTCTGACAAAGCCTATGATAGAATATCGTCAACAAGATGGCTATAATATCACTCAAACCTCAAGTTTAATTTTTTTAATTTAAAGAATCTGTACCAATTAAGTTTAAAATAATCTGCTGAAATATAGTTTTTCTTACAAATAAAATGCAAAAGACTTATCAATAGCATTATAGAAGCTGTGAGCAGTGGTGTACTGGGCTGCAAAATGAGGCCTTGGGAATTGATAACCACAGGGCCCCATTAGACACCGTCACCGCATTCCTGGTCAACCTGATTGATTATTAAGCTGTGCTCCAGTTTTGATACATTTCATTAGACAAGCTATTATGACAAATTACTAAAATAGTATGCTGTTTGCGTATGCCCATAAAGTTTATTTATCGGTACTATCCAGGGGCCCTGGAAATTTACCATGCCACTTAATGGTCAGTATGACCAAGGCTGTGGATAATTAAGCAATGAACAAATGGAACGATTATTGACAATGTAAATTGCAGAAAAGCTTTGTAATCCTCAATCACTTCGGAATCCATTGGAGTTTAAAACAGCTGAAAACCGGTCATTGATAGAAAATATAAGACAATGAAGCACTAACTTCATAGCTGTCCTCAGGATTATCCACATCAAAATATTCCGGAACATCTGATGGCAGAGTTGGCTGATCAAGCATGGCACTAAAACAGTCATATTTTCTATATTAAAAATTTTATTAAGAACATAAATCTTGACTAAAAGTAATGACTTGTCAACAACCCAAGCAGATGATAAAAAATCCAGTTAGTAATATTGTAAAAATTAGAACAAACTATCATAAGGTCTCTGAAGATAAATTTCCTTTCCCTTGCAATTACAATATAAATTAAAACTCCTAAAATCTTAAAGAACAAGGCCAACTTTAACTCTCTGTGTAAATTACTACTTACAGAAAGTGCAAAAGGAATCCGGGATAAGGAGGTGGTGGCGGCGGAATTAGCTGCCATGGACAGTCAAGATTTGATGCAGATCTATGAAAATGAGAATCTCTCTGCAATAAAAACGCATACATCTAAAGTTCTAAACTCAAAGCAATCAAATAACATCCTACATCATCTCTTATTTGATGTTTGACAATTTCAGAAATTGTAACTAAGCAGCTATGTTAACTAAATATTCACTAATTAATTATTCTACTCTTAAGATGAAGAACCAGCAAAGATTTAAAAGTAGTATGTGTGCATAGGCTCCCCTGCTCTGTTTATCAAGTGCCTTAAGATGCATATGTTTAATATCTCTTATAGCGTTCATTGTTAAGCGCTTTTGACTTTAGTCTTCACTATGCTATAAATTGTCTATAAATTGTCTATAAATTGTCTTAATAATAATCAGGGTGCGATTTGTGACCTGGAGCAGTGGGGGGAGGGGGGAATATGATGAGCTTGGGGGATGTAGTTGTTGGAAAATGTAGCAGTGGTGGGGGTGTAGTGGTGGGGTATGTAGCAGTAGGGGGGATGCAGTTGGGCAGTGGGGGAAGATTCCCACCTTCCCCCTACAAATCGCGCCCTGATAATAATAATACTAATAATAGGCATAAACTTACCGGTACATAAGATCTCTAGACCAGTGTTTCACAAACTTTGGGTCATGACCCAAAAGTGGGTCGCAGGGCTCAGTCTAGTGGGTCCCAGGATAGTGTGAAAATTAGATTCAAAAGTGTCATTTTCTAACCAATGCCACAATGTCACAAGCCTTGAAAGTTGCAAGCAGGCTTAGGTTTTAGGAAATTTATCTGCCTGCAATCCTTCACACAGCTTCTATAAAAATGATTAGTGTTTTATCCAATTGTATTTGACAATAAGTTTGCAAGGTCACGGCATGTTACAAAGCTGAAGTAGGTTGCACAGTTCCAAAAAGCTTGGGATTCTCTCGCCTTTAGTACTTTTTAAAATTAATCTCATTTCGCAATAACGCAAGGAAAGCGTATCCCTACCATTTTGCTCTGAAACTCCACTAACAATAGAGAATCTCCATATTGATTAATTATATATTGAGATATTGACTAACCTAGCGTTTAAGCGAATTTGCCATACTCATAGTATTTTTAAGACGCGTAATAAAGGTATTTTCCTGATAAAATTTTTAAACAGATAATTTTCAAGAAATCTCAATATCTATTTCTCTCGTTTTGTCTTATTTGGCAAATATGAATAATTTTGCATAATATATTCTCCATATTTACATTCGAATTGAATCAGAGCTTTTGTTTTGCCATTGATTCAAAACTCAGAAGATTCTTTTCAACCAACGTTCGCCAGATGGCGTAATGCATTTTTTAAAATATTGCATGTTATGATTTGGGTAGCCTCACGTTACAAAACCGATGAAATTGGCCGCGGTTCCAAAATATCTGGGAAACCCTGCTCTAGACTGGAGCCCCTTTCCTCCACTTTTGAGAGGCTACCATAGGGAAGAGGGGGAAAGTATGGGGTTGAGCCTCTCACTTTCATCTAAGTTTATGCCAGTGCATGCGTGTGTGTGCGCGGGTTTGTGTGTGTGTGTGTGTGCGCGTGTGTGTGTGATGATTCTTTCATTTTTATGCTCAGATCAAAGAAGAATGTATATTTATTTGTCTATGCCTTGGGCATTACCGGCAGTTGCAGTGGTGCTTTTGGAAACATAGAAAGAAAATGTCTGATTTTAGTTCTCGCCCAAATCCAAATTAGAAAGTAAAAACATTAAAAAGCTGTAGATCCAGTTATATGTGAAGATGATGAGTTCTCTGTTCTATGGCAAGTCGAATTGGCTTTGTTAGAGAAAACCCATATCAAAGTAAGCCAGGTTGGTCTTAATAGATTAAAACACAATGAATTTGCCATACTCAGGATTACCTCGGAATCATTTGTTGAATTGACTGAAGCAAATGAATGCCGAGAAAACATTTGAGAATTCTGGCCATGAATCTGCTGGCAGAAACTGTGAGAACAAAAATATAAAGAGTAAAAACTGAAATTCATGATGCATTAAAATGTTCCGTTATCTGCTTAGAATTCTGAGTCATTCCTTACCACTATTACTGCCAATTATGCCTAAGTATTCTATAAAAAGCATCAATTGGAACATTTTAAAATAAACATATAAATTAAACGAATTTTATATAATCAAAGTCAATGTTTGTATCGATTTTGGAATATCATCAAATTTGGGGGTCAATTTGGCGGCCCCCATCTCGGCGCCCGGACGCTTGCCCCCCGCTGCACCCCCAGGGACCAGGGTTATTTCTAGGATTATCAATTGGGGGGGGGGAGTGTCGGTATATTTTGGGGTCCCTGCCGAAAAAAGTCTGACAAGCAAAAACGGTCATCCCAGGCTTAGATTGGGGGGGGGTCGGTCTCAGATTGGGGAGGTGTACAGTTAGGGGGTGTAAAAATATACCTGTTTTTAGCACCGTCGTCTATTTCTTGATTTTGACTGCTATTGTTGTTCATTTATACAGACTTACTCACCGTCTTCCCTGCACTCCTGGCGAAGCTATCGTATGCATCGTGACTTCGCGGACAACTGTACCGAATGACCTCAGCATCTGGCGCGGGTTCAGAGCCGCTCCCAGTTCTAACGATAGCCGTCTCAAGTGCACGCCCCTATCGACGTCATCGCCCGTCAACGGCGGCGGTGGATTCGTTGCGTGCGGCGGGCGGCGCTGTCGGAAGCTGTGCACAGCGGACAGCAGCCGCAAAGAGCGGTCTATTTCGGTGAGCAGCGGGATTCGACTGTGCTGGTATCCGTTGAGAAACCCCGTCAACATGTCGTAGACCGCCTGCTGCAGAGTGCGCCCCGTTTCCAACGCCAGGAAGTGGATTCTGTTGAGGATGCGCCGCGATCCGGGATGGAGCAGCGTGTTGACGTAGATCCACAGAAACGTCTCCGTGTAGAAGTTTTTCATCAGACGTTGGAAAAGATGGCAGACGTCGTTCGTCGCTGGATTTGACGGCGAAATGTCGTCGTTGCGCGACAAAGAAGACGCCGAAAAGAGCGCATCTGCAGATTCGGCGCCGTCTTCCGAAGAAACGTTCGCTTCTAAGAAACGCGATCGCGAATCGGCTTCGCGAACGTCCCGCTGCTGCCGATCACCGTTTCCGGAAATGTCATCTGTCGTCTTCGCCGCCGAATTGCTACGAGACAGCGGCCAAGGACTGCGAATCGCTGAGTCATTCTCGTGCCTGTCTGGGTCTACGACGACTGGCACAGGCACCACAGGCCTAGACCTACGAGGATGACGATCGCTGTCGGTTGGCCTGCTTGGCGAACGAGATTGATCGCTAAGCGTCGTTGCGTGTCGTCCGTTGCTTGCACAGACTCTTCCTCCACCAGCGTCCGTTGCCCTTCTAGGATCACTCTGGACTGCAGCTCGTCGGTACCTAGAAGTGTTTTCCAGCTCTTGTCCATCCCCTCCTCCTCGCAATGTTGCGTCGACGACGCGCCGGTTGGCGCTGCTTTGGCGACCCACGACGAAAGTTCCGTTGTTGTTGTTACGCAGCAGCGGGACGTACATCTCGTTGGCGTCGATCGGATAACTGAGCAGCAACGGTCTCCAGTCGGCGTCCGACCGACTGCTTGTCACGGACGTCATCAGCGTCGAAACGGTTTCGTAAGCCAACTGCCAACGACTCAGCTCAGTCTCCATAGCTGTTCGATGATTAAGATTCTTTAATCGACGAGTCTCTCCAAGAAACAGACGACTGGTCTGCAACTATATATCCGACTGTTTGCCTTATAGCCTATGGGTCCTGTGCCTAATTTAATCAAACACTAGAACGATCAAATTAACTTCGAATTTTAAAAGTTCTGTTCTGTTCCTCATAAGCTATATCTTCTCTAGAAACTATCTAACGAACGCACTGCTAACGATGAATTTTAACGTTTAATTAAACTCGCCCAGTTATCAGGCAGGACGAAATCATAACATTTTATGCAATTATCCATCACGTGCTGCAGAATGAGTCGTTCAAAAGCTTCCACTCGTTGCCTGTCGCCGACGCTCTATGCCGCGTGCGATTTATTCTGATCTCCTACAGCCCCGCTATATACTCGGCCGATCAGTCGGCGCTGCAGTGATTATAATATTAACGTTGCGCCGCCGATGAGTGTGTTCGCCGGCGATCTGGCCCCGCCGTGACTAAGCTGAGGCTTCTGTTATTGTGGGTGCGGGGGGAGTTCTGACTAACGTCGGTCGATGACTTACTTTATTTCGTTCCGTATAAAGACGACTGAGTCATACGTCATCGCAGTTTTCTTGGCCGTCGTCCAATGGCGCGCGATGAGTCTTTCTCTCTCTCCTCCGCATCAGTTCCTGATTTCCTCGTATACGGTCGTCGTTTGCATGACCGCCGACGTAGCCGATTGTCAGAGGCGGACCGAGGGGGCAGGGGGCATATGTCCCTGGGCGCCGAGGTCAGGGGCGCCAAAATCGGGTATTTGGGTAAGTGAAACGCACAATAAAGAAGAAGAAACACGTGTGATGACCTTTTTTTCTTGTCAGCACTAAATGAAGAGGAGCGCCGTAAGAGCTGAGGGGCGCCGCGAAAACGATCTGACGACTTTTTCTGCTCGTCAGCAATGTTAGGGGCGCCAACGGTGCACTTTGTTCCCGGGCGCCGCATACCCTCGCGGTCCGCCTCTGCCGATTGTTGCTTGCTATACTGTAACTATAGAATGCCTTTCCAGAAAAAGGCGTTTCCATGCGATCCGCAAAGCACCGACGACCAGGCCATTTCCCAAGAATTTGCTTTCGGGGGTGTCCCATAATTGCAGGGGGTGTCAGTGTGTCCAGTGTTTCACCTAGACTCCTTAAACCCGGGAGAATAGAAATGGGTGCGGGAGGTGACGGGGGTTCGCTTCTTGGCCCCGGAAAAAGAAAACTACTAGTAAAAATATGATTTCCGTTGTCTTCTTCTTCAGAGGCGTCATTTGGGGCAAAAAGTTTCAATGGCCCCAAGGAAATGAAAATATTAATTTATAATGTAATAATGTGGAACAAAAAACAAAAACAGGGCCGTGGCCCCCCCCCCAAGGAAATGAAAAGATTAATTAAATTTATTAAAGTGTATGTATTAATGAATTATTAATGTGCAATAAAGGGCTGACAACCAAAAAAAAAAAAAAAAAAAAAAAAAGGTCGTCAACTATTTTTAATAATGGCAAATGTAAAAAAAACTGACGAGCAAAAAAAAAAAAAAAAAAAAAAGGTCGTCAACTTTTTTTTGAAACTAAACTCAAACTTAGTCAAAAAATTTCCAACAACAATTCAAAAAATTTTAAACGAAAATTTAAAAAAATTTCTCGCCCCCCCCCCAAGAAAAGTGTGAAATGACGCCACTGCTTCTCTTCCGTTTTCATACGGTCCATTCTAAGTTATAGTAGCTCAAGTTTCAATGTTCAGGTGAATTTCCCCCCTTAGAATCCTAAATGAATAATTTTAACATCAGTCTGTTTGGTGATAGCCAACACCACCCCTGGGAAGAGGAGTAACAGGGCCATATTAAGGGGGGCTGAGGGGGCTGTAGCCCCCGGCCCATCATGAAAATAGGCCCACCGATTTTCGAGATAACCTTTTTTTGCTTGTCAGCATGTCAGCACGATTTGGAAGGGAGCTAACCTTTTTTTTGCTTGTCAGAGATTTTCAGTATAGGCGCCGGCTTTTTTTCTCAGTCCCACTCGGACCTTAATCCGGCCCTGGGGAGTAGGTGCAGGGTGTGTGTGTCACAAACCTGGAGGTTACACCCCCTCGGTGCCGGGGTTTCGGAAATCCACTGCCGACGACAAGAAATTATGGAACGCAGTCTTTCATCGAAGTGCACCACAGACACTGAAAGTCCCAAACAATTTTAACGGAAGGGAGGCGGCGCTAAAGCCAGGGTTTCCCAAATATTTTGGAACTAAGATTGTGAATTTCGGAGGGGTGCAGGCCCTCCGAGAGAAATTCCGGGCCCCTGTGCAGACTGGCCGACGGGCCCTTGAGAAGTCATAATTTTTTCTTGACGACCTTTTTTTTGCTCGTCAGCCGTTTTTTTTATAAATGTTGACGACCTTTTTTTTGCTCGTCGTCTGCCGTTTATTTAGCACTGTGTCCCGGGCCCCCTTGTGCCCGCCGGGCCCCTCTGCTGAACTGACATTTTTAACCATTCTTTAGTGTTGTTATTCATTTTATTGTTAATTATACATATTCATCATCGGCCCGGGCCCCCTCCATACCGCCGGGCCCCTGTGCAGTTGCCCCCCTGCCCCCCTCTCGGAGGGCCTGGAGGGGTGTCCATGGGTTTGAAAATCAGGTAGGCCTAGTAGCGATCGTACGAATGGTATAAGAATTTGAGGCAAAATGTCCTCCGAGAATGGAGTTAACTTTGACTCCAACTCTCATGAAAGTAGTAGGGGTGTAAAATTATACATGCCTCGTGGCTTCGCTAACGCTTACAATAAAATGATCATCGGTGTAGCCACAATAGAAGCTATTATGGAGCACCACACAACGGCGCAGGTAGGGGACAAGGGGTACATAATATGTACCTCTGTTCCCGGGCGCTGAGGTGGGCAGGGACGTAGCGACGGGGGGGGGGTATATCGGTATATATAGCCTACCTCCAAAATCCATCCACCTTAAAGTTTTTTATGTTATTTATATGTGATTATTTGTGGTTTATATGGTTTATGTGGTTTATAGTTAAGATTTATACCCACCCAAAATATTTACACCCTCCAAAATCAAATTCCTGGCTACGCCCTTGGAGGTGGGGCGCCAAACTCGGGTTTACGGTAGGAAAAAGGCAAAAAGAAGCCTAAACATAGTCGTGACGACCACCTTTTTGCTTGTTGTGAGAGTTAAGGGGGCCGCCATCAGCATGGTTTGTCCCCGGGCGTCGGACACGCGCGGTAGGCCTATAGTATGAATCTTGCCGTAATAAGGACTGTGATAACCGATTTTGTGTGTCAGGTTTTCGTAAACTTAAGGGGAGGGGCGCCGACAGTATGTTTTGTCCCCGCCAGAAGCCCTAGCTGCGCCCCTGTCACCACATACATCTCATTTATCCCGGCTATAGAAGTATCGTGAGCGTCCTGCGCACAGTGGCGTAACGAGGGGGGGGGGGGCATTTTGTTGAGTGCCCCCGGGCCCTGGGGAAGGGGGCCCCAAAGAGAGGGTCTAAGCTAGGGTTAGGTTAGGAAGGAACGTGCTGACGACCTTTTTTTTTTTTTGCTCGTCAGGACAAAATAAAAGATGATGAGGTTTTTTTCTTTTTTTTTTGCTCGTCAGCACGAAACTTTGGGGCCCCCATAGCAAACATGCCCCCCGGGCCCCCAAAAGTCACGCTACGCCACTGCCTGCGCACGCGAGCTCCAGACAAAGAAGCTTTTGAGTATTAACACGAGCTTTTGTACGGTAGACCTACTGTCAAGAGTTTTATTATATTATTAATATTTATTATCACAGAATGATCAAATGATAAAATACAACAATCTGCATACAGTAGATCAGTGTTTATTCTAGGCCTTCTCTGGAGGGGAATTCCCCCTCAAAGTTTTAAAATTCCCCCAAATTTTTTTATATGTTGGCAGGGGAATGGAAATCCCCCAACGTGTGTAGACTCAGACCTTGTCCCCCCCAAAGATTTCAAAATCCCCCTTAATGTCAGGGTGGCTAGAATAAACACTGCAGTAGATTATTTTTACAATTAGGCCTACTCCTATCCCCTGAACAATTTTCTTATTGGTTTTGCACAAGTCCCTTGTCTGCTCGGACTGCTCCCAGTCCGATTAGGGGCGGCGACCCGTACCCCTTCGTAGATGTCACTGAACAAGATTCAATTGTACATGCTGGAAAATTTCGTGGAAAATATTAACATAAATAGCAATTCATCGATCATGAAACAATCAGGCCTATGAACAGTCTGTAGGCCTAAGCATGCACACAGTAGTAGTAGTAGTAGTAGTAGTAGTAGTAGTAGTAGTAGTAGTAGTAGTAGTAGTAGTAGTAGTATATGCCATTCTAGTAGACCAGTAGAGGGAATCTTTTAAAATCCTGTTATCACTCTGAACCTAAATACAGACTAGGCCTACACTAAAATTTGGCACGCAATTAACCCCTTAACCGTGTATTTAACTGTAACTCAGTGTAAAATGGACGGATATATCCGGGATTCCCAGTTAAGGGGTTAACCTAGGCCTATAGGCACGAGACAAAGGCCTGCGTACGACATAGGCCCTTTCGCATTCTAATGAGCCATATGCCCTAACCAGGGACACGCATGAATCACAATAAAATTTGTCGGCTAAGACTGGCAAGAACTCCGCTATTTTCAGCAAAAGCACTACAACAGCAGGGCCGGATTAAGGTCCGAGTGGGCCTGGGACTGAGAAGTAACAAAAGGTCGTGGCTTCCATAATTTGAAAATTGCCCCTTGTAAAATTTCCTGCCGCCTTCACTGAAAATCTTGAAAATCTCTGACAAATTAAGCAAATAAAAGGTCGCCGCTTGAAAAATGGTGGGCCTATTTTTAATGGTGGGCCTGGGACTTCAGCCCCTCAGCCTCCGCCTTAATATGGTCCTGTACAGCATGTTGTATAAATGAAATGTAGGTTTTAAAGTTTTACAGTTTTTTTAGATTTTAATGTTTGGCATGTCAACGTCCACAGACCCCTCTCCATATTGCCGTCACATGTGCGTTCTCCTGACTACAGGGCAGGTTGTTATATCACAGTGTGTCCGGATAAAAAGTATGCGGATAGGCGGAGGGGGCGGTCCGTCCCGGGCGGCACTTTTTCGGAGGCGGCATTTTTTGGGTGGTCAAATGAATTTATTTACGAATGTTATTGTCTGCTACAAGGAACGACCGCAGTCATATAAGCATACATGCTAAATGTCACCATTGCATTGAACACCTTTTTTTAGTGAAAATCGATTTTTTAGTGAAAATCGGGTTGAGACATTAGATAATGCAAAGACCTATTCTAAAGAATAGGTTCTGAACGGTGGATAAGCACGAAGCGTCGATCGATTAGCAAGAAGAAACGAATGGACGGCGAAGTATCCGACGACCAGGGTTATTTCTAGGATTGTGAATTATGTCAGTAAAATTTGGTGTCTCTGCCGAATAAGTGTGAAAAAGTCATCCCACAAAAAAGTCTGACAGGCAAAAAACCAAAAACCTCATGAAATATAGAAAATTCTGACAAGCAAAAAACGTTATCAGTCTAAAAAACTCTGACAAGCAAAAAAAGGTCATCAGAGAAATAAAGTTAGGGTGTTAGAATTAGAGGGGAGGGGTTGTTTGGGGGCTATTTATGGTACATACCATTGTTAGATTAGGAATTTTGGGGGTGTCGACCTCAAATTGGGGTGTTGGGGGTGTTAGGGGGTGTAAAAATATCCCTGCCGACGAAGCTGCACTAGGGTACGAAACTGAGCTAAGAAGAGAAATGTTGTCCATACTGGACAGTAGGGTGGAGTGAAAAAACTTTTTCTCAGTGATGTAAATGTAATAGTTTGGAAAAGTTGTGTTATGGTATAGAGAGAAACTGTGCCAAAAATCACTTAACTGGATTAATGTTTAGAGCCTCCCCAAGCGTCCTCAAGTTTCAGTATTATTGCTAATTGGTAATTGGGTATGTTGCTGCGTTGGGATATATCCTCTATTCTCATTGACTCACACAAGGGTGCTGAAGTTAATTACGCCTTACCAGTAGAAGTACATGAACCTGTTAAAGCCCTTCAAGGTAAGGAGAGACCAACCATCCTGTCAAAATAAACCTGAGGATTTTCGATTGGACTGCAGAAACAAACTTGTTTGATATATCTGCATGCAGATTTCAGCTAGTGTGCCTGTGTGATGAAAACAAGGTTTCTGTAAAGGATCGTGAATTTCTGTTGGATCAGCGAGGTGCTAGACGAATGGCCGTGGCAGGAATTGACATCCCGGAATGTGGGAATATTCTAAAGAGGTTGGCAAGAAGACACTCAAAACTCTCCAAGGTCTCTGCGTCACAACCACCCGCAAGTGGGCAAGCAGATGTTCCTGTTGAAGTCATCAGTAGGCCTAATGAAGATGCATATACTTCAGATAGTGATTCTCTTGATGATAACAACTATGATCCGCCAGGGATTTCACGTCGAGAAACTGAGAGTAAAGTAAAAAAGTAAAAAGAAGACCTCTTCACAAATGCGAACTTCTCTGCCTAATATATCTTTAATAGCTGAATGACATGTATTCTGTATCAGATAAGGCAGGTAGCTGCCCTATCTTCGGCATGTCTTCAAGACATTGTACTCGTTTATGAAAACGATAAAACCCTCATTTAGACAGAAGCAAAATGAGAATTGAAGGGAAAGGAAAAGAACGGAACTGAATGAAGAGGAGGACAGCAATGTTATCGAATGTGTTTCTTTTGATGGAAGGAATGATAAAACACTAGTGTCTATGAAGAAAGATGGGATACATCATATGAAAACTGTAATTGAGGAGTGTGTGGCAATTGTTCAGGAGTCAGGGTCTCAATATGTTGGTCACGTTTCACCGAGAAAGGATCTGCGATTTGAATCAAAACGTGTATTGTGTACATGTTAAAAGAGAAAGGAGCTGACTTACAGAAACTGGTTGCTACTGGTTGTGATGGTACTGTAACTAATACTGGGAAATCAGGAGATGTTATGAGGTTGTTAGAAGAAATAGGGTGACCTTTGCAGTGGGTCAACTACCGGTACAGGACCTAAGGGGTTTCTGGTCCACTTGGCCAGCAGCTACAAACTTGTCAGAACTTTTTCATTGTAGGTTTCGATTTAATTGAAGGAGAGATACCCACTGTAACATTCGAAGCCTAAGTTCAGATAAGGCTTATATGCCAGACGTTTGGAAGGCTATAACACTTGGTGACTATTCGCAGAGTTTGGCATCACGCGACCCAAGAAAACTCGCACATTCAAGATGGCTTGCAACAGCTAACCGAGGGACGGAAAACCCAACAGTTGATCCGGCAATCCAGAGAAACGGCTATACTTTGGACATGAAGAGAATCTACTGCTGGCAATGTTATCAGATTCAGATGCACAGCAACACATCAGAGAAGGTAGTGCTATGAAGAATACTGAAAGCTAGACGTACTTCAAATATTACTCGAATTCCAAAATTCAAAATTCCAGTGTTCAATGTTGATGCTGCCAGTTAGGCCTATATTGACTTCATTAACTGGCACAAGAAACAACTATCAGCTCCTCCTCTACTTTCTAACCTCTCAGGCCAAGACATTTATTCCTTGATAAAGAGCGCAGATCAGCAATTGAACTTTCAGAGATTTTAGTGCCATTCTCAGGCAACTGAAAGATGTGTGAAGCTAGTAACTGAGGCCAGTGCTGCAGTATGTGGTCCAATTGCAAGAGAAGGACACATAAAGCATGCCTCTCTCCGGCTCATGCAATATTCTAGCACAAATCAGACTTCATGAAAAACAACTAAAACCTGTGGTTTCACAGTAAAACGCATATTGTGTAATTGATCCGGCATGTACTGTGCTTTGCATATTGTGAGACATAACGAAGCTTGCCACAGCACTACAGGGTCTATACAGTATGCAAGTTGCAATAGAAATGATTGTAATTCTTTTTACCTCTTTACAAAAGCAGTTTTGGATAATTGTATTGTTTGTATTATTAAAATAAAACAGTTGTACGTAAATGGATAAGGCCTATATGCCAAAATGCATCAATTGCACAAAATGCCCAAACTTCATTGTCTCTGGGGAGGCTCTTAAAGTTCATTTAAAAATTCAAAATTTTCACAGAACAAATCACTGATACCTTGCACAACTTTCCCGCACTATTAGAATTTTGAAATCGAAAATTTTTAAAATTTCGTACTTTTCACTCCACCCTACTGGACAGGCTGGTTCGAGAAATATCTTCTAAATTTGAGCAACTTCGTACTCTGTAAAAGAAATACGACTTCCTTAATTACGCCTTCAAACCAGAGACGTCATTTCACTGTTTTTCAGGGGAGGGCCCGGAGGGGAGAACACTTTCGACCTAACAAGTTTGGGAAAAAGTTGACCTTTTTTGCTTGTCAGTCATTTTATGCGATTATCGACATCAAGCACTCCTTTAGGGGCTGCTGACCTTACCTTTTTCCTTTTTTACTTTCCAGTGTATTTTTACCTATTTGGCCAGCCAATTGGTATGTAAAAACTAAATAACACAAACATTGGCGGAAAATGTTTCCCCTATAAATCAGAGGGGAATTCCCCCTCCTGCCCCCCAAATGACGTCCCTGCTTCAAACCAGTGGCGTGGCGTGACTTTCGGGAAGACCGAGGTCATCCTTGATATGGGGCCCCTATAGGATATGGGGCCCCTATAGCCGAACATAGATTACACCGTTCTAAAAATAAGATTTACTCCCTAATTCAATATAGGCCTATATAATTACTCACTTTGTAGCAGTAGTATTAAAATAGTAGTAAAATGTAAAAATAAACCATTGTTTAGTAAGTTGCAACCACTCTTCGGGGGGTCCCTTCTTCTGGGGTCCGGCGAAGCTATCTGCAAATTGCCCCCTCCCCCCACCCATGTTACGCCACTGCTTCAAACCTTTTTGATAAGGAATATCATTGTCAGCAGTGATATTTCAGTGAACTGACACTGAATAGAAACTGAAATTATTTTAAAACAGTTAACTGAAACTGAAACTGAAATTATTTCCAAAACTGAAACTGAATATAAACTGAAATTATTTTAAAACAGTTAACTGAAACTAAAACTGAAATTATTTTCAAAACTGAAACTGAATAGAAACTGAAATTGGCAACCCTAAAACTGAAACTGGATAGAAACTGAAATTATTTCCAAAACTGAAATTGTGAGCATTTACCGACATTTTTTAGAGGTCTTTTTGGATTTAAATACACAACTTGCCTGTTGAACCACCAAAACACACTATAAAGAAGTGATTATCAAAGCTAGGAGAATATTTGAACAATTGAGAAGTCATCTGTTTTGGTGGAGAAAATGGTTGCAAAATGTGCTAGGCAGGTGATTTAAGATTGCACAACGAGGTGTAATAGTACTTATCAAATGGCAAGGAGGCTATTGGAAACGACATTCTAGCAAGATGTCAATCTTAGCTTCGCCCAATAATTATTTAATGTAACTCTTAATTTCCAATCGCCTCGGTCCGCCTCTGAAATTAACCATGGTATGAAATTTAACGGATTTCATACTGTGTCAATTACTTTCGACTTTAAAAAACAGCATGATTTAGAGTGGCTTAGAAGGCATTACTGCCTGTGTGAAAGCCACTATAAGGGCACTAACGGGGCTTGAACCCGCTCCGTCAGCCTGACGCTCCAGCACGTAGCCCACTCTGCCATCTTCTGCCACTGTAAGCTCGCGTATGCTGTTAATTAGCGTTCATGTCAGTAAAATTAGGTGACGTTAGGACAAAACATTAATAGAAGCATTACTTATGCAACTACTGAAAATGTATACGGACTACAATTTTAGCTTTGTTGTTAACAAATGCCTAGCAAATTAATAATAATAATAATAATAATAATAATAATAATAATAATAATAATAATAATAATAATAATAAAAGTAATAAACATTTCCGGAATTTTTCCGAAAAAGTACCACTATATTTTCGAAAATTTCCGGAAAAATTTCTTAGGGAATTTCCGAACTTACGACGTTAGTCACAAATAAAGATTATTATTAGATATTATTACTGTCCAAAATTTCAAAGTTTGCCGATGACACAAAGTTATGCAGAAATATAGACTCGGAGGATGATGCAAAAATTTTACAAGAAGATCTAAGGAAATTGTTTCAGTGGTCTGTGGACTGGCAGATGCTTTTCAATATTGATAAATGTTCTGTAATGCATGTTGGGAAGTCTAATAATGGTAATGAATATTCTTTAGGGGGGAAGGTTCTAACCACAACAGAAAAAGAAAGAGACTTGGGGATAATCACCCATAGAAGTATGAATCCATCTCACCAATGCATGGAGGCAGCAAAAAAGGGAAACCAAATGTTGGGAATGGTGAAAAGGACAATTGTGAGTCGTGACAAAGAGATAATCATTAAACTTTATAAGTCATTAGTAAGGCCTCATCTGGAATACTGTGTTCAGGCTTGGAATCCATTCTTGAAAAAGATATAGAACTTTTAGAAAAAGTGCAAAGACGAGCAACGAAGATGGTCAATGGGTGCCATAATTTAAGCTACGAAAAAGACTTCAATACTGTGGACTGACAACATTAGAAAGGAGAAGAGAGAGAGGGATTTGATAGAAACATACAAAATAATGACTGGGAAAGTAGATGTGCCATATGATCGATTCTTTACATTGGCACACTATAGCAGCACAAGAGGCCACAAGTGCAAATTGTTTAAGCAGAGGGTTGGTCCAAGAAAGAAAAACTTTTTTAGTGCAAGGGTTGTGGACAAATGGAACAGTTTGGACGAGGTGGGAGTGACAGTTGAAACAGTGAACGGATTCAAAGGCTATCTAGATAAACTAGGTTATTGAATGCAGATGGTTACATCAGTGGTTTTCACACAGGCTTACTTAGCCTCCTAAACCACTTAAAATCACATTATTATTATTATTATTATTATTATTATTATTATATCTTGCGCTATCTTGCGCTATATCTTGCCCTTTGGATGTTGACTATTGCCTGGCTTATAATATAGAATAAGCAGCTACTGTTGTGCTGGTGCCAAGGCGCTGTAGAAATCCATGAGATTTTACTTACTTACTTACTTACTTACTTACTTACTTACTTACTTACTTATAGAAATTAGATCAATAAAATTATGCGGAAACATGACATAAGCAGCCAAATAGGGAGGAGAAGATGGCGTTCGACGGTCGTCGGCGAGTTGTTCTCTTGGCTTGCGGTTCATTTAATCCCATTACAGATCAGCATTTGAGACTCTTCGGTGAGCGAATCGGACGGTTTAAATGTTATAGTTTAATGATGAAATTACGATTACTTAAAGGTTTCTAATTGTATTTGTAAACCAAAGCATACAGAGATGCCGGTGTGACTAGACGTCTTCATTGAATGCTGCGTAGAAACTGTCCTTTTGATGTTTGCTGGAATATTTTAATAATTTATATAGCTCCTGAGTAATTCCATAGACCGCGTCTCATATGTCGCACAGTAAAACCGAAAAATCGACATGAATAGCAGTGAAAGTTAAGGGACTTTTCATTCCTTTTGCTGCGACCAATACTAGGTTATTTACAATCAAATTCAATGGGCCTAGGATAATAGATTTGGAATACTATCCCCCACGAGATTAAGAATCTAATTAATTTATCCAGTTTCAAGATCTCTATAAAATCATTCTTATCAATTAACCCACTTTAATATGCTTAAACCAATGTCAAAACCTCTTCTCCTCATGGCAATTTTTTGTCTTTTTATCTACATATACAAACCTCTTCATATGAATGTTATAATGCTAATCTCTTATCAATGTTAAAAATCTCCTGTTTTTTTGAAAATATTACATAGACAATTATAGAAGTTTTCCTTGATCGTTGACCATATGCATAATTGATTACGTTAGACTGTGACATTCTAGATTAACCAACTATCGGGATTCCAGGATCCCTTAGGTTAATCTTGTTTGTTTCCTTATGCTCATGGTAATGTTAGTTGTCTTTATTTACTTTGAACATGTTATTGTCCTTCTTATTTTTCCACTTTAATTAAGTATTATATATATATATGTTTATAATCGGATTGATGATTACTGTATGCTTTTGGAAATAAACTCAAACTCAAACTCAAACTTAACCTATTTAAGCTCTCCTGTGCAGTTCTTGTATTTGCTTGCTAATGAAGAACAAATTAATTACAACATATGGCATTTAGTCTATAAACCATTGTGTATAGTGACGACCCCAGTTATCTAGAGCCAAGACCATCGAACCGCTTATGACTACTAGATATTCAGCAGGGCTTTCATTTGTTTTTTTTTCACGCACTTTTACAGTCATTGGCACTAGTTTTTTTTCAGTTTATGGCCCAACTCTGAAACTCATTGTCAGCATTACTTTCTACAGCCTTTTATTATTGCTTTTATTCCATCCAAATCACTCCTGTCTAGTTGCCTATCTGCCCGTTTTTGTACCCTGTAAAAAATTGGCTTAGATTTGGTGTGCATCGACTAATACTTTTGGCAATGGCTGGTGTTATTCGCACTCGGAGCGCGAATTGCTCTGAATAGTTATTCGCCGGAATTGCTCTGAATTAAGGTTATTTATCGGTTATCCACTACCAACGGACAGCCGCACTGTCAATGGACAATGGGTACTTCTCAGCAAAACCTAAACCTAACACTAACCCTAGGATACTGTAATGCAAGCGTCGGTGATATTCACGCCGGAGCGAATTGCTCTGAATAGTTATTCTTTTGGAAACAAAGGGATTAAGGTACTTATCGGTTATCCGCTACCAACGGACAACACGCTGTCAATGGACAATGGGTCAGTCATTACTCTCAGCAAACACCTAAACCTAACACTAACCCTAGGATACTGTAATGCAAGCGGTCGGTGATATTCACGCTCGGAGCACAAATTGCTCTGAATAGTTATTCGCGCTCGGTATGTTTTTATTCGCGCTCCGAGCGTGAATAATCACTTTCTTTGGCAATATGACAGTGGTGATATAGAAGTTGATTTATTGATTGAATATAGCTAATTCCTATCTCTTTAATAAAGAATCAATTGACAGATTAATTTCAGATGATAATCTCTCTAAAACTAGAATGTTAAATTTAAAGTTAGTGATGCCTAGCGGTTGTTACATACAGCTATTGTTTATACAAGTAACTGTTTGACATTTTAATATGGTCATATACAGCTAACACTTATTGCCTATTAACATTTGTTTAATTAATGAAATGCCTATGAAATTTGTTTAATTAATGCTGAATTATCCAAGGTTGATGCTTGGTATGTCCACAAGAGTTGATGGACCAATTTTGCACTGGGGATGAGTTAATTTAGACCAGTTTGCATGAGAAATGAGTTTCTTACTTTATGTTTTATTGAATGAAAAGACAAGGTTTTAAACCATTTTGTGATGCATTGTGAAATTTAATAGAAATTGCAAGAGATGCGCTGCACAAGACAGGACGATTCCAAGTAATAGCAGGTGTTATTTCACCGGTCAATGATCACTATGTTAAGAAGGTATTTGATTTTGTTGACTATGTTGTTGGAGCATTTAAAACCCTAATAATGGATTTTATGTGACACAAGTTTAACCCCTTTACCTGGTATTAAATTTTTAGATGCTGTCACCGTACCGGGAATTTTTTTGGGAAAAAATGTTCTTCAAAAATGAAAACTGTAATTTTTTGATTTTTTTATATCTAAGACTATATAAAAGCTAAGAAGATGAGGTATACACCATTGTTTAGCATTTTCACTCCTCTTCTAACCATCAGTGCCAAACAAAGAAATTTGGGGTAGGGTCCACTCTACGGCCTAAAAACACCCTAAAAAAAATTTGTTTCTAAGCTCCGTAGCGAAAAATTTTCAGCAGTAACCCCACTAGGGTGAGTGGCAAAGTTGTAGGAGGGTGTCAGTGGAACAAAATAAATCAAACAGTTTGAAAATCGGTCAACATTTGGTAAAAATATCTCTATTCTAACCTGAACAAGTAATTTTATGAAAGCTATTTCTACTCAGCACAGCCAAAGGTATGATCCTCCCCCAGCCCAAAGAATATATATTCCCTATTACAAAGAGCCGATTTAGCTTTTAAAAAAGGTGTCATCTAGTGAATGGATAGATACTAAAGTGATTTATAGCATAAAATGTATATGATGCGTTATGCACAATAGACGAACCAAGTGACAGGATGTATCCTATATGTTGCGCCCAAATAAGGAATGACGGCAGTGGATGTATCCCATACGTCACGCCCGTTGAAGGGGTTAAGTTGACAAAATTAACAAGATTGTGTGTATGTAGAGAATTTAAAATTAGAAAATTGATTGGTTCTAAGCAACACAGATCTGTTTCTCTTCTGAAAAGATCATGTGATGTCCTGAATCACAGATATTTGTTTATAAAATTGCCTTTACAGGCCTTTGATGCATTATTTTGACAGACAAAATAAAATTTATGATGATTTATTTCCTTTGGAATAATACATGCTATTATTTATTTTGTCAAAATTTGACTGGTATTTATTCGTTTAGATTTCTTTCTCTTTTACTTTTGCAGGACTTAGCTGCTGCAAATCATAGATGTGAAATGGTCAAATTGGCATTGAAGTCTTCTAATTGGGTCAGGTAAGAGACTGACACGGGGAAAGAGGATTAAAAGTACTTTCAGGCAGAGTGACATTTTCTTTGCTTCTCTTTACTAAAAAATTTCCGAGGTTGTGTTTTTGATCACTTGCTGTTGCCATTTTTGTAGCTTCCAGTGGTTTAAATTGTAGATTGGATACATGGGAAGCCAACCAAAATGAATGGCTGGAGACGGTAAAAGTTCTTCGTTTTCAGAAAGAGAGTTTTGATGCACTTTACAGAAATGGAGGCCAGGCAGATTCACCGGGATCTCCAGCCAAACGATGCAGGATGAATAGTAAAAACAAAATCATCTCGGCTTATGAAGGTCAGTCAATTTGTCGATCAGTCAACCCCACTAGCTCTGCTGCCACCACTGTCTTGGTAATGATAAACAAGGATATAACTGTCATGCGAATGCCTTTGAAGAGCCTTTATTGTGTTTTGTCTCCAGTCTTCACATATCATAACTGTTTTGGCTTTTCTATATGCTCAATTTTATATAGATCTATGTTAAAACAAAATTTTTATACAATATTGTCAAATTATAATATTACATTGTTTTTGTTACCAATGACAGTAGTTGTATATACAGTATGTGTTATTTGTTTATTTGGCAGAAGTTAGTTGTGTTTTTACCGTGATATGGACGTTTTGTAATCTTTGTGCTTTGAAGATGGTGTTTATGATCAAAATGATAACAGTGATATCGAAGTGAAGCTTTTATGTGGAGCAGATGTGCTTGAATCATTCGCTGTTCCAGAACTTTGGAAACAAGAACATGTTGGTATTCATCTTGAGTTTCTAAGATGCTGAATTAATAAATATTTAAATTGATCCTCAGCATGGGTCTTGCCATTGATTTAATTTCTTGTGACTTGGAGATACTTTTTTATCTTCTATCTTCAGTCATGAGGTGAAAATGTAACTTCCAATCAACAAGTGACAAACAAAAGGACTATGAAAAATATTTTAAATACCTGTGGTTTTCCAAATTGATTTGTGATAAATTTTTCTTCACTAGTCATAGTTGAATAGAGTTTTCCTGTGTCTTTTGATGGTTTTATAGCCATAGTATGGGAATTTTTTCAATATTCAAAGTTTTAATTGTTACAAGCATATTTCTTACATTTCCTCCTATATAATTTTCACCTTATGAGGATACAAGAACTTGTAGATGGTGCTGAGTTAGACGATCTTGAATAACTTGTTACCTTTGCAGCAATATGACATATAATTGGACTATATTAAGGAGTTAAAATTAGGAGCAGCAAAGCCTTTAGGTAGCTGGACTGTGACTAATAAAGTCTAGAAGAGCAAAGCAATAATTTTGAAATTAAAAGGACTTTTCTTGAAACATATATTTTTAGTACAGTGTATACTCGCGATAAAGTCGATCTAAATATAAGTCGACCCCTATATTTTTTGGATTTGAAGGTGTCTAAAATCATTGACCTGGGTATAAGTCGAAGTGATGTTACCACTGTGCACCCTCTTGAGGTGATCGTGAGAGTCGGAACAATGGAGGATGCGAGCTCCACGCAGCGCTATTGTGTTGATTTAAAAATTGCATTTTAGCTTTGAACTATCGAGAAATTGAACGATTTTTACATTCACAGATCGATTCCTGACAATTAAGAAAACTTTAAGCCTGCTATTCGCTCATTCTTGACAAAATGAACAATTTAATTAATCTTAAAAAATTATTTTAATATTTATTTAGCGCCAATAATTACAAATAATATTTATGTGGCGCCTATAAATTACAAATCTTAAAATCGCTGATGCCAATTTTTATTTAGATGCTGTAGCGTATGTTGAAAGTAATTAATTACACAAAGTTTTAGCTAAATTAATTATTTTCGACATCCTGTGTATGGAAACTTTATCCAACAGTTAGTGCCTCGCATATAAGTCGAGGTCAGGATATAAAGCCTGTGATTTGGCCTTATATTATTCGACTTTAACGCGAGTATATACGGTAGTTTTATTGATGTTTGTGTGAAGGACTGTTACACTAGAAATTTGGTTGACTTATTTATGTACTTATATACAAAAGTGCTAGAAAGGTGATTTGCCTTTGAGAGGAGGAAAATGCTATACGGATAGCATCATAGCATGGATCGAGATGGTTGGCATTAATTAAGAAACTATACAAGAGAATCTAATCAAAACCCAGATGCGAACAGTGAGACAGAGACAATTCTTTGAGCGTTTATATTTATTGGATGGGTGACAACAGAGAGATTGAACTGTCCGAGTATGGGAGAGGGAGAGAACTGTTGAAGATGAGGATCTTGGTCAAGTATTTGTTTGTTTGTTGAGTCTGTGGTTATTGATGATTATGATTAATTTGCATAGTAATAAGAGTATAATTGTTTTCTCAATTGATGATCGTGTCTGTTGTTAGAGATCTTAATTGCTAAATTTAAAACTGGCTTGGTTTCATGTTTCATTTAGATGGAGGAGATTGTAAGTAAATTTGGAATGGTGGTTTGCACAAGAAATGGTAGCAATCTGGAGAAATTTATATATGAATCTGATCTTCTCAGTAAATACAAGGTAGGTGACAAATTCAGCAATTGCTGAAATGAACTTTCAGGTAGCCCTGAAGGCCTTTAAAGATTCTTGGAATTATTTGCAATAGCTTGAAGTCAGTGGTTCTGTAAAGGATCAGAAACTTTTCCTGAGAATATGCTGATTTCAAATGACTCACGTTATTTAACATTAAAGATGTTTATCTGGCTTGTTTGGATAAAGTTATGAGTTAATATGTATTAATGGCTAAGCTGGGCTTATTTATAAGCACTGACAGATACCATTGTACTTGGGTGCATTTGTAGAGAAGTGCAGTAGTTATTTTTTTAGCATTTTTAGTGAAGGAATGTGTAGCCATTGTGTCACAACAGTTTTACTCTGATCATTTGTGGAACTCTAGCAGGCACATATGGTTGTTATTGTTATTGTTCGTGACAATTTATATAGCACCGTAACATAGCAAGGGCCAAAATCAAGGGCATTTTACAAGGAGCGTGGAAACGAGATGTTGAATAGATATATCTTTAATTTGTTCTCGAACTCCAAAGGAGGTGACGGACGACACACTGTCTGGCAGTGAATTTCAGAGGATATTAATTAACCCTTTAACCGGGGAATTAAATTTTACAAATCGTCACCAATCTGGGTAATTAATTTTGGATAAAAGTGTTCCTATGAAAATGTGAACATATAAGTTTTAAATTTACTATATTTCAGGCTATATAGAAGCTAGAAAAAAGAGGTTTGCACCATTGTTTAGCATTTTTATTGTTCTTTCTAACGATCCATGCCCCAAAATTTTTTTTGGGGGGTAGAGTCCACCCTACAGCCTAAAATAGGACCCCTCCCCGACGTTTTGTTCAAAGCTCAATAGCAAAAAAGTTTTAGCGGTGACCCCTCTAGTGTGAGTGACAGAGTTGTAGGCGGGTGTAATTGGAACAGAATAGTTCAAAAATTTTGAAGATCGGACCCAATTTGGGGTAGTTATCATTTTTCAAACCCTAGAACTCATTGCTTGGAGAAATGAAAATTTTGCGAAAAATTTTCAATCTGAAAAACAAACATCTCAGTATATTTCAGGCTATATAGAAGCTAAAAGATGAGGTTTGCACCATTGTTTAGCATTTTTATTGTTCTTTCTAACCATCCATGCAAAAAAAAAATGTTGGGGTAGGGTCCACTCTACAGCCTAAAATCGGACCACCCCCCCAAAAATATTCAAAGCTCAACAGCAAAAATTTTCAGCAGTGACCCCCTTAGTGTGAGTGGCAAAGTTGTAGGCGGGTGTAATTGGAACAGAATAGTTCAAAAATTTTGAAGATTGGACCCAGTTTGGCGTAGTTATCATTTTTCAAACCCTAGAAATGTCTCTTTTAAAGCCAATAATCCGACTCTCGATCAAATAGGGCCTATTTTCCTTGCCTAGGGCAGCAACACTAGCTAAAAGCAAGCTACCATCTATCGAATGGATAGTAACTAAAGCGATTTATAGCGTTGGGCGTTGTATCCGAATAACGAAATGCTACCCATATAACGGCTCAAATGCTACCAAATAGTACACGACGGCTCAGCCACGTTGCGCCCAAATAGTGAACGTCGGCGTCCGACGTGGCAGCGCCGTCGCGCCCACTAAAGAGGCTAAGTTTAGAGGTATATATTTATGTTTTAAATTTTCAGAACAATGTAGTGATTGTAACAGAATGGATAACGAATGAGATCAGCTCCTCCAAAGTTAGGTATGATTTTGGGATTTTGTATTATTTTTGAGATTTCATTGTTTATCAGGCAGTTATTTTTTGTTTCATTTGAAATGTTTGTGAATTTTGCATTTAATAAGTAAGATAATTTCATAGTGAAGAGAGGTTTAAGGGCTTTGATTATAAACATGTAATTAAATGATAAGCATTGAAACTGAGAGACAGATTGAAAGAACGTCTGAGAAAATAGCAGAATGGCAGCCAAGAAAGACAGTGCAAGACTGAAGCTGAAGTTTCTCCAGTTTGTTGATTTTCTTGTGTCTGATGGATGGTATATTGTGTGGTGATACTATTTACATTTTCAGCTTCACTTTTGTAATCAAGATTCAGCAGTTTTATCACTAGTTGAAATTCGAAGTTGATTATTTATTTTTGCAATTCCATTATCTAATTAATAGTTGTCCCAATGCAGAGGCAAAGATCCTTATCTTGTTGAAAGTCTTCTTTAATCAGCCACTGGCTTTCATCCCCGAAATCGAGAAATTTAAATTATATATATAAATTTAAATTATATATATATATGTATATATAATTTTATATGTATATATATGTGTATATATATATGTATATGTATATATATATGTGTGTGTATATAATTATATATATATACCTGCATGATTTTTAAGACAGGCAGTTTAAGTGAAAGTAAAGTTGATTCTAAACTTACTGATTGTAATTGACTAAAATATGCTGAAGTGAATGTATTATTAGTCTGTACAGGGTAATGAAAAGAGCAAATCATGTTCTCCACAAATTTGATTTATTCAGAAAGAAATTGTGGTAAAATATATAAATCTGGTCATAAGAGCAGCGTACTTTCAACTTCTGCTTAAGTGTAATCATTGCCCATTAGTCTCCAATAGAGATGTGTAGTTATTTATGGACACTTCAAGCCTTTCAGCCTGTTGTTTTTTTAGGAGAGCATTGAGGAGAAGGGAAAGTGTAAAATATCTCTTGCAAGACTCTGTTATTGACTACATAAAAAAGCATGGACTTTATGGAACTGTTGATGACAAGTAAGAGACTTTCATGTGGGAAAATGTTTTTCAGTTTCGTGTGTCTGTCGTCAGTTGTTGTGGATCTAGGTGAAGAATCCATCAAGGCATTTGCCGCTTGTTGGTCACTAGATATTTTCTTCACTGGAAACATCTTTTGTTCAATAAAATCTTTAGGAGAATTTCAAGAACTGTGTCCAGCATGCAGCTTATTGTTTAGAACATTGTTTATGTAAGTTTTGTTTCTGTTTTTGTATTTAAGTCAAATATATTTTTGTGAATCCAGCCCGGTTCAGCTATTGCATAAATCATGATGGGTGAAATGGTTTCTTGATTACTTTTTTTAACGATGTGACTGACTGATAGTTTTACATCTCAATAATTTAAATGATGGTTTTCATAAACAAGTGTTGAATAATTTGCATCAGCTGTTGCCTAAAAAATGTAAATATTTCTTTGTTCTTAAAGAATTGTTAAATTGCTGACCTTTGGAATGTTTTGCATATTGAAAGTGTAAATTTTAATGTGCTGCATTTGTTCAGCCTCCAATTTCTGTTTTCTGGAGAAATAAAGATGTACCTGTAACACTAGCAATTTAGAGATCAAGAAATTGAGTGAACAGAGCAGTGATCATGAGCAGTAGGTTTCTTTTACACTGTTACTTCTAGACACAACTGCTGTTTTGGTGGAGCATTTTGAATATTGTTATCAATAATTAGGGGTGGGAAGTTAGTTAGTTAGAGAGAGGATGCTGCAACCAAGCATCTTGGAAGTAATCAGAAAGAGAAGACTGAAATGGGCCAGACACATACCAGTGCTCAGAATGGAAGAAATCAGCTGCAAACCAGAGGGAAGAAGATCTAAAGGAATACCGAAAAGACAATGGGTAGACAGATTGGAGGAGCATATGCACATGGCAGGGCTGAATCTCAACGGAAAAACTGATGGAAGACACCGAATGACTTTGGAAGAAATAGCAAAAGACAGAGAACTTTGGAGAAATGTGGAGAAGTTGATAGCTGGACACAGCTGGAGGATGAAAACCTGACCTGAACAATGTTGAATGTTAGAGCAGGAAGTCATGGGTTTGAGACCCACAGGAGCCCTATGGTCAACAAAGCCTTACTCACTAGAGGGCAGTGGTAAAATGAGGAGCAGTGATAAGATTTTGCCTAAGCCAAGCAGGTATGCTATGCAATGCTCTAACCCTGTATGCATGGTTTTGCATGCCTGGCTGAGGGCTATAGCAATGGAGATCAGTGCTGCCCTATGAGGCCGTGAGGCTTGGGAAGACTTTTTTGACTATCAATAGTTATGCTGTAATAATAATAATAATAATAATAATAATAATAATAATATAATAATAATAATAATAATAAGGACTCAGTTAAAGGATTCAATACCGGTTTTCTTTATGGCGGCAAAGTTCTTTTTACCATCCAAGTGGATCTTTTAACATTGCCACCTTCTTACCTTCATTGACATGTCAGTGTTGTCAAAGTGCTTTTGGCTTTGGTAATTTTAACTATGCTACAGTTCTCTATAAATTGTCCAATTAACATAACAGAATAATAATGCACACTATGCTGAGTTAGTCTGTTGACTATTTAAAAAAGCGACAAGCATCCTTTGTCAATAAATATGCAAAGAAGCCACTGTATTTTGCTGAGTGCATTGCTAGAATTTGTCTGAGGGCAGAGGCTGGCTGGATGGGCAGTGCTAATGGCTGTACCATGTAAAGTTTCTGCTTAGTTTATTAGTTTATTATTAGTTTGATTTTATTTGGTTTTTGCTCAGTTGATTTGTGTTTTTCCTTGTTTGTGTACTATTTTTTATGCTGTGCTTGTCACGAATAAAGATTATTATTATGCTTTTCTTGGGGGTTTAGTTGCATGAAGACAGTATTATTAGTCACCACATGCTTTCTATTTCGTATTTAGCTGGGATTTTTAAAACTTAATCTGTCTGCACTAGCATCATCTATGCTATTCATCTTATGCTAAGCTCAGGACTCTGCATGAGTTGAAGAGCAGCTGGACATTCTCTACACCCTATTAGATTAGCTGCCTTATGTATGTGGAAATGGATGCGATACAGAATAGGTGATTTCAGATTTCTGTTCATTTGAGTCATTTTAATTTGTGACTTTTTGAAGCACTGCCTGTGATGTAAGCCTTTTAGCGATATTTGCGATTTTTAGTTTGATATTTTCTGTATGCCTCTTTCATTTTGAATGTTATTAAATTAGATCAGTTTTCCTGCTTTAATTTTTGACATTATTGTTTTTGTATGTTATTTGTGTTTTCGTGCATACTGGCACCTCACTTGGTCAGGTCTTAAGATATGAGTTTGACTTTGTAAATGTTAGAATTTTTAATCATGATTATTGTTACTGAACAGGTGCGACATATTGCTTAATCAAAGTAGACAAATTCGATTTAATCCTGTTAAAACCCTGACTTAAAAAGTCAAGTGCTTGTTGCCTCCATTCACTCTTGAATGTCTTTGCTTCTGTCAGTTAACGCTGAGCTTTAGCCTTTGCAAGGAGGCAGCTCTTCAAATTTCAGGATCTGGCCTTTTGAATTTCTGACATCTTTTTAAAATTTGCACTCCTTGAACAAGCTTGCATTAGGACAAGACAAGTCCATTTCCACAATCAAATTCACATGACAAATTTCTACAGATTTTCTTGGACATAAATTCTAGTAACCAGCTAAAATTTCCAATTTTGTGCACAAAATACGAATGCTTTTTGCCCAACTGTTCTTCAAAATTCACAACTTTCCATCCCACTACTTGATCTGAAATGTGCCAAAATATTTTCTCTCTGCCAAAGAAACAGTCTTCTAGATCAGCAATTTGCAATCCCTGGCTTGCAGGTCAATTTTCACCTGTGAAGGTGTTTTAGCTGGCCCAAAAGATCCTTTTCCTAAAGAAGTGTTTGAAATGTTTGGCAAATGGTTCTCATAAAAAACTCACTTTTCATGTGCATTTCATACAAGGAACAGGTCTGTAGCTGTGTACGTGTCTGTACACCTAATTCGAAGAGCTGCCACCTCACACCTTTTCTTGAACACTCCAGTATTTTTGATAGTACTTGTATCCTTTTTTCCCCAATATTTTTTTAAGGGGACAACAGTATGGGCCCATTCAAATATTACATACAGTACACATTGAGGGGGAGGGAGGGGATAATTGGATTTTGTGCAAAGGAAGGGGAGGGGTCTCGACTGAATGCCTACGTAGGCACAAATTTATATACAATGCCTATGTAACTATTAAAAATAAATTTACCGTATGTATTTTCTGAGTTACAATTAAAAAACAACTGAGGCAGAAGACTGGTTGAAATTACACACGTTAGATTTAATGCATTTGCTTTCTCATGGGCAGGTAATGGGTCACATGAATTTTTCACACACGTGCACTCTCTAAAACATTTCTTGCGTTTCTTAGCTGTGACACATTAATTAGTCCACCGTACGCCTTGTTGCTATGGCTAAAAAATTTTCGTACAGGGTGGAAGGGGTAGAGAAGCTAATTTGCACGTACACATAGGCGGTCAAAAAATTTATGGGGTGCAACAGGGGAGGGGTCAGTGGCGGTTCCACATTGGAGGCCTGTGCCCCTCTATTGAATGCATGGAACCCCTATACATACTACTACTTACTTAGCAACAAATATTTGGCCCCCATGCTTAGCAATTACCACCATTTGCCCACCCCTACTTGCAAAATCCTGGAGCCAACACTGGAGGGGTATGAAAATATCACTTTGCATACATAATTTGGGCCCATCCATATTATTACGTACACAAAAACACCTGTATTTTCAACCCCCTGTTGCACCCAGTACATTTTTGGACCCCTATGCGTACGTAAAAATTAGTTTCTCTACCGCTCTCCAGTCACGAAGCATTTGTTTTACTGTTGGATCAGAGATTTTAATATCGTGTTTTCTAATGTTGATATTTATTAAAGCGTCGTTTATAAATTACGTTACGCACTGGGTTTCTATTTAACATATTCAAGTTTCTAGTTAAATTTTCCGCAGCAAAACAGATATTCAACCTCCGACCAGGGCCACCTTAAGGATTAGGCAGTTTGGGCAATGCCTAGGGGCGAAACATTTTTAGGGGCGAAATAAAACAGGACAATTTTTTGCGGGCCGTTTTTAATAGAATATTGAATGAACAGTGTTAGGAAAGATCACTTGTAAAATGATCTTGATCAAAGATCAAGATCACTAGAGAGAAAGTGATCTAAGATCAAGATCAAAGATCACTAGAGTATAAATGATCTCAAGATCAAGATCACCTTAAAAAGTGATCTAAGATCAAAGATCATACAAATATAGTTATTATATCATGTATGACGTGTCATATGATAACTATACAAATGTCCACTATGCGATGCATGTAAACTTTTGTAATACTAAGTTACTAACACAACTGAAAACAGTTCCTGACAATTTTAGCAACTAACTGTCAGTTCACAGTCAGTCCTGAACACGGCAGTTCATTTTCAGCATGAGCAGACGCTCAAACGTTATGTCAGACAATGTTTCTTTTCACGGTGTAGCTATAAAACCTCCAATACTATAAAGTCTTTCGAAGACTTCAGAAGATGGAAGGGTTGTGTTATATTTCACAAATGCTGCTGCCTTGACATGATGGGCATGCCAACAAGCTCAGAAAGTTCCTTATTTGGGTTATTCAGGTAGTGCATGACCTCTATCTTGACTGCATTTTCACAACCAGTTGCAACTGAGCCAGCCTGGGAGTGGATCTGAGTCCCAGTGGCAGTGCCAGTACTAATGTCAGGGCCATACCCATAATCCTCATCATCTGCACCGGCTGCACTAACATGATCATTGAGGTCCGAATGCTTGATTTGTCCGCCATTTTACTCAATACACATAGAAGTTCGTTGATTGATTGACTTAGTTGGGAGAATACGTATAATTTGATCTTTGATCTTCTGTTGATAATAAAGATCAAAATCACCAAAAAAGTGATTTAAAATCAGAGTCAAAGATCACTAGTAAAAAGTGATCTAGATCAAAGATCAAAGATCATGAATTGTGATCTTAAATCGTGATCTTTGATCTTTTGATCTAAGATCACTCCTAACACTGTGAATGAATATAACTTAATATTATTTTATTTCCTTTGCTATTCTTGGCATAAATAATAGCGGGTTGCATGACGTCACTGACACGAACACTCGTCGTAATTTTAATCTTGTTTGTCATAACACATAGACTAAAATTAATGGGTACTTCCCTTTTTTAACATACTTTGCTATTTGTTATGTGAAATGTCGTCTTACGGTAGGGTTTCCCAGACAATTTGGAACCGCGGCCCACTTCAGCGGTTTTGTAACGTGCCGAGATCCTTATCATAGCATGTAATATTTTTTAAAAATCCATTTGGCCATCTGGCGAACGTTAGTTGAAAGAATCTTCTGAGTTTTGAATAAATGGCAAAGCAAAAGCTGCTAATTCAATTCGAATGAAAATATGGCAAATATATTAGGCAGAATTTCTCATATTTTTGCCAAATAGGACAAAAATGAGAGAAATAGATATTGAAATTTCTTGAAAATAATCTTTAAAATTTTGCCAGCAACATACCTTTATTACGCGACCTAAAAGCCCTATGAGTATGACAAAACCGCTTAACCGCTAGGTTCGTCTTGTCACACAGAAGAGATTCCCTATTGTTAGTGGAGTTTCAGAGCAAAATGGTCGGAATACGCTTTCCTTGCGTTATTGCGAAATACGATTAATTTCTAAAAGCACTATAGACTAGAGTTTTCCAAATTTTTGGAACTTTGCGACTCCCTTTAGCGGCTATGTAACATCCCGCGACCCTGCAAGCATATTGTCAACTAAATTAGATAGAGCACTAATCATCAGTGTTTATTCTAGCCACCTTGACAGTGGGAGGGGGAGTTTGCAATGTTTGGGGGGGATTTGTATGCCGAAAACCCAGACTTGGAGTCGAGGCCACAACTGTCGAGGCCAAGGCGAGGCCAAGGCCAGGAGGTCCGAGGCCAAGGCCAAGGCCAAGGCCAGGAGGTCCGAGGCCAAGGCCAAGGCCAGGAGGTCTGAGGCCAAAAAGGCCAGCAGGGAAAAGGCCAAGGCCAAGGCCAGCAGGTCCGAAGTCAAGGCCAAGGCCAAGGCCAGCAGATATTTGGCGTTTTTGGCCAAATTTTTTTAGGTACATTTTGCCAAATTTTTGACAAATTTTTGCACATTTTACATTTATTTATTTATTTGTTACATTATTTCTTCATTTCCTGGAGCCACGCCCCTGCCCCCAAATGACGCCCCAGTTAAACACGAAGTCATGAAATAATGCAGAAGTGTTAAACTCTACAGTTTAAAAGTTGGTTGCGTAGTTGGCAACTTGGAGGTTTTTGAGGAACGAATATGAGAGTAGGCCTACGAAGACCTTAAAACGGCCCTGCAGTAGCCACCTCAGTGGAAGGGATGTACATGGACAGTGGGTAAAATCCCTCTTTTTCCTGCAAATCGCGCGCTGATCAGGGATTTGGGCAGATTAAACGTCAAAATATTGAAATTTTGGGGCCAAACAAGTGCTGGCCCCTACGAATTATTAGGTGCCCTGGCTCCTTTGGATAACGTCCATGGCCGAGGGTCCAGTACCTACTACCAACCATGTTTTAAAAAATAAAATTAAAATACTTTTTTGATTTTAAAAGCTGTTTGCCAGTCTCGTGTTTTATATCCAGATGTTTCTTGAAACTTGAAGTTCCTCGATCGAGTTTTTATTATTTCGCGACATTGCTTGCAATTCGCGGACCACTTTTTTATTTATTATTTTGAAATGAAAAAATTCAAAATGCTAGGCTCATTTGTGGCCATATTCTTTGCTTGCGTATTTTTACTTACAAACTTTAATACAAAAATACAGCAGAGATTGCTATCACTACGGCGCCATTTCTTTTCCAAGTGCGATCAGTCAACAACCTCATTAGCCTAAGCAGATGCATCGCAGGTGTCTCTGTTATACTTTAGAGACAATAAAACCCGGCCCCTGTGAATGCCGCAGTCTAGAACTGCTCTAAAATAGACGCCATATATCCATTTAGGTTCAATCTTTTTAATACTTTTATTAGCAAGAAACCCAATTATCTGGTCCAAATGCCTACTTCAATCCCTGAGGCAACGTTGCTTCAAACAATGTCAGCCTTGTCAATGCAAGCAACATAATTACAAGCTATTAGACTTAGCAGGAATTAGGGTCTACCGTTTGGATTGCACTAGAGAACGTTTTGTTCAGATATTTTCGTCACTTCCAACATTTTGAATGCGCGATTTTCTTGTTTTAATTCCATGGTTGAGAGCTTGGCTCGAGTAACAAGGCCGAGGACTTGTATCCCAAGGCCAAGGCCGAGGATTGTCAACTAAAGGCCAGCAGGTCCGAGGCACTAATCATCAGCCAAGGTTTATTCAAGGCCACCTTGACAGTCGAGGCGTTTCGAGGCCAAGGCCACGGCCTCGAGGACTCCAAGTATGCGAAAACCTTGACGAGCAAAAAAGAGGTCATCCGAGATTTTCCTCTCAGAAATGTGGTGACAAGCGAAAAATGGTCTCACCACATTCTTGACGTTGTATATTACCTTGGCCTTATCCTTCTTCGAATGTGATCATATCCTCATATTTCCCCTCTCCAAAATAAAAAAACCCTCTCGTCACACTTTTTTGGGGGGGATTTCCATCCCCCAATGCAACATATAGAAATTTTTGGGAATTTTTCTAACTTTGAGGGGGAAATCCCCCCCCCCAAACAGGCCTAGAATAAACACTGACTAAACATTTTAATATAAGATGTATATGGAGTGAAGCAGACATATACATTTCTTTAAACCTAAGCCTACTTGCGACTTAATTCCAGGTCTTGTGATATTGTGGTATTGGTTAGAAAATGACACTTTTGAATCTAATTTCGCTCTACCCCGGGACCCACGAGACTGATCCCTGCGATCCACTTTTGGGTCGCGAGACTCGCGACCCAGTTTGGTAAACACTGAGCTATAGCCATCGGCTGTGTGTGTGTGTGTGTGTGTGTGTGTGTGTGTGTGTGTGTGTGTGTGTGTGTGTGTGTGTGTGTGTGTGTGTGTGTGTGTGTCTGACCCACAGACAAAATTCCAATAGATTGAGGACTGTGAACAGAATCGAAGACGCAATTTCCCTTCCCGCAATTTCCGAAACGATCTCTGCGGTCGGTCACGCGAACTCGGGTTCATGCATGAAAAAATTTAAACTTAAATTCAGGTTGTTAAAATTGAGTCAACTTTTTCAAGATCATACTATTGTTTAGATTTTGCCCTTTTGCAATTCTCTCTATTCTTTCAAATTATTTGCAATTTAGCACAATTTGTTTATAATAGTGCATTGCATTCTTTGCAGAAAATTAAGATAAAAATGTCGGGTATTCCATATTATAAGGAGGTTGATGGAGCTAAAAGACATGCTGAATAACAGAAAAAGGAGATGTCCGAGAAGAAGTTATTGATAAAATGCCCAAAATTTCTGATGTCTCAAATCAAATATGAACACTGATCATAGATACAGTCATAGAGCATATCTGCGTGTTTTCAATTTCCATAGATCCTCATGGTGCGGCTGGTGCCGTGTGTTATCGTAATGGATTTCTGTGAATGGGCGAAACTTCAAATCTGCCTAGGGCGTCCAAAAGTCAGAAGATGGCCCTGCCTCCGACAATAACAAATATAATGGGGTATTATCCCAAGAGACGGCATTATGTCATTCTTAGCCAGGCTGCGTGAAGCCAGTAGCGCGTAGACTAAATATAGTGCCTCCATGGTCAGCGGCCATCTTGATTGACTCAAATCATGTGTTAGCGGACATCTTGATTGACTCAAACTGTGGCTGCCGTCTGGGAATTTCCCAGCTAGTCGGCTTCACCGATATGACGTAATGCAGTCTCTGGGATAATACCTCCATGGTCTTCTCCCTCGAGCGTGACGTAATTTAAGGGCGGCCCATAGCCTTGACTGACAGAAATACGCACTCATTTCAAAGCTAAAATAAACGAATTTTTACGAGAAATGTATCACTCTTACCAGGGCCGCCGAGAGGGGGGCAGGAGGGCAAATGCACAGGGGCTCGGCGGTCTGGAGGGGCCCAGGGCCGATGATGAATATGCATAATTAACGATAATACCAATAATAACACTAAAAAATGGGGGCCCGGCGAGTAAAAGGGGCCCCGGACCTGAGGACATCAAAAGCATCAAAAGGAACAGTGTGAACATGGGCGTCATTTGGGGAGGGACAGGAGGGCCTTCCCTTCAAGGAAAATGAAGAAATAATGTATTAATTAAATAAATAAATGTGAAATGTGCAAAAAATGACAACATTGTCCAAAATTTTCCCCAAATGTCAAAATTTGCCAAAATTGGACCCAAAATTGCCCAACATTTGCCCATAATTTGCCAAAATTTGACGAAATTTGGCCAAAAAATTATCTCGCCCCAAGAAAAGTGTGAAATGACTCTACTGAGTGTGAAAAAGAGCGACAAGAAAAAAGGGTCATCACTAGTTTTCGAGAGTTGCAACATGACATCGTGTCGGTTAATTTGGGTTAAACCAATGACAAGCAAAAAAGGGTCGTTAGCAATTTTAAAACAATTTTCGGGGTCCGCCGGCCATTCTGCACAGGGGCTCGGAATTTCTCTCGGCGGGCCTGACTCTTACAATGAAATATTAAATTGCCAAAGTCACTGGCATTGAAACATACATACATGGCGTGATTTTAAGTGGCTTAGGACAGGGTTTCCCAAACATTTTGAAACTGCGGCCACTTCATCGGTTTTGTAACGTGCCGCGACCCTAATCTTAGCATGTAATAATTTAAAAAAATGAATTAGGCCTGCGACATCTGGCGAACGTTGGTTGAAAGGAATCTTCTGGGTTTTGAATAAATGGCAAAACAAAAGCTCTGATTCTATTAGAATGAAAAATGTGGCAAATTTATTAGGCAGACTTATTCATAATTTTGTCAAATAGCCAAAGACGAAAGGAGAGCAATAGATATAGAAATTTCTTGAAAATTATCTTTTTAAATATTTAGCCAGGACCATACCTTTGTTACGCGTCATAAAAATCCCATGAGTATGGCAAAATCGCTTAAACGCCAGGTGCAGCTTCGTTATAGAGAGATTGTTATTGTTAGTAAAGCTTCACAGCAAAATGGTCGGAATACGATTTCCTTGCGTTATTGCGAAATAAGATTAATATTATAAAGTACTATTGTCCAGGGTTTCCAAAACTTTTGGTACTGTGCGACTCACGTTAGCAGCTTTGTAACATGCTGTGACCCTGCAAACTTGTCAACTAAAATTGAATAAAAGTTTCATAGAACACTAATCATTCGAATATAAGCTGTGTATGGAGGATTTCAGGCATATAAGTTGCTTAAAACCTAAGCCTACTCTTGCAACTTTCAAGTCTTGTGACGTTGTGGCATTGGTTAGAAAATGACACTTTTGAATTCAATTTCGCGCTACTCCGCGACCCACTAGACTGAGCCTTGCGACTAGGGTTGTAACTTTTCCGGAAAAGTAGAGTGCCCGAAATTATTCCGGAAATTTCCGGGAAAATGCAACCGGAAGCGCCGCGCGCATGTCCATAAAAACATTATATAGCGCTACAATCCTGACAGTTGTTAACAAATGCCCAACAAATGAATAGTAATAAATAGTAATAATGATAATAAAAAATAATAATAGATAATAGTAGTAATAGTAATAAATATTAATAAAAAATAATAAACAATAATAATAATAATATTAATAAATAATAATAATAAACTTTTCCGGAAAAGCAGCGGTACTTCTCCGGAAATTTCCGGAATAATTCCGCAGAAAATTTTCGGAAATTCCCGATATTACAACCATACCTGCGACCCACTTTTGTGTCGCGCCTCATAGTTTGGGGTACATTTTTACCCGGGCCCGGCCATAAACAAAAGGCCCTCTCTGATCAGAAAAAATTATTTCATTGTAAAAGATGTAGGGCCTAAATGACGCCTTTTTGCTTGTCAGCATTTATTTACTTTTTTTCTTATCAGAAATTATTTTACATGAGACGACTTTTTCTTTTTGCTTGTCAGGGGCGTCACTTGGGAGGGGCAGGGGACCACGCCCCCAAAGAGATGAAGAAACAATTTATAATATAATTAATTAATTAATTAATGTGAGATTGCAAAAATCGCCAAAAATTGCCCAAAATTTGCTTAAAATGTAAAAAAATTACAAATTTGTCAAAATTGGCCCAAAATTTGCTAAAAAATTGTCCAAAACTTGCCAAAATTGGCCAAAGAAATTATCTTGCTCCCAAGTAAAGTGCGAAATGACGCTACTGTTGCTTGTCAGCATTAAATTTTATTTAATATGTGGATAAAGAATAACCTTTTTTGCTTGTCAAGGTTTTGAAACAAGAGACCCGGAATAAATATTTGTCCCCGCGGCCCGTATTTTCTCTCGACGGCCCTGATCATTTCTAATCTGCTTTTCATATTTTTGTTTTATATTCGCACTCGTGTGTATGGCTGCTGGCTGTTCGACAATTCAACCATCCATCGTTTAAATCTCGTACTTCAAAAATTTCATTCTATACACCGTCATCATCAACATGTAACAGTAAGCTGATGAACAGTTTCACCCTGTCTCCCACAGACCCTCGATCACCGGAACCGTCGACCGAGAGCGTCCGCGTCGAATCGGAACAGGACGAGAATCGTCGCCAGAGTCGCGGCGGCGGCGGCGGCGTCGCCCTTCAAAAGCCGGTTCGACGCGAAAGAGACGCGTGCAATAACTACTTTGTCCTGGATCGAGGCCAGACCAGGTGCTGCAACGCCTTTCTTCTGACCACTCGCTCCTCTCTCGGCAACTACGACGACGACGACGACGACGACGGGCACAGACAAGTAATACCCAACAACAACAACAGCAACAACAACAACAACAACAACAGCGCCAAACACGCAAACGATCAACGGCGCCTTCTGAAGCTCTCTTTCGACGCTGCCAAGAAGGAGAGCAAGTATACGACTGAAATTGCCTGCGACATCACCAAGAACGTCGCCGAAACCAAGGCAGATAAACAAGGCGGTCCATGGAGTGGGACCAGAGGAAGAAGCGGCGGGAAGTTGGTCGAGAAAAGAGGAGGAGGAGGAGGAGTACGAGGAGGAGGAGGAGGAGGCGGCGGTGAAATTCTGGAGAGAGAAGATGCGCTCTTCAACAACAATAATGTGCGTTTGAGAAGAGAGGACGCATTCGATTCTCTGCTTTCATCCGAGAACCGCAAATCGACGGCGAGAGGTCCTCGCAACAGTGCCGGAGGCGATTCTCTCGATTCTTGCGGTCGAAGCCCTGTCGATTCGTCGCCCCCTTCCCCCCAACCGCAGAAGAAAACCATCAGCTGCATGGTCGCTGACGTATTTGGTCTCGTTAGACGCATTAAGCGTCTAGGCTTCTCACATGAAGCCCGTCTTAATAATTAAGCGACGACGACGATGACAACAGTCTTTGATCTTTGATCGTAATTTCACAAACACTATTCGTTGTTGAACTATTGTCGTGCTTGGTACTATGGTACTATAGTCGTAGCTGAACATTTTTTGTAGTTATTTACTTTCTCTATAAGGAATGTGCAGTTGTATGTCGAATATAAATTCTCAAAATGTTTTAGCGTCTTTTCGCCAACCGACGCGAAGCCCAGAATTGTTATTGATTGGCCTTCGCAGTCCTATTGCTCAGTGTTTATTCTAGACCATCTCTTGGGGGAATTCCCCCCAAAATTAGATATTTCCCCCAAATTGTATATTTTGGCTTGGGGAGGGGTGAAATCCCACCCCAAAATGACGACGGGGCGCGCGGCTATTTTGCACTTGGAGAAGAAAAAATAATGATGAACTTTTTCATGTTTGTCAGGCATTTCGAAAGGGAAAAATACAATGATAACCTTTTTTGCTTGTCAGGTATTTCAAGAAGGAAGAAATAAATTAGGCTGACTTTTTTGCTTGTCAAACATGAGAAACTTTGCCCCCTCCAATGGCTCCAAACATGTTAAACTGCCCCCATGTCTAGGTGGCTAGAATAAACACTGTATATAGCTTAACAAGTCGTTTCTAGTTTTCTAGACTGTCGCCTTGCAGGACTTCAGGGCCATTCAGCCGTTTACTATATCTCGCGCAAACATACGAGTAGGCCTAAGCATATCAGATTTTATCGTGAGTTTTTAAAATCGAGAATTCTAGACACAGAAGGCAATTAATTATTTGCCGGCTGATCTGACTGTATTAGACATTAGTGTATGGTCCACAATACGTAGATTCGGTAGCTCTCGAGAAACTGTTGGCACTCCGTCAGGGCAGTGTTTAATCTAGACTCTGGACTCCGGGGGAAACTGACAAAGCCGGGGGAAAGTCATCTATGGGCTGCTGTTAGTTGATGCAGTATGCCAAAATTTCCGGAAATTTTGAAATTTCCGGGAGGGGAAAGGGATAATTTCGCTGCTAAAATCTGAGACCGAACGAAGTGGACCATTTTAGACTCTGGGGATCGACTCCGAGTCATGTGGACCATCTATATTGCTTTACGCCGATGGGACTAACTACAGGTATATGTGAATTGTCCTTGTCCCTGTGAATTGTGAAAAATCCATGAGAAATAGAAAAGTGTCTCGAAATGGGAAGTTCATCTGGCTTTTTAGTCATGACGAAAACTGTGGTGCTGTGAGAATGCATTCTGAAGCAATGAAATCGGATAAAAGGCTCTGTTGTATGTCCGCCTTGATTATTTTTTACAATTTACAATGTGCGTGACAGTGCGTCCATCAGGAGATGAGTGGGATTCTATTTTCAATATCACCTCTGTCTCTCTCTCTCTCTCTCTTCTCTCTCTCTCTTCTCTCTCTCTCTCTCTCTCTCTTTCTCTCTCTTTCTCTTAGCATCGCCGTGAATCTCTAGATGCAGAACAGTCTCGATAAATATATATATATATATATATATATATATATATATATATATATAATATTATATATATATGCCTATGTCTCCTAAACCATTTCAAAGATTACGCTATTATTATTATTATTATTATTATTATTATTATTATTATTATTATTATTATTATTATTATTATTATCATCATATTATTATCATCATCATCATCATCATCATCATCATCATCATCATTGTGTTATAGTCGGCCGAAGGGTCATTTGAAATTAATTTTAGCGACAAGGAAATTTACAGACATTTTGATTTTGGCACACTGTATAAGTAGGCCCTACTTAGGCGTAATTTGTTTGTACTTTAGATCGCAAATAAATAGACAAACTGTTAAAACAGCGTATAGGTCTAAAGCATACTTTTGATTTCAGTATTCTGAGTCATGCAAATCATGCCGCATTACCATCGTTACATTGTCTTTAGCCTTTTAGTGCAGGGCCATGTTAAGGCGGGAGGCGAGGGCTGAGGGGGCTGCAGCCCTAGGCCCTGCATGAAAATAGGCCCACCGATTTTCGAGATGACTTTTTTGCTCGTCAGCACGATTTGAAAGGGCGATGACCTTTTTTTGCTCGTCAGAGATTATCAGTATAGGCGACGGCCTTTTTTCTCAGCCCCACGGCCCACTCGGACCTTAACCCGGCCCTGTTTTAGTGGCTATCGTCTACGCATTTACGAGGACGTCAGTCAGAGCCGCGGCGCGTGACTTTCGGGGGGCCCCTGCAGTTTTTACGAGCGCAACGTTTTTGAAATGTCTTGACGAGAAAAAGGTCATCCGTATATATTTTTGCCTCTTCAAATGGCCTGAGGAGCAGAAAACAAAACAAATACTGCTTAAGAATAAGAAAAATGAAAACTCTTAAATATCCGAGGCCGGCGGGGCCCTCTGCGGCCGCAGGTTTTGCAGGCCCCACGCGCCGGCTCTGACGTCAGTTGCAGCTGCTTTTCTGCTTTGACTGGAGGCAAGTTGTGACCGCCTTCTACATATCGGACGACACTGGTTGCAATATTCTTCCAATGTTCAGACTGTTTTTGTTGATAAATTTGCAGTAGGCCTATAGCTGTACCAAATAACAAGGATGTATCCATTTCCACTAAACCCGAAATCTATATCTTCTATGAAATTCCACAAGCCTGCTCAAAAGTTGGCATCACGTCTGGGTGAGATTAATTTGCTGCCTGCAGCCGTCTCTAGAGTCTAGACAGACGTAACTTTGAAGGGAGACTACAACATGGCAGAGTGAGGACTTCAGAAGATGCTTCTGCAAAGAAAGGAAATCATGACGATCTGTTTGCTAGAGGTCTAAAGACGAGCAAAATGAAAATATAATGTGGTTAAATAAAAAAGGCGAGGATGAAAATGCCAATTTCTCATTAAATTCCCAATCAATAATTCAATAAATCATCAAAATCTTCATTTGGAAGAACTTCTGCGGCTGATTTTGTTTTACCATAAAATACTCGCTTCAAATGTGCCTGTCGGGGAAAATTTCGGGGCGCTTCCACCGGCCCCCTCCGAAATCTATAGACTATGCCTGCAATCTCCCTTACACGGCTTATATTAAAATGATTAGTGTTTTATCTAATTTTAGTTGACAATAAGTTTGCAGGGTTGCGGCATGTTACAAAGCTGTTGAAGTGGTCTAATCATAGCATGTAATATCAAAAATGCATTTGACTATCTGGCGAATGTTAGTTGAAAAGAATCTTCTGAGTTTGAACAAATGGCAAACAAAAGCTATTCAATTCGAATAAAAATATGACAAATATAAGGGCTTATTATGCAGAATTATTTATATTTTGCCAAATAAGATAAAAGGAGAGAAATGGATGTTGAAATTTCTTGAAAATTATCTTTTTTTAAAACCTTGCTAGGAACATACATTTTATTCGCATCTTACAAATCCTACGAGTATGGCAAAATCGCCTAAGCGCTATATGCTGATTCTCGGTAGGCCTACAAAGAAATTCCCTATTAGTGGAGTTTCAGAGCAAAATGGTCGGAATACGCTTTCCTTGCGTTATTGCGAAATAAGATTAAATTTTAAAAGTACCTGTATTGTCGATTGCAGAGTTTAGTTTCAAGGGCCTGTGTTGGCTCAAGTGCCATTGGCTCACTTGATCTGTTGACTACGTGGAAGAGAATTAGCGAGAAGCAATTTTAAAGTCTATTTTATACAATTGGAAAACAACCAATCAGCGCCATAAGCAATCGATTTGAGAAATTGTGTTGTCTAAAAACATTCACATTTTAGAAATCCTTATGCGGGCCGCAGGGCAGCTTATAGCGGACCGCATGCGGCCCGCGGCCCGCCAGTTTGACATGTCTGCTGTATACTCTGTCGATAAAGTTACTTCGCTCGCCATCTCATGTACTCACAGTGCGTTCGTCTCACTTTCCTCCGTCCATTTCGTTGGATCCGCCCGAGAGTCCCTGGAGACGGATGATGCCGCTGCCTTGGACGCTTACCTTCTGCTATTAGCTGTTCTAAATGGACGATAACCGAACAACCCTTCGTCAAGGCACGCACTCGGCAGCAGCGGCGGCGGCGTCGGCGTCGTCGTTATTTGTGGGGGGGGCCTTCCCCTCTGTTCGCCCGTATCATCGGAGCGGTGGTATATAGTAGGAATGGGCTTTCTTTCTCTATCCCGGATAAATAGACTTCTCTGGAAGTAATTCGAGCCCTAAATTACCTGTCTTCCCTACGGGGAAACACCGACCGCAGCCATGAACCTCTCTCTCTTCGCTCGGGAAAACGACATTAATCAGAAAATCGACGTCGTTAAGGGGACGCTGTCGCAGAGAAACACCTAGATTTCTTAAAACGTAAGCTTACTTGCAATTTTCAAGCTTGCGACATTGTGTTATTTATTAGAAAACTAGGTTTTTACCCGTCAAAAATGACGGGGGCGATTGGCTGTTTTACCACCCGATTTTGCGCAAATGCAATAGCATTTTATGACGGGGGAGATTGGCTATTTTACCACCCGATTTTGCGCAAATGCAATAGCATTTTGCGCAATTAATTGTTCTTAACTCGCCGCCTTTTCCTTCAACCGAGTTAACGCCCATTCGCATGAATTTTCTGAAACTTGATAGTCAAGGAAGGTGTACTGATTTGGCAATGTCGAACGACATGCAGTGCTTGATTCTCTTGTTTGCTGTGCTGATTTTTCACGCCGAGCAACAGCCTGCTACTCATTCTCACTTGATTGTCGGAAAGCTCGTGAACGCTGGACTTTTTGTTTTGCACAGAGGGTTAGAAAGAGGGATAAAATAGCTAAACAATGGTGCAAACCTCATCTTCTTAGCTCTTATATAGCCCGAGATGTAGCAAATTCAAAAAAATGCAAACTTTCTCAGAATTCAAAACTTTCGCGAAATTCGCCGATAATAATTATGTTCAAACATTGGGGTCATCGGGTTAGAATTGATAGATCTTTGCCAAATGTCAACCGATTTTCAAACTTTTTGGTTTATTTTGTTCCTCTGACATCCCTTTAGAACTTTGCCGCTGACCAAAGAGGGTTACCGCTAAAAATATTTTGCTAGGGGGCTTTCAAATTTGTTTTGGGGGAGAGGGTGATATTTTAGGTCGTAAAGTGGACTCTACCCCCAAATTGATTTGTTTTGCACGGACGGTTAGAAAGAGGAATAAACAATCTAAACATCTTTTTAGCTCTTATATAGCCTGAGATATAGCAGATTTAAAACGTTACAGCAATCATTTCTGAAGAACGCTTTTCCAAAAATTAAATCCCCAGTACTGTGACGGCTTCTGAAAATTTAATCTACACTTGAAGGGTTAAATTTTAAAAATAGATATTGAGGTTAGGAAGGAGTAACTATATATAATAACGGGGGGCATGGCATTGGGAGAGGGAAGGGAGGTTTGGGAGGAGGAAAGTGGGTTGTAGGGGTTTTCGGAGCAGCTTTGTGTAGGTTTGGGAACGGGGTTTGGAGCGGTGGGGTAGGGCATAGCGGTGTTGGGTTGGGGCCGGGGCGATTGGGAGAGGGATGGAGAGAAGTACCGGGGGTTGGGAGAGGGGTGAGAAGGAAACAGGGGTTTGAGGCCTGTCGGGCAGGGCAGGGCAGGTTTGGGTTGGGGCCTGGGCGATTTGAAGAGAGATGGCGAGAGGGAAAGGGAAGGGGATGGGGAGAGGAAGGGGACAGGAAGGGGAAGGGAACAGGGGTTTGGGGTCAGGGCGGGAATGGGTTGGGGCCGGGGTGAGAATGGGTTGGGGCCAGGGCGATTGGGAGAATGATGGGAAGGGAAAAGGATGGAGAGGGAAGGAATGGGGTTTGGGGCCGAGGCCGGAATGGGTTGGGATCAGGGCGATTGGGGAGGGATGGGGAGAGGGGAAGGCGGATGAGGAAAGGAAGGGGAGCAGGGGTTTGGGGCCAGGGCCGGAATGGGTTGGGGCCGGGGCGATTGGGAGAGGGTGGGGAGAGGGAAGGGATGGGGAAAGGGAAGGGGAAAGGAGGTTTGGGGCCGAGGCGAGAATGGGTTGGGGCCTGGGCGATTGGGAGAGGGATGGGGTGAGGGAAGGGGGACGGGGGTTTAAGCTGCAATTAAGACGCTTCGTTAAACGCTCCGTTGTTAATACAGTTTTGATTAAACAATATTTGGTTGTCAATGACAACAGCGTCTTGCAATATCTGCCGTGTTGCGGACGGACGGACCGCCGGACATCGAGAATTATATAATAAGACTAGGTGTTTACCCGTCAAAAATGACGGGGAAGATTGGCTGTTCTACCACCCGATTTTGCGCAAATGCAATAGCATTTTATGACGTGGGAGATTGGCTGTTCTACCACCCGATTTTGCGCAAATGCAATAGCATTTTATGACGGGGGAGATTGGCTGTTTTACCACCCGATTTTGCGCAAATGCAATAGCATTTTGCGCAATTGATTGTCCCTAACTCGCCGCCTTTTCCTTCAACCGAGTTAATGCCCATTCGCATGAATTTTCTGAAACTTGATAGTCAACGTTAGTGTACTGATTTGGCAGTGTCGAACGACATGTAGTGCTTGATTCTCTTGTTTGCTGTGCTGATTTTTCACGCCGAGCAACAGCCTGCTACTCATTCTCACTTAATTGTCGGAAAGCTCGTGAACGCTGGACTTTTTTTGTTTTGCACAGAGGGTTAGAAAGAGGAATAAAATAGCTAAACAATGGTGCAAACCTCATCTTCTTAGCTCTTATATAGCCCGAGATGTAGCAAATTCAAAACAATTGGAAACTTTCTCACAATTCAAAACTTTCGCGAAATTCGCCGATAATACTTATGTTCAAACATTGGGGTCATCGGGTTAGAATTGATAGATCTTTGCCAAATGTCAACCGATTTTCAAACTTTTTGGTTTATTTTGTTCCTCTGTCATCCCTTTAGAACTTTGCCGCTGACCAAAGTGGGGTTACCGCTGAAAATATTTTTCTAGGGGCTTTAAACATTTTTTCGGGAGAGGGTGATATTTTAGGCCGTAAAGTGGACTCTACCCCCAAATTTTTTTGTTTTGCACGGACAATTAGAAAGAGGAATAAACAATCTAAACAATGGTGCAAACCTCATCTTTATAGCTCCTATATAGCCTGAGATATAGCAAATTTAAAACGTTACAGCAATCATTTCTGAGAACGCTTTTCCAAAAATTAAATCCTCAGTACGGTGACGACGTCTGAAAATTTAATCCCCACTTGAGGGGTTAAATATAAAAAATAGGTATTGAGGCTAGGAATGAATATATATATATATATATATATATATATATATATATATATATATAGGGGGCAGGGCATTGGGAAAAAAAAGGGAGGTTTGGGAGGAGGAAGGTGAGTTGTACGGGTTTTCGGAGCAGCGTTTGTAGGTTTGGAAACAGGGTTTGGGGCTGGTGGGGTAGGGCGGAGCGTTGATGGGTTGGGGCCTGGGCGATTGGGAGAAGGATGGGTAGTTGGAAGGGGATAGGGAGAGGGAATGGGAACGGGGTTTAGGGACCTGGGGGGAATGGGTTGGGCTGGAATGGGTTGGGGCCTGGGCGATTGGGAGAGGGATGGGGGGAGAGGAAAAGGAGGGGGGAGAGGAAGGGGAACAGGGGTTTGGGGAGGGCCCGGAATGTGTTGGGGCCAGGGTGATTGGGAGAGGGATGAGGAGAGGGAAAAAGGGTTGGGAGACGGAAGGGGAACGGGGGTTTGGGGGCGATTGGGAGAGGGATGGGGAGAGGGAATAGGGTTGGGGAGACGGAAGGGGAACGGGAGTTTGGGGGCGATTGGGAGGGGATGGGGGAGAGGGAAGGAGATGGGGATAGGGAAGGGAAAGGGGTTTGGGGCCGGGTCGGGAATGGGTTGGGGCCTGGGCGATTGGGAGAGGGATGGGGTGAGGGAAGGGGGACGGGGGTTTAAGCTGCAATTAAGACGCTTCGTTAAACGCTCCGTTGTTAATACAGTTTTGATTAAACAATATTTGGTTGTCAATGACAACAGCGTCTTGCAATATCTGCCGTGTTGCGGACGGACGGACGGACCGCCGGACATCGAGCCACCCGCGACCCATTAGACTGAGCCCTGCGACCCACAGTCTGGAAACACTGTTTTAAAAGATTTGACATAATATTTTAGCCACAATTTTACTTCTCTTCATTTTGCTCATTCAATCTTTTTGACTCTGTCCAGTTATATCTATTCTGAAGCTTATCTTATATTGTCTATCTTAAACCTCTATAAAGTCACCTCATAATGCACAGAGGCACCAGCCGATGGCACACCAAATCAAAATCATAGAAGATCCAGGTCAAATCCTGGGAAATCCGGCCGGACAGGCGGATGACAGGCTATAGTGGATAAGCCAGGTCAAAAAGACTGGAGTCAGATCTTGTTCTAAAAATCTGTAATGTATTTGCAATGCGCACATGCTGAAGCAATGAATTCGATAGGAGGTAGCTATAGGTTCCTTGCAATAAGGTGTTTTGCATACTGGCAATTTTATACCTTAAATTCCCTCCTCTGTTTCCTTCAGTTTCCTAATTTCTTTCTCATATTCTAGTGTCACGGAACTTCCCAACTCGATAAGAGCATGACTCTCCCATTGGGGGTCTCAATTCCATTCAACCGGTCTCTCGCTCTTCTTTATCTTCTGGCCATCTCGTCAGAAGAAATCAATGTCACCGTAGGTTATTTTGACGTATAGATGTGCGTATAATTGATGAGTGGCAGACAGCTCATGTATAATACATAATAACAAGGTTTAGAGTGGTTCGGTAAGGTCTGCCCTGTGCTAGAGAGTCACGCGGTTTCATCCATCCATTCATTCGCATTATGATCTTGCTGTGCAATCTCATTCTTTGCCCTCTTGTCTTCTAGTATAGGTTTGTTCCCGTATTCTTCTTTGGTTTCTTGTCTTTGCATTTACAAATAACAAAGCTTTGCAATACTTTGGAATGCGTACAGGATCAGGTCAGAGCATGAAACGGGTAAAATATTTCGAATGCATTATATATATATATATATATTCCAAAATTTTGGACGGAACTGCGCCTCTGTTGCAAGGTAATTTGAACTCATTTCTGTAGCTACCGTAACCCATCCATTCTGCCTATCTACATATCACGCTACCTCGTCATAACCGGCTGCTTCTTACCCGTCTTCAGGGTACTAACGTAAGTTTGTCTTCAGTTACTGCGGCTTTTCCATGGCCTTCGTTACCATGTTATCATATTAATAGATAATAGTTCAGTCTGTTCAGATATAGCGTTCAGCGTTGGACACATTTGATTGTGAACGAAACTGGAGCGACACTTTTAAGTCGGATGCTTAGCGCCGTTTAAATTAATTTCTTGATCGTTAGAATAACGCGTCGATGACACAACACGGAGAGAGAGAGAGAGAGAGAGAGAGAGAGGGAGAAAGAGAGAGACATTCACGCCCTGGACTTCTCTTGCATAATGCTATACGAACGGCGACTATCTCACTCTCACTCTCTCCCTTCCCCTCCATCCTCTCTTTCCTCTCTCTCACTCTCACTCTCTCTCTCGCCCTTCCTCTCCGTACTGTCTGTCTGTCTGTCTTTCTGTCTGCGTGCTTTTCAAAAGAGATCTTAGCGCCTAATCTAATTGGACTCTTCCCGAAGCGCCCTCGGCCGAAGAACCCCTTCCTTTGTACTCGTGTCGTCGTCGTCGTCGTCGTCCAGATGCACCGGGACTTAGGCTTCTTTCGACGTCGACAGAATGCCTCCTATTCCCCCTCATCCTCCGCTTCCTTTTCCTACTCCTCTTCCTCCACCTCCTCCTCAGCTTAATTTCGAGGGAGCGCGCGAACCGATTGGCTTTGCAGTGAACATGCTCACGCGTGTTCGCGACGCGGACCTCTGGACGCCAACCGCCACACGTTGGCCTCGAGATCCTTCCTAAGAATCGCCCCTTTTTCTCCCTTTTACGTATAAATCTGTTCTCTAATGAAACGCATTATCGATAAGGTGGCAAAGGATAGTATGCGTACTACGATGTGACATAGGTATAGGTCCACGCTATGGATTCAGAGAGCCACACACTTGACTTAAGTATATAATATATACCGGGATTTATTAGCACACCTGTATATATATATATATATATATATATATATATATATATTAAATTTTATATATACTTCATTCCCGAAAGGTCTTATGAGAAAAAAATTGTCCGGAGACAAAATTAATGTGTGTTAACTCGTCAGGTTCTTGAGGTCGGCCACGGAAAAAGTTCCTCGAAACGATAAAGCGCTGTATGGCCATAGACAAGCGCTGAAATTTCCCTTTTGTCTCGGAAGACTCTGAAATACGACGACCTGGTTGTCTGATGAAAATCTGTGCGTCGAGACTTATTGGGCCGAAGGACTCAAAGGCCAATGGCAGGAAATTGTAATCTCTTGTCAGATCTGCGTATTTATTATTTTTGCGAACTGCTGCTGCCTCAGCATTACCAACAAAGATGTGTGATGGGTAGATGGGTAAAAGCGACTTTTCGTTCACGGTTACGTCCCAAATCAGGCTACGGCCGGCGTGCCACGGGATCAGGGTGAGGCCGTCCGGTCAACCGTCAGAACGCGAGAGATCGGGTGGTTCTTTTAGATGGAATGCCCGCTCGAATATCCTCGGTAGACCACGTCATTAATCATTGTGTGACGTGGAACGCGACCTGGGCCAGTGAGCAAGACAGATTTTGAGAGCCGACTTCCAACACCTGTTCCCCACAAGGGCAGATGTGCCGTTCATAGGTGTTGGCATGGTCGGAGGCCGACGACGATTCTGACTGCCTCGTCGTCCATGCGCAGTCCACAGGAAGCGATGGGCAGCGCATAAAGCCAGTCCCCGGCGTGCTCCGCTGAAACGGCGCTGCGTGCCTGATGGTACTACCGTTGGTCAGATTGGAATAGGTGGTTAAACTCCCTAAGAATCAGAGGACGATCCCAAGTGGACGCTTGTGGAAAACACCAGGATTATCCATTTGGCTCATTTCTCTCCACTGGGCGATGATCTCGGTCTCACGTGGGTCCGTTGTCAGACTTGCCTTCAGAAGAATGGACGACTGGAGATCTCGGGTGCTCAGCTGAAGCCAAGAAGGCAGACGTTGCATCTTATATATATATATATATATATATATCTATATATATATATATATATATATATATATATATATATATATAAGATGAAAAGCCATTAGCTTGTAGCTGGTGTCACAGAATTGCGTGGTTAATTGGATATTATAGATATAACCTTCACGTCAAATTTGTGTCAGCGTCTGGAGCAGACGATGAAGGGCAGTTGACGTCGTGGCATTGAGTATTGATTTTTACTCAAAGAAAGATTAACCCTTTCTATCGCCCCTTTCTCAATAGTCTATCTACCCGCTCAGGGTTGTTATTGCACTGTCTCTTTAGGCCTATAGTCCATTAACTGGAAGGCTAACTTACTGACTGACTGACTGACTGACTCTCACTCACTCACTCACTCACTTAACTCACTCACTCACTCGCTCGCTCGCTGTACAGTACTTACCGGCTGCAATATTTCTGGCTAAAAGGAAATAGTTTTATTCGCGCAACTTGACCGACTCTATAATTGGTATTGTTGATATGAAGCGAAGCCATTTTCTTTCATGCAGTTCGCATCCATAGTCAATGAATGACCCGGTATTGTTCGGATCGAAGCAATTATTCTAAAACGGCTGCTCTGCATAAATGACAATGCAATGAATGCTTCGAGCAAACCTCATCATGCCCACGACAAAAGCAAAGACTTTGACGGATGCATGACAGTCTAACCGGGCTGTCCAGTTAGGCCGCAGAGGCGTGCATGGGGAAAGACGCCGTCGACGATTCTGACAGCAAATTGTAATTTTCATTCCGATGATCAACGGACCGAATGGCAGCTGCAATCTGCTGAACGTAGCAGCCGATCATCCCCCTCCGTCCCTCCATCACTCACTCCGTCTGTCCGTCCATCCGTCCCTCCCTCCTCCCCCTTCGTGCATGCGCCTCTATACCCCGTTCCTAATGGTGGATTATGGATTCAGAGATGAACGATCAGTGCAGAGAGTCGCATAACTGATGTCTGTCGATCACAAATGACCGTTTTCAACGTCTACAACGACGTCTTTCATGTTTTCCCCTCAAATTTTATACGTTCGAATGAAGCAGCATTATGGCCGGTAAAAGCGTCGGGAACAAGTGCGTTAATAACACAGGAATAATATTGCATGCGTGTAACTATAAGGTATTGTACGTGTGTGTGTGTGTGTGTGTGTGTGTGTGTGTGTGTGCCGATTCGGTTTCCCGAAGTGGTAACATGTAAGGTATAGGTGTAGAAAACTGTAGATAGATCCAGATGCTCAGTGCCTACGCGAAGACTATGAGAGACAGACAGTTAGACAGGCCTAGCTAGCCCACCTTCGGTTGTTCATGGCATCGACAGAATGAAAGCGGTTCCCAGATTGTCCCCTTTCTTCCACCGAGCAATCCCCCGATGTACTCGATCTCGATTCTCGACTAGGTCGACTGGGTGAGCGCTCGGGTAGTTTGAGACGCCACAGTGGCTTGAACCCCAGTCGTTATAGTCATAGATGTAAAAAACGTTTTTTATGTTTTTTATTTTTTCTTAAAAAAACATGTTTTTTAATGTTTTTTAAGTTCCTTATGTTTTTTATTTTCTGTATCTTATTGCCTGCACATCAATTTCTGAAGGGATACGTTTTAATTATTCTGCTTGGATTTGGTTCGCTGGTTCACTATTTCCAATGTTGGAGTTGTGGAATTTGAGCTGGGGTTATATTTCAAACCCCGCCCCTCTTCCGGCAACTCCAACACCAACTATTTCTTCCTTCGCAGAATCCAAGGAATTCTTCATGCGGAAATAATTAGTGTTCGACAGCAGGTGTCATCGGCTGCACTGAGGAAGGGTTAGGGTTATCGTTCGGAATGTTGGGGCGGTCATCTGATAGAAGCCATCTCTGACCCGGTCACTTGGTGGGTCGAAGGTGTTTCAGCTTTCGTTAAGTCGCTCGTGAGAATGTTCTCGAGGTCCGAGGGTCAAGGTTCTATAACGCCTATCAGGGCTTCTAGATGTTCAAGTGTTGTACACCTCACAATACAGTAGTATTGGATACTTTAAAAATCATATTTCATTTGTGTAACGACTGACTGAGTTCTGGATCGTTCAATTGAATTACTTCATTAATATGTGTTGAATGTAATGCATGGATGGATGGTCAATAAAGGTCTGTAAACGAGGCCAATGATTTTTAAGCCAATGTTTTTTAATGTTTTTTATTTTTTTATAAAAAACATGTTTTTTCATGTTTTTTATTTTAAAATTTATGTTTTTTACATCTATGGTTATAGTTGACAGTCCAGTCCACTGACCACAGTACTAGTGAGTCATCGGGTTACGCACGCAGTCACGTTGTTATGCCGTCCGTATACTATACTCTGTGGATTCGGCATACTGGTCACAGTATTTGATGCATCCATATTACTGTATATCGAAGTGGCAGACTGCATGTGAGTACAGTGTATGCCTCTAAGCATCACGAGCGTGTATTTACTCCGTCTGTTTATTCGGCATATATGGACTGGAATGCGATTGTCGTCCAATGTCCATGCCACTTGACGGTTGAGAGGAACGGCAGCCAGCCTGAATTCCGCATGGAACCACGATATAGGCCTAGTAACAACAAGCGACACTTGACAAATTAATTAACCCCTCGACTCCCCCAATGCGATGAAGGAGTGCAAAAGTGTTCTAATCGATATTCTGATGGATTGATGGATGGACTGACATTTTAACCAATGGACGATCGATTGACAGAAGGAGAAAAGGTAATTAAATATGAAAACCCAAGGCAAGGAAAGAGAGTGTAGAGGAAAGGACAGAAGGATAAAAGGATCGATCGACCGATAGATAGATAGATAGAGACAGACAGAGACTGTGTGTGTGTGTGTGTGTGTGTGTGTGTGTGTGTAGAAGACGTGACTGCAAAGGTTTGTTAAGAGGCGACAAAATTGGCGAACGTGATAAAAAGCATGGTTTTGAAAATCGAAAGCCAATAAAGATGGCGTCATAAGATGTGTACCGCCGAAGTCTCGTTCGTGTGCCGAGGAGACGGTCCGCCGTGTCACCCTCATCCTCCCCCCTCGCCGGTAGATGTGGACGCCGCCACTAAGACTCCAAAGCGACCGCTTTCAGCATTCCTCTTTCCATCCACTCTTCTCTCGCAATAGAACAGACGATTCGAACCGGATTCGCCACGAGATAACGAATGGTAGAACTGGAGTCACTGCTTTACTGGGTTAACCCCTTAACTGGGGATCCCGGATATATCCGTCCATTTTACATTGAGTTACAGTTAAATACACGCGTAATGGGGTTAAAGGACACGGAAATGGCGATGGCAAACGTGTTCAGCGCAAGATACGAAAGTCATATCTGTCCGTGAGAATAGCAACTAAGCAGTAAGTCAGAGAATAATATTATTCTTAGAAGCGCTCCATATTCGATTACTCCAACTATTGCGATATATAAATTCTGACGCCAATAATGGATGACACGTTTATCGCGAGTTCTGAGAAGGGTTCCGGTAAAGGTCTTGGGAAGGGCTATGAGAAGGCTTAGGAGAAGGGTTGATACAGGATTCTGGGAAAAGTTCGGAGAAGGTCTGGGGAAGAGTTCGAAGGGGAGGGGGTTCAATTTAATTTCTCTTAGTAAATCAAACGGGCAAAATGTAACGAAGACTTTAGTCAGCATGAAAAACTGGAAAGTGGAAATAATTTGCAAAGACTTTTAGACAGAGCATCGCTAATGACCCTCACCCCGATAAATATATTTCCAGTAGCCTAGGTTTTGCGCAAATCTCACTACTAACTGCGTGGCCTCTGATTGATTCTCTAATTTATTTGTGATTGTTTTTCTACAAATTTAGAAATATGCTATACGAACAGACTGACGTAGCACTATACTTTTGATCTTTAAAGCTGTCTAGTCTTTCTGTTATCTGTCTCGTGAAATGGAATAAACATGACGGATTTTTATCTATTCTAGCGCACACTACTATAGGATCAGGTTTGCCAACCAACGTGGCTAAAATGACAAAAGTAGGCCGCACAAAGGTAGCCATCAGAGTCTTGCGTTAAATTGCTCTGCATTCTAACTCTTGTATGCATGGCACGTGTCGATGGCGGTGTCACTGTGTGCGATTGAAAGTGCCGAGTCAATAATCAGCAAAGAAAGACGTGGTCGCAATAAAGGAAATACAATTTTAACAGCGTTCCTAAGCGTCATCACGTGATTTCCTTTGTTCTCATAATAATCAATATTTCTTTTGTGTTTAATCGTTCTGCTGCTCTGGCTGCCATCTTTCTTTCACATTTGTTCTCCCGAAAGACGTATTAGCAGTGTTCCTTGTTTTTCTCTTCTTTTTGCCGCTATCTTTTCCGAACCGGCCATTCATGCTAAGTCTCTCGAGGTCATAGGGACCTACCATTATACGACGCCTCCTCGTCTCTTAATCCTAATTGTCTTTAACTTTGCAAAGCCTTGTTTCTCGAACTACATCGTCTTTTTACTCTCTCTCTCTCTCTCTCTCTCTCTCTCTCTCTCTCTCTCTCTCTCTCTCTCTCTCTCTCTCTCTCTCTCTCTCTCTCTCTCGTCTTTCTTTCTCTCTTTCTCTCTCTCTCTCTCTGGCTGTCTCTGTCTCTGTCTCTCTCTCTCTCTCTGTGGCTGTCTCTGTCTCTGTCTCTATCTCTCTGTGCCTGTCTCTGTGCCTGTCTCTGTCTCTCTGTCTCTGTCTGTCTTTCTTTCTCTCTCTCTCTCTCTCTCTCTCTCTCTCTCTCTCTCTGCCTGTCTCTGTGCCTGTCTCTGTCTCTGTCTCTGTCTCTCTGATTTTCTCTGTCTGTTTTTCTGTGTGCTGGTGTGAATCAGAATCATAGATCGCGCCAAAGTCGAAAGAGATCAAGCAAGAAATCACTTTCTTTTGAATCATGCAGAGATAAGACAAAAGAACCTGAAGCTCAAAAAGTCGAAAAGAGATCCAAGCAAGCGGTCTCTGAAATTCTGTCTCTGTCTCTCTGACTTTCTTTTCAGAATCATAGATCGCGCCAAAGTCGAAAGAGATCAAGCAAGAAATTCTGCACGACTTTCTTTTGTATATAGGACTATGCAGGTCTCGTCGCTAAGACAAAAGAACCTGAAGCTCAAAACATGTACGACGGAAGACGCAGTTTACCATTGAATCCATTTAGTAAACTCTGCAACTTTGATAGCGGTCAATGTCCTCCTTCATCAAACACAATCCATCGAAGATTCTCCGACTCATCAGACAAATTTACTCCAATACAGAGCAGGTTAACCTAGTCAGGGAACCACAGATATGTATAGTTAACGACAACAACAATGATAATTATCGTTATCATCATCATCTTCATCATCATCATCATCATCATCGTTGTCGTCGTCGTCATCATCATCATCATCATCATGAAGGAAAAAGAGGGCAAAGACTGAGATTACACAGCAAGACCGTAATGTGAATGAATGGGTGGGTGAACAATGTGGTTCTCACACAGGGCAGACCACTCTAAACAGTATTATTATTATTATTATTATTATTATTATTATTATTATTATTATTATTATTATCATTATCATCATCATCATTCATCATCATCATCATCATCATCATCATCATCATCATAAAGCATTCGCGATATTTAGACGAACAAAGCTACAGCTACCCAGACCCGTCTTTGATTTTGCCCACATTTTCTGACTCTTTTTAAAGTCCTTTAACTCGACGAACAGAACGAGCACGAAATACGCGTATTGTTTTTATGCATTGAAGAGTTTTTGATAATGGCCTGTTGCGGAGATGTTAAAACGCTGCATTTTGAAAACCTGCATAGCGGCCTAAGCTGTAAGAGTATATTATCGATGCACTTTCGGTTCAAGTCCCAAACGAATAGAAGTCTTTTAAGACGATTAAATTCATGAATATTATATACAGTACAGAGAAACGAGAAGGTATGTAACCGTATGTCTGTAAATGCAAGTATTGCATCATTCGATTCCGCGAAGGCCGGCGTTACTGAATTAGAAGTCTATCGGGAGAAAAGGGATTACTGCGAGGCAGAAGCGGCTGATAGGGATGTTTCTGCTCTAAAGACCAGAGTAGCTGGTATGCATTCAGAGCAGGATGTGCGTCGAGAAACGAAGCAATTTGGACGAAATGAAAGAACTGGCGATTCCTCTGAAGTAGACCCTATACTGACGGTTCACGCTTTAACATGGACAGACAGTGAATAGAAAAATAGCAAGGATCCTCTGATCTGATGTACATGAATGGAGGATGGCATAAGCAAAGCCACGAGGGCACGGGAGCCACTCCCCCTATTCGGACTGGGCTGGGACCAGTCGTGGGATTTGCGCAAAACTGAGGAGAAAATTTTCGGAAAGGGACAGGGTGATTGTCGCCAGAACCGCTATTCTTATTTGTATTATAGATTTGGGTTACTCTAAAATAAATCACAATATTATTAGTCTTTAAAGTATGTAGGCTACCAGAGCTAGGCCTGAGGAGAGGGGGTGCAGCCGGTACATTGTACCGGGGTCCATGGAGTTTTCAGGGGCCCAGATCTGGTGACGATAATTTTTTTCTTGTCAAACGTTTTTTGCTTGTCAGGCTGTTTTTGGAGAGTTGATAACGTTTTTTGCTTGTCAGGTATTTCGGAGACTTGATACATTTTTCTTAAGGGCCCGCACATTTTTTGTTCCGGGGCCCGGAATTTCTCTCGGCGGCCCTGACCAAAGCTCACGGCCTCACTGTAATATCACTCAAAATATCTGCGGATGGGGGCTCCTATGATCAGGGCAAGACGTATTGTGGGATTCTTACAGACACATTAAGAAAATGATACACTAAGAAAATTAGAGGGGGAGGCAATTGCCGAATAGTTGTCATGCGGTCTGAAAATTTGCTTCAAATGTCCAGATTCAGAGACGTAGCCAGGATTTTTCGAAGGGGGTTACGAACGACCATTCCCCAACGTCTGAAAATTCTGACAAGCAAATAAAAGGTCGTCGCTCATTATTTCGCTCTGGTTAAGTTAGTTACATGAGCGAGGACAGCCCTAGGCTACAGCTATATTGATATTGCGTCTTTTTTTCTTTTTTACTACCTTAAACCTGATTTTGGCGCTCATCATAATACATACGCAATTTTTTTAAAATTTGGTCGGCCAACCAAGTGAGTTTTAACCCCCAAACTCCCCGATTGGCTACGCCACTGTCAAGATTATTATTATTATTATTATTATTATTATTATTATTATTATTATTATCATCATCATCATCATCATCATCATCATCATTATTATTATTATTAAATAGACAATTTATATAGCGCAATAAGCATGGCAAAATGGCCAAAGACAAGAGCGCTTTACAATATTGTGGCAATACAATTATTACTATAGAAGATGTGAATCTAGTATAAGCTTATGGCAGCATTACCCTAAATGTGGAACGACTGCGGCGACCTCGCAACGGAGCTAATGACCTTTAGCACAGTCACGAGCAGTGATGTGACGTCTCGAGACACTGTCTCGTCTCGAGACAGTCTCGAGACAGTATTTTCAATGTCTTGGTCTTGGTCTTGCGGGTCAGTGTCTCGGTCTTGGTCTCGTCATTACTGTCTTGGTCTTGCGATTCAAGACCGAGACAGTGCCGAGACAGCGGGGGTTTTTCCACTGTGAGTAATAATGTTCTCTGTGGTTGATATCTTCCGAATTATGGAGCGATAACAGATTTTCACCGTGAGCCCTCCGGGAATAATAATAATAATAATAATAATAATAATAATAATAATAATAAGTAATAATATAAATGTTTGTATAGATATATCTATGCCATGCGGCATAAAACTGTTTTATCTGTTTTCTTTATGTTTAAAACTAATGTCTCGGTCTTGGTCTTGAGTCCTAGTGTCTTGGTCTTGACACCTAATGTCTTGATCTTGGTCTTGAGGGTTAGTGTCTTGGTCTTGCCACTTGCTGTCTTGGTAACATCACTGGCCACGAGGGGCAAAGGGGCGGGCCTCCTATTTGGACCTGGACTGGCCGTGAGATTCGTGCAAACCGATGAAAATATTTTATCAGTTGGGGAGGGGTATTGCTGATTTGCAGTCAAATCGTCTGAAAATCTGCTCCAACCCTCAAGATTTTAATCTAATATTAGCCCGGATTGAAAAGTTTCAGAACCTTTGCTCTAAAAGAGAATTGCATTTTATAGAGATTTCGAGTGGATTGTAGGATGACAGCGTTCTACACGAAGCAGAAAAAACACAAATCGATTTCCTAAACATGCAGATATGAGACGAATACAGTGGACGCCGAGTATTCGAATAAACAGCATTAGTCTCTTTGATCTCTTCCGCATTTCGGCGAATGAGCTTTCAAGGGCCGCAAACGAAACGTGAATATCAGGTAAAGACGAGGTATTTTGCGGCGTAGGCTAATGCTCAGTCGATCGTCTCAATCATCGGCAAACGGCTGTGTCGGTTTCGAAGCCGAGTCAATAGCTTTCATCGTTCACAGCAAACATGTGCAAAAGTTTACTTTACGGGTTTCATTCAAAGGTTTGGTTTTTAAGTAAGTACGCAAATCTCGCGAATCTATATAGCGCGTTCGAAAACAGGCACTGCAGTATAGCTGCGTATTCCTATGTGCTTTATCTACCGCTGAAATAGCTATAGCCGAATGTAATGGTCAGCCGGGCAAAGTCAATTTAAAAGATCAGTCACAGTGGAGAAATAGCAAGGCAGAATATGGATGGAAAAGAGATGCGACTTTACACTGAATTTGATAGTAGGCTACTTCATGGCACGACAAAATATCGCGCACAAGAACAGTGCTAGTTTCAAAATGCCTGGCAAGGCACATCAGACCGTTGCATTTGATCGGGAGTATGAACTAAAGAAAGTCATGTTGTAGTTCATTTCACGCAGAAACTCACTAGTTCAGCACAAGATAATGAATAGTGCCAACCGAAGTAAGAGTGGAAGCGTTAATATCGCAACAAGGCAATGGCCTGCAGTCACTATAAAATTACTGCCTGCAACAATATTGGAGTCGTCGATAATACAAGTTAATTTCAATTTAAAAGCAAAACATAAATTCCAACCAAATGAAAATACGCGGATATGATGCAGAATATATCTAGTTAATACTAGCGAGTAAAACTAAAATTTAACAAGCAAGTGTCGAAAATCTACAAATTAAACCAAATCAAATCGATCACAATTTGAAATCGTCTAGTCTGCGTCATTGCTTCCCTTTCAATGACATGTCAATGGCAGCTGTAACCTACTCCCAAAGGAAAACTATCCAACTGGATTCAACTGGCTGTTATGTTTCTGGATTCTGAAGCTCCATCGACCGATGTCTCTTCTGGACATTATAAGGAAGGCGTTGTTCTTGTCCTGTGTCCTCTCCGCTAGATTCTAAAGCAAAGCTCGATCATACGTATCATACGTATTATATTTTTTGTATCATACGCACGTATTTTAACGTATGACTCTTTATCATACGCGCTATCATACGTCAGCAAAAATACCTTAGGCCTACATAGCCATGAAATTGCGTCAATTACCGCAGTCTGTTAACCATTTACCTGCGCAAAAAATAAAAGGGGAACAAGTGTTAACGAAGTGAATTTTGGGATCAGTTACAGTGATATAGCGTGACGTCGCAATTGGTATTGCTCGCTAAGTAAGCAAATTATAAGTAACCGAGCAGACTTATAAAATACGCGTATCATACGCGTTTTTTATTCATACGCGCGTATTTTAACGTATTTTATTTTGTCATACGCGTATGATCGAGCTTTGTTCTAAAGCACGAATTGAAACCTCGGCGGTTTCGGCGGCACGTGCATTCGCACATCGTATTGCCATTGTTGGGGAGTAACGAGTTACTGTAACTTAGTAACCAAATCAGTAACTGTAACTAGATATATTTTAAAAATGTAACTAGTAACTTTAACTAGATACTTATTTGAGGAACTGTAACGAAAATTGTATAGTTACTTTGCAAGTTATTTTTATTCCAGGGTACAGCCTAGCTCAGAAGACTGGCTTAAGTCACAACTTTAAGTCAGTAAACGCAATGTGTAAATTCTCGGATAAACAGGCCCAGTGTGGTTTCAGTTATTGATTACTTTTCAGTTACAGTTATAGTTACAGTTGCAGTCAAAGTTATTGAAATTATTTTCCAGTTATAGTTACAGTTGAAGTTATTGTCATTTTTCAGTTGCATTTTCAGTTACATTTAGGCCTAATTATTTTTCAGTTATTTTCAGTTACTTACCATTGAACATATTAATGAAATTTTGATGCTTTTTCTTAATAAACAATAACTCTATTTTCTCTAATTGATTGAAAAATCTACTTATATGTCCATGTTTCACATGCAAGTCCATCAAAACATGACATAAATAATTTCGGAAGATTGAGAGTTTCAATGTGTTCAATCGAAGATCTTGTTGTTCGGTGTTTGACTTCTTAAGTTTGTCATTTTTCAGTTATTTTATCTCTTTCAGTTATTTATTTTTCAGTTACAGTTACAGTTATTGGTATTTTTCAGTTATAGTTACAGTTACAGTTACAGTTAACTGATTTGTTATTTTTCATTTAACTGATAATTCAGTTACAGTTACAGTTAACTTAAACCACACTACTGAACAGGCCATTTTAAAATCTCAGGAATACACAGAAGATATCGTCTTTATGAACTGTTGGAAAGCCCAAATTCGTCGGGACAACAACAACCCTCTTTTTACCACCCTATGGCGTCATGCCGTGGCCACGGTTAATACTGGGGCAACGCAAAAGCTCTCCGCTGGCTACGCGAGAAGTTTATGATGAAAAGCCCAAAGGCAAAATGTATCTTTCTTCGAAATGTTGGAACCCTTTCCAAAATGTGAGAACGCGTGAACAAGGTGACTGGGGATAACGCAGAACGAAAACCAACGATGCAAAGCCGTCTGTGGGTGAATGCAGGCGGTCGCTGCAATGACTTTACTTTGCGTAAATCTACATAACAGTCCCCTTTAATTGTATTTCTCAATTGTTACCACGACCGGCGACAACACAAAGGCTATTACAAAGACTGTATCTCTTCCCTCATTCCCCTCATTCTCTCTCTCTCTCTCTCCTCTCTCTTTCTCCCTCTCTCTCTGGCCATTGTTCTCTCAATTTATATGTATTGTCAGTATCCATCCATCTATCCTTCCGGACGGCCGTTCGTCCATCCTTTCATCTATCCTTACGATCCTCCACGAACTCATCCAATCTATCTATTTTTCACCTATCCTTCCAACTATCCGTCCATCTGTTTGGTTGTTTTTCTATCAGTCTGTCTGTCCATGCATCCCTTCATCCACTGGTCATCGTTATAGTGACTCTACAGACGAGAGAGAGAGAGAGAGAGAGAGAGAGAGAGAGAGAGAGAGAGAGAGAGAGAGAGAGAGAGAGAGAGTCGCTTAATGCATGTTTGTGACAGTTTGTCGCAAACTCTTCTAAAACGAAATAGATTTCTCTATACTGTAGAAATTGACTTGGCTGGAGGAGAAAAGACACAGTTTAATGCAATATTTGTGTAAGTGCTGAGATTTGGGGGAATGTTGAGGTTGTGGGGGATCTCCCCTAACAGGCCTAGATAAAACACTGGTGGCGGGTCAACGTCGGAGCAGGGGGCTGTAGTCCCCAGATTTCAGCTTTGCCTCAGTTAAGATGGGAGAACTAATTGCCTTTTTTCTTCATCAGACTTTGTGAGAGTCAGGGACGCCTCCGACTAGGGCATAGCCCCAGTGTTATTTTGCCAGATTCGCCCCCTGCGCCTTTCATTCATTAGCTACAGGCTGGGTCTTCTTCATCACTCCATCCGATCATCCCATAGAGCGCATGGATGATGAGATAGCTTAGATCGGGGTTTCATACATACGGCCCGATACGGCCCGCGAAAGCTTTTCATCCGACCCGCGTGTATGTGGCGGAGTACAAGAAAAAAATTTATGCCTAAGCAAATTTACTTTATTTAAGGCGTGTTCAAAAAGTACATATATGAGTATCTGAAATTACATAGGCCGATATGAAACTCAATTTTTTTACAAACGATAGAAATTAAATAAAGATTTTTGAAGCAATTTTTATATAGGGTCTACTGTTTTGTGTAATAGGCCTACTGCAGTTCGTGTTAATGTTATGCACAAATCCGGCCCGCGACAACCACAGAAGACTTTTATGTGGCCCGCTGTACGAAATGAGTTTGACACATCTGGCTTAGATGGCCGTCGCTCATTGCTTTGCCGCCAACACATGCGGAAGCATCGATAGGCCTGCCGTATGTAGATGTCCAGGGCGTAGCCACGGGGGGTTTGGGGGGTTAACCCCCGCCTTGGACGGCGGGAAAAACATTTTTGATGTATTTTCATGCAATTTTTATTTTTTTGGCGATTTTTGGCGATTTTGGGGGTGGAAATCCCCCCTTGGCGGTCATCGACGAAATTTTTTCAAAACCCCTCTTCCAGAAATCCTGGCTACGCCACTGTAGATGTCAGATGAACGGCTCACGTGGGCAAGACAGTCCACGTGAGCTACAACGCCGCTACAAGATAGTCCATTTGGTTCAAGCCGTAACCGACGTCATGTTTCATCGAACTAAGCGATACATTGCGTTGAGTGTCGCATCCATCAAAGAAACCGCCTAATCTGTATTCTGTACAGCCGCCGATGGAAGGAAAGATCAGACAGCATGACATTGATCACACGAAGTCACGACTGCATGGGACGCAGCCGCTGTCGTCACCTACTGTTGCCCTTCAGATACCCCCTCGAAACAGCGGATCTGACTTCCGTAGGCACACCCCCGCCGCTTGTTCGCGATACTCTATGGTCTCCGGACAATGAAGGGGGATCTTTCGCCTGTGTGTGTGTGTGTTGCATTGCGCATTATTGCCTCGTTGTATACGGGAGGGGGAGTGGTTTTGAGTAGTTTCTCGAAACTCCAGGTCGGTGCCGCAGACTAGTGTGCGTATTTAATAGTTCTTGTGGTCGTCATTAAGAGCACCTGTTCCATTGTTCAGCAGACGTCAGTCTCTCTCTATTTCCGCCAGGATAGTGGCGTTTAATGGGCGTCTTCGTCCGGTTCCTCCATCTTCAGAGATGCTCTTTATATTGCTGGAGACCGATGTGCCTACGCCGCCGGGCTTACAGTCCATTCGATCGGACCATTGCGCCAACCGGGTCCGATAGTAAAATCCAGCATAAAGCGCTCACAGACAAGAGGCGTGAAGATAATTGGCTTCTAGGTCTGCACCTGGAAGTCAGACATGCGAAGAAGGCGTAGATGCGTGCACTGGAGCAATTGCTGGATTGGGGTGCATGGGGGTCGTCTCTATCGGAGATATTTCGCATTGAGAACAGTCTCCTAGCCATCTACGCAATCCAATTAAATTTAATCGAATAAGACAGTCTATCTCTGAATTACTATTACAGATAATAAATAAATAAATACATAAATAAATAAATAAATAAATAAATAAATAAATAACGTGAATTTCAAGTGGTTTAAGGGGCGTTATCTTGTGTGAAAACCATTATAATTACCCTTACTCCCTTAGCATATACAGTAACCAAGTTCTCGCAGCTTTTTAATCTATTTATATTATGAAGTATGAACTCCACCAATTCCCGAGAACTTGGTCTTTTCGGGGCGTTGTCGTCGACGATGGCTATTAAAATTTAAAAGTTCCGCATAGGCCTATAACTTAGCCCTGAACAGACCCACAGCCTCAGCCCGTACAGCGATGTTCTTATAGGAGCAGCAACGAGTCCCAGATCGTTCGTCACCGGGTCTTTCTTCTCGGCGACAGACGCCGCCGCCGCCGCCGCCGCCGCCGCCGCCGCCGCCGCCGCCGCCGCCGCCGCCGCCGCCGCCGCCGCCGTACGAATGCCGCCGCCGCCGCCGCCGCCGTACGAATGAATCTCAAGCGAAGGAAGAGACAGAGAGACAGAGAGACAGAGAGTCGGAGACGTACGCGTGCAGACGACGACGGCGATTTATTCGTTGAACGGAAGCGAGTGGCCGCTGCGTCGTCCGTCGCGCCTGCCCGTGGACGGAGGGAGCACCGCGGAGACGGACGAAGAGAGAGGGAGCGCGTCATTTTTTTGGGCGATTTACAGGCGTAGTAGTCTCACAGACTCTAGATTCTAGAAGGACCTCTTTTTTTCTTCGTGTAGAGTAAAGAAGTTTCGAGGTGATTGTACACATTCGGTTTGGAATGCTGCAAAAGCAAGAACGAAAAGCGAAATGGCGCCCTGCAGATGGCGCTGTTTCGCAAAATGTTGTCAAGGTAGGCTGTCGTGTGTGTGTGTGTGTGTGTGTGTGTGTGTGTGTGTGTGTGTGTGTGTGTGTGTGTAACTTTGGTTGTGTAAGTTCATCGAATTTATTATTTCGAGCAGTTGTTGCATTGCAAGCGAACTCAGCGACAAGACTATAGACCGTCCAACAACACCTAAAGTTTCCAGCATTGTTCTTTGCTCATCGGCAAGAAAAGGCCGCTTACAAAATTAATCAAACGCGAGGAAAGTAGGCCTACATGAGATTTAGACGGACGATTTGTCAGTTTTAATTAATATTTATATCTCCGCTATATGGAGGATATGATTTTAGAAAAAGGAATGATTTAAGTTTCCTTTGCATAATAATAATAATAATAATAATAATAATCCAAAATAATAATAATGGGCGTGACAATAATAATAAATAATAATAACAGGTTTTAATGCAGAAATGCGCTATGCCGAGTGTTATTATCTGAAGAATCATTCAATTATTGCACAATTTATGGAAAATCATTGCACTTAAATGAATGTAGTGACGTCATAATCTTTTCATCTTAAATAATAACCGTTAAGTAGAACAGGTGTAGGTCCTAAGACAGCGGAACCAGGTGGACACTGGACAAGTCTTTGAATGGGCTTCATCTTCAGACCGATAGGGAATATTCAGTATGCGTAATAGTCAAAGTTGTTTACTTACTGATCATCAGTGCAATGGCCTAATTGTTCTTTTGGTGGTCAACGCCCTGTGGTATTTTTTAAAGCACAGTACATAGCATAGGGTATATTCCAAGTAAGATTTTTGTCTCTATATGGCTCAGTTATTTGTTTCTGCGAGTTTTCTTCTTCTCAGATCCTTGAATGCGAACCGAGGGTCAGTGTATTTGATGCTGAAGCGTCGACTTAATCTTCCATACCATAATACCAGACCACGAAAACAGAAAATAGAAGCAGAACTAAAATATATGGTATATGTGCTACAATGTCACAAGACGATTAGCTTCTATGCCTAATCGCTCGAAAGTGAAATTTCTGGAATATAAAGAGCTAGAGGCGTATAGAGGAAGACAGAGAAAGATATGGCAAGGAGGTCTCTAAGCATTCCCGCCTCTGATGACCGCCGCACAGATAAAAAATAATAATTATTATTATGCACTTCTATAGCACCAGTTCTAATACCCAAGGGTATCAATCGATGGTACTTCAAAATCCATCCTCAAAAATCCAGGTTATTCCAGAGATCACTCAGAAAAGACCGCCAGTTCTCGCGAACTGCGAACCCGCGACACTACTGCGATCGATCGGGCGAATGACCGATCGGCGTTCGCATGACGTTATAGGTCAGAGCCATGTGTCGGATCATGGACTGCGCTTCTATCCGTCTCTAAATTTCTTTTCTGCATTCGTCTTCGCGTTTTTCCTTTAGCATATCGACGAGATTCATTCGATCGATTCAACTTCACAATGCGATCGTAATCGTTGCAGTATTTTAAATGCGGTTCTAGGCGACCGTTTAATTCACCACACACACACACACACACACACACACACACACACACACACACACACACACATCAGAATTATTCTTAACATAGGCAGTGATCGTGGAGCAAGGATTGACGCAGGAAAACGTTTCTTAGTGGGGAGCAGTGCACACGCCGACATACACGCACATAATATATATATATATATATATATGCATATTAATATGAAAGAACATACACACACATTGACTATACCACATAGGCCTATAGGTCTATATACAAGGTCGACCAATAAAACTGGTACCACCCTCTTTCATTGCAAGTAATTTCACAATTCGGGGTCGAAATGCTTATGAAATTTGTGCATCTTTAGTGCAAGTTCTGCGGTAATATATCCAAAAACGAAAAGAGACATAATTTTGATTATATTAATTCTCGATGTCTGGAATATAACGTCATAATAAAGTGATAACAAAATGACAACCAAATATTGTTTAATCAAAACGGAGCGTTTTAAAGCGGGAATTTCAGATGATTTGTCTCCCTTCCTCACCCTCAATCCTCTCCCAATCGTCCAGGCCCCAACCCATTCCCGCCTTGGCCCCATACCCCCCCCCTTCCCTTTCCCCATCCCCTTCCCTCTCCCCATCCTTCTCCCAATCGCCCCCAAACCCCTTTCCCCTTCCCTTTCCCCAACCCTTTTCCCTCTCCCCATCCCTCTCCCAATGCCCCCAAACCCCGTTCCCCTTCCGTCTCCCAACCCTTTTCCCTCTCCTATCCCTCTCTGACAGTATCCGGCCCAGGCCCCAAACCCCCGTTCCCTTCCCTCTCTCCGATCTCTTTTCCCTCCTCATCTCAGGCAACACTCTCCCCCCGGCCCCAAACCCCGTTCCCTTCCCTCTCCCCATCCTTTTCCCTCTCCCCATTCCTCTCCCAATCACAGGCCCAACCCATTCCAGCACTCCGTGATGTTCCTCTCCCTATCTCCTTCCAACTACCCATCTCTCTCGAATCGCCCATATCGCTCCGCCCTACCCCACCGGCCCCAAACATGTTTCCAAACCTACACAACGCTGCTCAAAAACCCGGGTCAACCCACTTTCCTCCTCCCAAATCTCCTTCCCTCTCCCAATGCCCTGCCTCCCGTTATTATATATATTTACTCTTTCCTAACCTCAAACCCTATTTTTTTAAATTTTACCCCTCAAGTTGGATTAAATCAGACGCTGTCACAACTGGGATTTAATTTTTGGAAAAGCGTTCTTCAGAAATGATTGCTGTAACGTTTTAAATTTGCTATATCTCAGGTAGGAGCTAAAAAGATGAGGTTGCACCATTGCTTAGATTGTTTATTTCTCTTTCTAACCGTCCGTGCAAAACAAAAAAATTGGGGATAGAGTCCACTTTACGGCCTAAAACATCACCCTCTCCTACCGAAAAATGTTTAAAGCCCCCTAGCAAAATATTTTCAGCGGTAACCCCACTTTGGTCAGCGGCAAAGTTGTAAAGGGATGTCAGAGGAACAAAATAAACCAAAAATTTTGAAAATCGGTTGACATTTGGCAAAAATCTATCAGTTCTAACCTGATTACGATGTTTGAACATATTATCGGTGAATTTCGTCAAGTTTTGAATTTAGAGTCTCTTTAGTTTGTTTTTGAATTTTTTACATCTCGGTCTATATAAAGCTAAGAAGATGAGATTTGCACCATTGTTTAGCTTTTTTATTCCTCTTTCTAACCGTCATCAAAACAAAAAAAGTCCAGCGTATACGAGCTTTATACAATGTGAGAATATTAGCAGGCTGTTGCTCGGCGTGAAAAATCAGCACAGCAAACAAGAGAATATTAACACTGCCAAATCAGTACACTAACGTTGACTATCAAGTTCCAGAAAATTCACGCGAATGGGCGTTAACTCGGTTGAAGGAAAAGGCGGCGAGTTAAATTAATTGCGCAACATCCTATGCATTTGCGCAAATTATATAAAACAGCCAATCTCCGCCGTCATAAAATGATATTGCATTTGCGCAAAATCATATAGAACAGCCAATCTCCCCCATCATAAAATGCTATTGCATTTGTCAAAATCGGGTGGTAAAACAACTAATCTACCCGTCATTTTTGACGGGTAAACACCTAGTATATATACATATATATATATATATATATATATATATATATATATACACACTAATTTCATGTCTCGGACAATTTTTATCATAAGTCCCTCGGAATGAAGTACTGAGGGCATTATATATATATATATATATATATATATATATATATATATATATATATATATATATATATATATAAATGTCGCTAATCTACTACTAGGCCTACTTTATGAATTGATATTCTGCCGTTACACGACATTATCTGTTCAGAGATATTGGATGCAATGCAATGATTCAGAGAGTCCGTAATCACATTTTAATGATCAATCAACTGAAGAGTTACATCGCAAACTGAGTGAGTATAGCACTGTATACTTTGTACCGTTAGAGAGCTAATTGCTAACTATAGGACTAGACACAGCAGCAAATGGAATTCGAAGCGCTTACCTTGTTGGCTCTAAAGTAAAAGGTCATCTGGTGAAATATATATCTAATATTTTTTCACTAGAAAATGATCGGCAGAATTTATTTCTGGAGAAGTACAACATCAATCCTCCGTACACCGCTGTATTTTTCTCTGAGTTGGGGGGGGGGAGGGAGACATGCCTGTCTTACGGTCGGTAGAAGCTGGTGATTTGTCGACGCTGAGATCAAGGCTTCGAACAGAACGCTGCTTCGGCAAATACACGGTTTGTCGAATCATATCGCGATCGTTGCGAACGCGATACTGGAGCTTCGAAGTTTCGACGAGTACATGAAAATTATACCAGACAAACATTGAAATTGGCATCTCTGTGCAAATGCGGACGAGATAACAGAATCGATGGCTCCAACGCGGTGGCGTGGTGACCGGAAGATTCAGTACCGGAAGATTCGGGACGGAAAATTCGGGACGGAAAATTCGGTACCGGTCATGGAAGATTCGGTACCGAATTTTCAGGACGCGAAATTCGGGACGGAAATGTCGGTAACGGCCCACATGAAGGGCCCGCTGGAGTTAGGGTTAGGATTAGGATTAGGGTTAGGATTAGGGTTAGGTGGTGAGGCGTCATCTGATCTGTATGTCGAACATGTACCGATTTATCTGGTACCGAATTATCCGGTAGCGAATCTTCCACAAGTAAAATTGTGGTGCCGAATTCTCCGGTACCGAATGTTCCGGGAACCGGTGGCGTAGCCAGAATTTCAGAATAGGGGACTTCGCCGTTTTCCGGCCAAAAAGTCTTGACGAGCAAAACAAGATCGTCGTTGAAGGTTGAAGTCAGTCGTGTGCTTTGTCATGTACTTATTATGGCGGTTCTGATCCATTACCAATCATGCCACTAGCTCGCCATGCAGAGAATGGCAAAACGCGACATCTGTAAACACCAAATGACAGTGTTTTATCCAGACTCCAGGGCATGGGAAGGATTGACTTGACTGGAGTGGAAGAGACACAGTTCAATGCAAAAATTTGTGTCAGTGCTGGGATTTGGGGGAGATTGTGTGGCTTGGAAGGAGACATTCACCCTGTCAGGCCTGTATAAAACTGCCAAACGTAATCAACTTGTCCGCCTCTCTAGTGACACCACAGACAGTAAGCTGATGTCAGAGGATTAAATGAACAAGGTTAGACTCATAAATATGGATCTGTTGTTTAGACGACTATTACACTTTTTGAACAAGACTCCCAACAAAACCGCAGACAAATAAATGTACAAAACGTAAACAAAGCGATTCGAAAATAGCACGATCTAGGCTGCGATGAATACTAGATTCATAAGAGATAACACAAAACTCAGACGATTGCGATTGTATGTTGCAGAAAATATTTGAAAGCAGGCTCTGTACAAAAAACAAACCCGATGTGAGCGGCGAATAGATATTATTATTATTATTATTATTATTATTATTATTATTATTATTATTATTATTATTAGTTATTACAATTATTATTTGTTATTTGCGTTGTTTTCAGCATATTTAGCGTACTCTGCTGTTAGCCGCAGTGATAGAGTAGTGCGAAGTGTTGAAAGTGAGAGGCATTTATAAGACCCTAAGTAGCAAAGTGCAATGGCAATTTCACTTCCATTTGTCCCCGTCTTCTTCGCCGCTCGAAAGAATTAATTTTTCTCGTCGTCTTACCAAAGCCAACGACGACGACGACGACGACGACGACGAAGACGACAGTCAAATAGCACATGCTAACAAACGACAGGTTCCTTGCGTATAATATGGCATCTGGCGAGCAAATTGAACTCTAATATTTCACTAATTTTTTCGCTCACGACACTCCCCAAACTGACTGATCGAATTTGAAAATGTTGGCCTGCAGAAACCTAGGGACCTCTCTCCTATATAAATGTGAAACCCTGGCCAGTGATGACGTACGCGTGACCAGGGGCGTAGCGACGGGAGGAGGTATATCGGTATATGTATACCCCCAAATCAGGCTACCTTAAAGTTTTGATGTGATTTTTTAAAGATTTTCAACAGTTTTAAGATTTATACCCCTCAAACCACATTATACCCCCTCCTCCCATGCAATCAATTCCTGGCTACGCCTTTGCGCGTAATCACAAAATACAAAATCCAATTAAGCAAAATATATTAACAATCACAATGCATATGAATACATTATAGGGCCTATATTTACTCTCTCTCTCTCTCTCTCTCTCTCTCTCTCTCTCTCTCTCTCTATATATATATATATATATATATATATATATATATATATATATATATATAAGTTAGAACCTGGATCTTTAGTGATTTGGAGTGGCGGTTGAACAACGCTGGAACGATGAAAGATTAGATTAGATTAGATTAGGTCGCGGGTTCAAGTTTGGCAACAACGCTGGAGCCCTAGAGGTCGACTCAGCCTTGCCCCGCTAGAGGGCGGTGGCAAAATGAGGTGCAGCGTTAAGCTGCGAGGTAAAACGTGGGTCTGGGAAAGTTATGGCAACCTATACCCCAGATTAATGGCCTATACCACCCACGTCGCTGATTGCCTAGACCGGAGATAAGCGCCAGAACCCAACGCTCGGACTCGAGTACGGGACCTACCTTTATATTTATATATATATATATATATATATATATATATAAGTTTCTAGGAAAGAAGGCAGATTAAGGAAGGCAGATTAAGGGAAAAGAGAAGAGAAAGAGGTTGATGGTTTTTCTACGTCAGATGAAATCGTCAAACATTAATCCACTTAACGTGGAGTGCGTTGACTTACAGAGTTGAGAGCCGTAAGTTCATAAAACAGCTGAACAAATACACATGGGCTTCACGTATGCGTATCCAGGGCTTTTTGTGTCGGAATGAGGCGGAATGGCGTTCCGAGAAATCCGAAGACTGGTTTTTACAGCATCAAATTCATAAATAGAAAATTTAGAACTATATTTATTTTCCATATCATTTTTTCAAATTTCTGATTACACATGTGACACTTGTGACAGCATGTTAATTAAAGACACTGTCTGCTGTATTGATTATAGTAACAATACGGCTGCTACGTCATGTTGACACAGTGTGGTTTCAGTTCTTGATTATTTTTCGGTTTCAGTTAAAGTTATTTGAATTATTATTCAGTTATAGTTTCAGTTCAAGTTCTTGTCATTTTTCAATTTCAGTTACAGTTAACTGATTGGTTATTTTTCACTTAACTGATATTTCAGTTTCAGTTACAGTTAACTGAAACCACACTGTGTTGACAATTGACTTCCGACTATTGCGTTCCGGAAAATATTTTCTACCAAAAATCTTGTTAAACAGTGTATTAATATGCCTTTGTATGCATATAGGTATGTATGTATGTATGTAGGTAGGTATAAATAATAATAATAATAATAATAATAATAATAATAATAATAATAATAATAATAATAATAATAATAATAATAATAATAACTGGATTCTATATGGTTTTATAGAATTTCTCATGTGTTGATAGTCGCTTTCATTCATACATCCCTCTATTCCACAAGAATTCCAACTTCTGTTTGTCCTCTACAGCTGTTATCTTCGGTTCTACACTAAAAGAAACGATTCTCGATTCGCAGTGTACAATGCCAAACACCGCACATGTTAAATTTATGTTCTACTTTTTGCACTATATAATCACTATATATACAAATAAAACTGATATACAATTCTTAATATAAAATCCCGTTGTACTTAAGTTACTTCTAAAGGCATTCACGCTACAGTAGTAGCTGATACTGTCCCGTCATCTAATTTTTTCCCATTTTGTTACGCTGGTACTAAAAATGTTACCTGTTCCTCCCAACTCGTTTCTTAGACAAGTTTTGGGCATGCCCTCGAATACCAGTATATACTGTAACTTACTGTGCTAGTGAAAAAAGTTAATGAAAAATGGCAGTTAATTTCTGAAAAATTTATTAGTCATTATCTTGTATATACAGGTATCTATTTAGTTTTTCCTCTCATTTATTTTTTTCCTGATATGATGAGAAGTTTTGATGGACATGCACAGTCAATTACATATCAGTAGATTTTTCAATCAATTACAGGGTGATTGTGTATTAAGAAAAAAACAACGATTAAGAAAATAACTGAAAAATAAATAAATGTAACTGAAACTGTAAATGAAAAATGACAATAGCGCGAAATCTATAATAAAAATAATTTTAACTTCGGCCTTATCCAGGGCTGAAAAATAATGCATGGAAACAACACTGATTGCTTGAAAAATGATTTAATAGCTGCATTTCCAATTTATTAGTCATTATCTTGTAGGTATCTATTAGATTTCCTCTCATTTCCCTTTCCCAACGTCTGCAGCGATCACATACTTGACAGTTACACAGATCATACATCCATGAAATCCTTTAATAATTACAACCTTCGATTCACCACGGACAGTGTTTCACGACTCGATTATTCACTGTTAAAGCGACCATCGACTGGTGCAGATTTGGTATCTCGACAATGGCGCTAGCCCATCGTCTGCAGCGATCACATACTTTTAAGACCATAACTCCTAGCAACCAAGCAGAAAACCAGATATTGTATTTGCGCCGAATCATTCAAATTCTGAGTAGTAGATTAAATTATCAATAACTACTGTAGACCTAATTAATTGATAAGTAATAAAATTAATAACTTGGTAAACTAATCAAGAATATAATCAATATACTAATAGAATAAAAATAACCTACCTGTACTATCAATTTGCCCACCTTTAGGCCTAAACTATAAATCAAAATTAAGAAGATACTTTCTAGTTGAGAACGTTCCGGTAGCGCCATTTTGGCTGCTCGCACGTGTCTGTACGTGCTTCGGAATATCGCCGTTCTTGGCGGTTTTACCGACGTCTTGCGCTTATTTCTTTGCGCTAATCGCGTGGATTGTCACCTAGCCGTCGTTTTCGAAGCGGTCGGCGATCGTCTTTGCGTTTTCTCTGCGCCGAACGGATCGGATTTATGTCGCCCGTGTCGGCGTGGTTGGCCCGCCATTTTATCTAAGCCACCAGCCCGTCGACGCAGTCCACTGGCTATAAAGGGCAAAGACTGTTCCGGTTCACGCGCGAAATTCCATCTTCAGTCGGTTCCCGTCAAGTTCGGCGATGGATTACTGTCTCGCAGACGACCGCCCTCAAGGATTCGCCACCTGATTTTCGCCACGCGGAGAATTTTTCTCAGTATCCATGCGGTCCTTCAACATCCTTTCCGCGTTTTCGTTGACTCTTCGACGGAACGTCTTCTTGCGGAAGACCGCCTTCTCAGCCTTCTGAAGGGCTCACTGCCCGATTTCAACACGGCAGTGTCAATTTTTTGTCAATTTCAACCATTTTGACCCCTCCATCCCCTTGTCAACAACTGTCAACTTTCAGTGACTCCCCTATAATTATGTCAAAAACTTCTTACCCCCCACTTAGACCAGTGACGGGTCCCCTAAAATTTTAGAAGGTTATTATTTTTGCAGCGATGGGACCTTTATTCCCTTTCTTTTGTTCATCAAGCGTCATAATATGGTGATGAGGGCCTTTTTTCTTGCTTGTCAGGCTCTTTTCCGTTGTAATAAATAGTATTGTAATAAATAGTATTCCATAAAATTTTCTATTTTTTATCATTTGTAAAAATGTCAAATTGTTGAAATTTTCAACTATTCTCTTGACGACTTTTTTTTTTTTTTTTTTTTTCTCTCCTAGTTTTTTTCTTTTCTCAACACGTTAATCAAACGTTTTCAAACCCCTGCCATTAATACATTATAAATTCTAATTTGTTGCCTCTGTAATTTTACGTAATTAATAGACAGCCCCTTATTCTTCCTCTTCTTCTTCCTCTTCTTCACCGTCATTATAATCCTCTTATTCCTCTTCTTCATCGTCATTATAACCGTCATCGTCGTCATCGTCATCATCGTCATCATCATCATCACCTTCTTCTTCTTCTTCTTCTTCTTCTTCTTCTTCTTCTTCTTCTTCTTCTTCTTCTTCTTCTTTTCTTCTTAACTGTTCAAATATAGGCCAGTGAAGATATGATTTCAGAATTGGATAGACAGTGCTCTAAATCGGTTTCTTATCAATTGTTAGCTATCCAGCTCTACACAGAACAAGATATGATTTTCCATATAACCCAGACTCAAGTAATCGCAAATATGGAGAAGATGGAGAAGATGGGAAGATGGAGAATAGGGCGTGGCACTCCGACGTTTGAAGTGCCACACTTTCGAATCGAAGAGGCTAACGTTACGAGGCTGAAACTCGAAATTTCTTCATTTGACATGACAAGGGGTATTTTTAGGAAGTTTTTTTCGAAAACAAATCTCGTATATGATCTCTACAACGGAGTCCCAGTTGGAACGAAATGGACGCCACACCGACACACACACACACAAACACACAAACACACACGCATTGCCTATGAGACGTGCGCAAACACGGAAAGCTTAGGACTTGATTGAGACTGAAATCAAAAATGCCAAGCAGCAAGCAGTCTCGCGCTATCGATCTCTCTTAATACGTCTGTCTTTCAGTTAATTCTGAAATAAGAAGCGATGGCGACGACGGCGGCGACGACGACGACGACGACGACGCAATATGAGCGCGTCATTTGGTCTGTCGACGACATCAGTTGCGTTGTTTGGCGCTCGAGACGGTCTTTAGGACGTCATGCTGGTTCTACGAAACGGAGGAGGAGGAGGAGGAGGAGGGGAGAGGAAGAGGGCGATCAGTCGTACAGTCTCTCTCTCTCTCTCTCTCTCTCTATGGTCGTCACCTTTGTTCGGAAATTTTTTATTAACTCATTATTTGCGACTTTGTTCGACTTTCGGCTTCTGGGCTGCTTGTTTGACTTCTGAGAATTTCGTTCTTTGAAATTGATTATATTTGCCTGCTGCCTCCTCTCTCTCCCTCTCTCCCTCTCTCTCCTCTCTCCCTCTCCGTTCGTCTGTCTCAGGTGACATTGTTCCATCGTTCGATATAATCAGCGGCAACGAAGTCACACGTCTAAGTAAAATTAGTTTATATATATATATAAACGAATAGGAATGTAAAGTTGCAAACAGTCAATAATTTAGTACCTGTACTAAGATAGCAGGAGAGACAGAGACAGAGACAGACAGACAGAGACAGAGAATGAGATAGCAAGGAGACAGAGCAGATGAATGGATGGACGAATGGATGAATGGATGAATGGTTGGAGTGATATAGGCTATAGCTAGCTAGAGATATAGATAGATAAGTAGGCAGATAGACAGAGAAAGACACAGACAGACAGATACAGAGAAAGGACAGAACAATAGACGGCGAACTCAATGCCTAAATTGACCTATTAATTGATTACGGGAAAAGATTTCGAATGTGAGTAAACTGAACACCGAGAAGGCGTTATAACGGAAGTGGATCGATGTCAAAATATTTACATATGATATATCTTTTCACTTAAAAAATCATTTCAGTCATATTTTCTTCGTTTTTACACTCTAGCCAAATAACTTTAAATATTTATATATAGGGCCTAAAGGATGGCAAAGATCGAGGATAGCACTCCTCGAACCCTTTCGGTCTCAGAATGACTCTTTTGGGTCCAAGTCCCAGGGAGGGGGCGGGGGTTGGTCGACCCGTCTGACGCCATTTCGTGACGACTGAATTTAGGACAACGCTATTCAGGCTTATTTTGCATTCGAACGCCGTTCAAACACAGATAGAGAGATCGAAAAGAAGGAAACGACGACGACGACGATGACGACGACGACGATGACTAGGACGTCAAGAATATTCAAAGAGAGGCAACGCCTCCTCCTCCTCCTCCTCCTCCTCCTCCTCCTCCCCCACACGCAGCGCTTCTTCGGTAAATATCCGAATGCAGTGATGCACGCATTCGTTGGAATTAGTTCCGTCCATTGAACGAATGGAGTTGCGCTCTGTTCCAAGCAAACAAGACTGTCGGCAAGTGGTCGACATCTCCTTCTATTGCTACTGCTGCTGCTGCTGCTGCTACTACTACTATTACTCAGGAGCGCCATTGGGGGGGGGGGTAGGGTGCCGTGGCTCCAAGGAAATGAAGAAATAATGTACAATTTATTAAATAAATGCGAAATGTGCAAAATATCGCCAGAAATTGCCAAAAAATTGCCAAAAATGTCAAAAATTTACAAATTTGCCAAAATTAGCCCAAAAATTAGCAAAAATTGTCCAAAATGACACAGATTAGACTTGTTCGGAGGAGTTACATTGTAGCAGCTTGGCCGCGCCACAAAAGCAGCAGCAGCTGCTTTTGTGCAGCCGACTCGAGCAGCCGCCTCGTTCGACGTTAACCGCTTATACGATTGCATTTGAGGGGTGGAGTTGACATTGAAATTGAACAAGGCTGATCATATGAATTGCATAAGGTTGTTTTGCTTGGATGATTATAATATACATATAGGCCTATAAAGATCAGAGTTTTGTGCATGTAAAATCGTCTCTATCTTCGCCATCAGGAAGAACGACCCACAGCGGGCATATACCATGCAGGGAGGGGAGGCTGGAGCCAGATAGGGGGAAATCACAGCGACCCCCCCGGCAAACGGTGAACTACTACTACTACAGTACTACTGCTGCTGCTGCTGCTGCTGCTACTACTACTACTACTACTACTACTACTACTACTACTACTACTACTACTACTACTACTACTACTACTACTACTACTACTACTACTACTACCACCACTACTACTACTACTACTACTGCTGCTGCTGCTGCTGCTGCTGCTGCCGCTACTACTACCACTACTAACGACGACGACGACGCCGAAGAGGAAGAAGGACAATGATGACATGTCCTCGCACGTGAAGATCACGTTAGCATACGTTGTGGTATAATAATAGAGAAGGAATATCATCTGTAATTGGGAGTCTGCTGATTCTGATTAATTATATCATTTTGTCTGTCCGTCCGTCCGTCCGTCCGTCCGTCCGTCCGTCCGTTTGTGTGTCGCCGTGTCTTCTTGTCTTCGTATCAACGCCAAACATTTATTAAAATATTCGCTCGAAATCCGGTTTGCATGTTAATCGGGTCGTTGTTGATGCATGATGCATGGCGCCGATGCGTCTTAATTACGGCGACACCTGAGCACCCGAGAGAGTCGGCGGATCGGTCGACCGGCGACAGGAGTGAGGGAGGGATGGAGGGAGGGAGGCCGGTAGAAGAAACGACGCATCAACAGCATCAGTATTCCAAAAGGGCGCAAATGAGGAGAACGATAATTTCGAACGAAGATCGCAGACTCATTTCTGACGAACAAATCACAACCACCCACCCACCCCCCCACCCACCACCGCCTCACCCCTACCCCAATCGCTCGTCACGTGACGACAGCTCGGCTCCGTCGGTCGCGTACTATTGACACTTTGGAATAATGAAATTTACGAGCGTCGGGTCAGATCGATGGGACTCTCTAATCAACCTCTGCCCATTGGAAGAGAAAGATATACGAAGCGATTCGATTATCGAAGCGACCATTATACGTTAAAGAGAATTGAAGTCGCTCGCCCCTTCTCTCTCACCCCTCTCCCCCTCCCCTTCCCGCGATGCAGCAGGCGTCTCTGCGCTTCGTCTTTCCGCCGGAACTAGGTGGGCGGCTGGAGGCGTCGAGACTGTTTAGGGCGAAATCCGCTTTGAATCCGAAATCTTCTGAACGCATTGATAACCATTAAGAGAAAATTGGAAATTACCGATCAATTGCTTCATCTCAGATTGTTGATCTATACAGACCCCAACAAGAATCAGCGCAACTTTGGTCTGTCTGTCTGTCTGCCTGTCTGTCTGTCTGCCTCCTGCTCTTCTGTCAATCTGTGTAGGTTTTAGGGTACCGAGGAGGTTTGCTCGTTTTTTGAATGATATATAGTTCTCGGTGGCTGAGAGCATTGAATGTCATTTGACTGCATCCAGTGACTCAAGAATAGGAAAGGCTATTTCAGGGCAGCGTATTTCCCTTTTAGCAGCGTCGAACGCAGTGCGTGGCTTAATGTGGTCAAATGACCGCATGGCGCGTGGAAGTAAAGCGGAAATGGCGACGCACTGAAAGTATAAAGGACGCGATGACGAAACCACAGAATCACGATCAATCAATGGATTCTCTCTCTCTCTCTCTCTCTCTCTCTCTCTCTCTCTCTCTCTCTCTCTCTTCTGGACTCTCTCCTGTTTACTCTCTCTCTCCCTGTCTCTCTCTCTCAATCTCTCTCTCCATGTCTGCCTGTCAGTCTGTCTGTCTGTCTCTCTGTGTCTGTGTCTCTCTCCTGTTTCTACTCTCTCTCTCTCTCTCTCTCTCCCTCTCTCAATCTCTCTCTCCCTGTCTGCCTGTCAGTCTGCCTGTCTGTCTGTCTGTCTGTCTGTCTCTCTCTGTCTCTCTCTCTCTCTCTCTCTCTCTCTCTCTCTCTCTCTCCCTCTCTCATAAATGCTCACAGAATTCTCCCTCAGTGGTGCCTGTCAGTTCTGTCTGTTGTCTGTGATTCGTCTGTCCGTTCGGAGCTCTCTCTCTCTCTCTCTCTCTCATCTCTCTCTCTCTCTAGGAGATCAAACAGATGGATCGCTACGCGGTACATAAATGCCGTTTACACAAGATTTCTCCCTCAGTGGTGATGTGTAGCCACAATCCTAATTGACTGAGTTGGAGAATTGATTAGCAGGCAGCAGCCGTTTACCGGAGCTGAAGAAGGCTGAATAGGACAGCTCTACATCATGAGCTGAACACTTCGTCATAGGAGATCAAACAGATGGAATGCTACGCGGTAGCTTACGCCGTTTACACAAGATTTGTGAAGCTTCCCATGGTGACGACCTTTTTTGCTCGTCCCGTAGAACAATCGTTTTTTTGACTGAACTCGAGAAGACAACTTTGGGGCCCCCATGACAAAGCATGCCAGCAGCAGCAGCAGCAGTTACCGTTGAAGAACATGAATAGGAGACGCTTTCGAAATACACAGTCTCCCAAAACCACAAAACTTAAGGCGATCATTTGATCTCTTCTCGACGCAGCATCACAATGTACACATCCAGTCTTTGTGTTGAGCGAATTCCACGCAGTTATAAATATTAAAACTCACGCGGTTTAATGATTTTAATAGTATAGGCTATGACGCTGGATTAAAATAATTTGGTCCCGTTCAGCGAAATTCACGACCCAGGGAGACATAAATATCTCGTGAAATGCGCAATTTTTTAACTGTTCTTATGTCCGTTGGTAATAGTCTCTACTAATAACAATTATAATAATAATAATAGTAATAGTACTAACAGTGGCGTAGCGTGACTTTTGGGGGCCCGGGGGGCATCTTTGCCGTGGGGGCCCCAGAGTTTCGAACTGACGAACAAAAAAACAAAAAAAGGTCGTCAACACATCATTTCTAGGGTTAGGGTTAAGAAGTTAGGGTTAACCCTAACCCTAGCTTAGACCCCTCTTCGGGGCCCCCCCCCCAGCCCGGGGCCCGGGGGGCTGTCAACAAAGTGCCCCCCCCCACGTTACGCCACTGAGTAATAGTCCGTTGTTAATTGAGTCTCTACTAATGCCCATTACACATGTGCTTGAAGCAGTGAGTTTTAAAACGAATGGGTCACGTATTTCTACTTCTAAGATCTGGTTCCTCGTATTTGTTCTTTCCCGACGAGTAAAAACATCGTCGTAAACTTCCAATTTTGTTCTCTGAACGCTATCGACGGCATTCATGCCTTTCATTCAAATGGAACAGCAGAGAAAAGAGGCGGAAGATAATTGTAGGATCTAACCATGATTTAAACTAATTTGCTTTGATTTGCTTTTATCGTTCTTACTGCTAAACTGAATAATTACAAAAATAATGTTTATTTATTTCGAGAAAAATTGAGCATTGAGTTTCAGCATTTTTATGAATATGACGTAATTCGCTTCTTACTGATATTATAATTCTATGCGACTCTTTAAGCAACAGACAATTTGTCGAGAAATAGTAAGATGTTTTACCATTTTGACTTATTATTTGGGCAGGCGCAAATTTCTCCAAACTCGTCATCTGAAAACGTCTCTCGTCTCTTACCTACTGCTTCTTCTACTAAAAAGCTGATCTTTGTAGCCGCTTCGAACGTCTTTCTTGTTATTTTGAAGACAGACTCTTGTCAAACAATACCGAACCAGAATGGACTGTAGTCCACATTGGTTGCGTGATTCAATGACCTGTTGTTACGTAGGCATATACCTTGCCTCTTACCTTAAAAAGGACGCTAACGAAGCCATTCTGGGAAATGATGAATGCACAAAGCAAAGCACGTGACAGCCAACGAAGTAAACATACTCCGAAGTGAAAGTCGCCATCACTCACGAAGTGTCCCAATGAATTCGAAGCCTAGACATTTTGACATTGGACTCTAGTTTCTTCTTTGAATCGACTGGACGCAGAACCTAAGGAGCCCTCGCAAGTAACCATTTGGGGGTCTTGATGAGCCCCGGTTAAAAAGCACAGAAAAGACGAAAAGACAGAAAAGGCGCAGAAAATCAAATTCGTCAAATTTCTGTTTATCAACTTTCATATGAGATCGTTATTATTTTATTTATTACAATAATAAGATTGTTATATAGTTTAATTCTCCGCAAACATCTTCTTTCAAGATTCAAATTTGAGGCCTACTCTAGTAAAATGAGTGTCTGCCAGTTAGGCCCAGTGTTTTATCCAATACTCCAGGTCTTGTGGGGTGTTGACTTGGCTGGAGGAAGAGACACAGTTCATTGTAAAAAAATAGTGTAACTGCTGGGATTGGGGAATTTTGTGGGGTTGGTGGGGTTGGCGGGGGATCCCTCTAACAGGCCTGGATAACACACTGGTTAGGCCCACAAAATATTGGAAGAAACAAGATGCAGAGAGAGAGAGGCAGAGAGAAAGAGAGAGGGAGAGTGAGAGAGAGAGAGAGAGCGAAAGAGAGAAGGAGAAAGAGACAAAGAAAAGAGAGAGGGAGACAGAGAGAGAGAGAGAGAGGAAGAGAGAGGGAGAGAGAGGGAGAAAGAGAGAGAGAGAGGGAGAGAGAGAGGAGAAAGAGAGAGAGAGACGACTTATAGATGACGAAGGCGTCTCCGTTTCATTGCTTCAAATTTAAGACGGACGAATGGAAATCATATGAAAGAAATTACAGGAGGAAATAGGCCGCCGACGTCATGGCGCTGTCACCGTCGTCGACGTCGCTGCGTACGACGAGAGACGAAGGAGGGGAGGAAGGAGAGAAAGAGAGAGAGAGAGAGAGAGAGAGAGAGAGAGAGAGAGAGAGAGAGAGAGAGAGAGAGAGAGAGAGAGAGAGAGAAAGGCCGGAGTCCGCTGCCTTCACAGACGTAATCTCACAATACGGTTATTGCAGGGACATCTCCGTCGTCGCGTGTCCACTGTTCGTACAGGCGTGTAATGGACAATAAAGTATAGACGCACAGCAAATTGCGTGTTATGGCGATTAGGTTTCTGAAAAAAACCCGATAAGTTTAGAAAAATCGTCGTTTCTTTAGCGGCTGTTTGGTGTTCTTTTTGCGTTTTTAACAGCAATTTTAAAACGAATCTGAATCCATATAAATGGCTTTTTTAGTTTCAATGGAAACTGATGGTAAATATTCGGTCATTCGGGAAAAGCCTCTTTCTAGAACACAGAAGTTGGAACAGAGGAATGTAGGGCGACAGTGATTTCCAACACCCGGCCTGTCGAGAGAAATTCCGGGTCCCTGGGCAGAGCAGCGTCGGGCCAGTAAAAAGTTTGACAGTTTTTAATTCTAGAAAGTTTGGTTTGTGGTCAAAAAATGAGCAGAAAAATATACAGATCAGGTGTGAAAAGTGGTAATGAGCTTTTCTTGCGCTTGTCAGACACGCAATACGTCCCCCCCCCACCAACCGCCTTCAGCGGGCCCCCAACTGTCGCCCACACCTTTCATATTATACATTTATCATATTATTTCAGACCCGCCCATGTCCCCTACAGATCTCCGGACCCCTGGGCATCCTCCTTATCGGCAGCCTGTTCAACACAGGAGAATTCTTACTAAGCCACTTAAAATCCAGCTATAATTAGCCTAAAATAATAATAATAATTATTATTATTATTCTATCATCATCATCATCATCATCATCATCATCATCATCATCATCATCATCATCATCATCATCATCATCATCATCATCATCATCATCATCATCATTATTATTATTATTATTATTATTATTATTATTATGCTATTATTACGTTATTATGTTATTATTATTATTATTATTATTATTATTATTATTATTATTATTATTATTATTATTATTGCGGTCGTTTTACAGTCATTCGTCTGCTTTGTCCCTTATGACGACGTCAGCGCAACAAAAGGATTTTCTAAGGGATGATGACTTCCGTCCCGGGATCGATCCGGGCTCAGTCATCCATCCATCAGAGTCCACAATCGGCCTTCACTCGGCTCCGGTCAAAAGCCGCGCATGACAAGGTCAAACGTATTCGTGAATTAGAAGAAGAAAGAAGAAAGAAGAATAAGAAGAAGAAGAGGAAGAAGGAGAAGAAGGAGGAGGAAGAAAGAAAGAGAGAAAAAAGCCCAATCGTAAAGGAGGAGGAGGAGGAGGAGGAGGATGAAAGAGACAAAAACCCAATCGTAAATCAACGGCGACGAACGACCTAGACTGTTGAACGCCATTGGTTAGGCATTTTGCTTCCATTAAAAGACACGCGACATGTCAACGACGACGACGACTACGACTACGACGCTATATGCTGAACGCCATTGGATAAAGGCATTTGCTTCGGCATTAATAGCGTACGTAGACTACACACGGCGATCGAAGGTTGACATGAGTCACATGACCGGCTCTATAATATTTGTACTGGCAAGAGCTACATGCATGATCAATTAGAGAGTGAGAGATAGAGTATGAGAGAGTGTCAAAGTGATTGTCTGCATCTTAATTTGTAGCCTATTCCGGTAGTAAAGCTAAGTAGAGAGAAGAACTCTTGCATAATTCGATAACGATTACTTACTTATTAAACCAGGTCCGTCGGAACGAATTTTCAGCAGGGGCTGCAGATTTTCTCCAGGTAAAAGCAGTAGCCTCATTTCACACTTTTCTTGGAGGCGAGATAATTTATCGCAAATTTTTGGCAAATTTTGTCAATTTTTGGGCCAATTTTAGCAAATTTTGGCCAATTTTAGCAAATTCTGGGCCAGTTTTATCAAATGTTGCAACATGGCAATTTTAGGGCCAATTTTATCTGGAAAAGAATGCAGACCATCTTCTTTCCAGAGGTGCATTGCACTCCTAAATTTTTCCAGGGGTGTAGCTGCACACCCTGCACCCCCACTTCGTACGGACCTGTATTAAACTGTTTTTAAGTTTTTATATTAGAATCTGATGACCAATCACCGTTTCCATCTCGCAAGCACGTTGACTCTAATCCGAAATCCCGCTTCCCGTAGGTTCTGAATGGACCTTTCATTAGGGATGGCAATAGATCAATGGGTCTAGTATTATAAAAAAGTTGCTAGTCTTGAGTTTTTAAAATGTATCTTATCTTGATTTAGAGTGGCTTAGAAGGCATTACTGCCTGTGTGAAAGCCACTAGGGGCACTAACGGGGCTTGAACCCGCTCCGTCAGCTTGACGCTCCAGCACGTAACCCACTCTGCCATCTTCGCCCCCTTCCCCACCCGCCCCTATCTGAAAAATATTATTGATCGCGTTTAAAAATGTTTTCACTCTGGGGGAGGATGATTGGAAAAGGACTTTCGGACCATAATTGAAGAGGCAACGATGATTACAGCAGTAATGGCCAGTGGCGTAGCGTGAGTTGGCCGCGCCCGGTGCGAAACTGGCATGAAAAGTTCGTCAGCTATTTCGTGGTGTAGTTAATTTTTTGTTACTTTCTATATATTTTAACGTATATGATGTGTTGCCTTTTGTAGTAGTCTCTTTACGAGTTGACGTTCCTTAGGATTAATGTTGTTGATATGATATTGTAGTTGTTGTTGAGTATCGCCCTAGCGCTTCATTGAAATTAACACGAGTTCCTTTTTACGGCCAGTAGAAGACACTCCTCGATCCTTTTTCGACTGCTCGCCACCCGCGCTAAACGCCGACTCTCCTCGCGGTCAAAAACCCGACTGCCCTCTAGCGGTCAAAAGCTCTACTGCCCTCTAGCGGTCAAAAGCTCTACTGCCCTCTAACGGTCAAAAACCCGACCGCCCTCTAACGGTCAAAAACCCGACCGCCCTCTAACGGTCAAAACTCTACCGCCCCCTGCCGGCGCCCTCTCCCCTCCCTTCCTCTGACCGTCCGAGTGTCTTCCTCTGGGGCCTTTCTTTATTAATACCAGATTCTGACATACATCAATGCAGTGTTTAAGTTACCGTGACAACGTCGGAGGCGACAGCAACTCTTCGTCCTTAATTAACCCTCTGGGGTATTGCCGATAAAACCTTCTCTGGAGCCTGTTTCGCCTTCGGTGTTCGCCGCCCCCACCTGTTGATCCCATTAATGTCAGGTCTGCCCTTTAGTAGTAGTAGTAGTAGTAGTAGTAGTAGTAGTAGTAGTAGTAGTAGTAGTAGTAGTAGTAGTAGTAGTAGTAGTAGTAGTAGTAGTAATAATAATAATAGTAATAGTAGTAGTAGTAGTAGTAGTAGTAGACCTCCCTTATAATATTTTTATATATTTTTAGTTTTTCTTTATTTAAATTGTTTTTCTTTATTTTCTTTATTTCTTATTTTGCACCCGAAGAAATTTTGCGCTCTTTATAGCGATAATTTTGCGCCCTCAAAGAAAAACTATGCCCTGGTTATACGTGGTTTATATGGTTTATGTGGTTTCTAGTTAAGATTTATACCCACCCAAAATATTTATACCCTCCCAAATCAAATTACTGGCTACGCCTCTGATCTGTAGTAGAAGCCTCCGCGTCCACCTATTTCGAACCCTGGCTATGCCAATGCCAAATCGTTGATCCTTTCGGTCTGTTTGACAATGCTATTGATTGTAGAGTTTCGCGTGGGCGGTCGAGTCGTGAACTCCTTCAATGCGTTTCCGCGTCTCGACAACACGGCGAATTCGTTGCTGTGACGGCGAAGAAAAACTGCTGCATTCAGGCTGTCCAAACGAAAGACGCAGTCGGCGGACAATGTTATGTATATCAGACTGTGGTTCTACTGGGTGGCGCCGAAACGAATAGATTTCACCGGAAGGTACAGTAGAAACACGTAGAAAATGCACGATACCTGTCTACTATACCGAGTGCGAAACTACAGGTGTCTACTGTCTGATATCAAGCCATCAGGTCTCTAGTGATGACGGCCAGGATAAACAAGGTAAAGAAGAGCACTTTCTCGGTCAGTGAAGGTTAAAGAATTTTCTCCCAAATAGTCCGAGGAGTTATAGTTGTCTGAGAAGCCTGTTTAAATTGCGAGCGAAGACACGGAAAGGACACACGAATGAATCAGATGGTCACCGACGCCTGCTAAATTGTGGTCACTTTATAACGAACTGGATCAGGAGCAGTTGAACAGTGGAGAGAGAGAGAAAGAGAGAGAGAGAGAAAGAGAGAGAGAAAGAGAGTGAGTGAATGAGGAAAGTCAGTTCCTTTACAATTTCTTCTAATTCTGAGCGCTGCAGCAGTATAGACTTTACTACGATGAATCCATCGCCGTCAGTTGTTTCCTACTACGACACATGGGCGTTCTGATGAACGGAAAAGAAGTCGACTACGCGGAAGACATGTTCGAACGCGACCCCTTCGTTTTGCTTAACACCAGCGCCGCCGTCGTCGCCGCCGCCGCTGATTCAACGGTTCTCATCTCCCTCAACTACAATCTTCCGACGATGATCGTCGTCGCCACCGTTCTGTTTCTCGTCATCATCGCCACCGCCATCGGTAACATGCTCGTCGGCATCGCTCTCCTCCGCTACCAGAACCTCCGCACCATCTCCAACTACCTGATCGGCAACCTGGCGCTTAGCGACTTCCTCCTGGCGACGACCATCTTTCCCCTGTCGACGGTCAAGGAATGCCTCGGACACTGGGTCTTCGGACGCGCCATGTGCAACGTCTGGCTGCTGACGGACGTCCTCTACTGCACGGCGTCCCTGTGGAACATCTGCGTCATAGCGTTCGACCGATTCACCGCCACCCTCTACCCCATCTGGTACCGCGAGAAGCGATCGAACCGACAGGCGGCCATGTACGTCGCCACCGTGTGGCTGATCGCCAGCTCCATCTGCGTTCCGCCGCTGCTCGGCTGGATCGACCTGACGCAGAATTACGTCTACGACAACGCAACGGACGTTCATCACTGCGTCCCGTTCCAGACGCCCAGCTACGTCCTGTACTCGGCCAGCGGCAGCTTCTTCGTTCCCTTCTTTCTGACCGTCTTCCTGTACGTCCAGATCTTCGTCGTTCTGCGCAAGCGAATGGCGAAGATGCGTCAGGCGAAAACGACGACCCGAGCAGCCGGAATGACGCGAGTCACGTCGTCTCCGGCGGCGGCGGTGACGGCAAGGAATTCTTCCGGCAGAAGACCGGTCTTCAGCCGAGGTCACCTGATCACCGGCACCTCGAAATCGAAACAGTCAAAACAGTCGTCGGAGCTGGAGATGACGCCTGTCGGCGCTCCAGCCATTGTCGTTTCCAGCCAGGAACCGAGGAGGACGGAGGCGGCAGAAGAAGAGGAGGAGGAGGAGGAGGAGGAGGAGGAAGTCTGCGGAGCCTGAGTCCTGACAGCGACGACGACCTCGATCAGAAACGACCTTTGCACGAAGGAAGGACGAGCGCCGCCCGCCGCCGCCTCCGCCGCCGCTGCCGCCACGGTCGTCGTCAGAGTGGCTCTGCGTCCTGAAGACGACGACGCCTTACGCGGAACGAACGCCGCTGGCGACGACGACGACCAGAAGTAGCAAAACCGAAACGTTCCGTTCGATTCCTGACGGGTCTGAAGCTGGCCAGCTGGGCGATGTCTTCGCGAAACGGCGCGCAGTCCACCCGGTCGGCGGCGAAGAGTCTCGCCGCCGCCGCCGCCGCCGAAGCGGAAACTCTTCCGTCGGATCGTCGCGGGAGGCGACGCAGGACACCGAAGGAGGCGGAGGCGGAAAACGTCACTGCGAATCTATTGGACGATGACGATGAGGATGAGGATGAGGAAGAGGACGAGGACGTCGAGCTGGTCGAGAATCATCGTCAAACGCATCGCGACGACACACCGGAGGATGAGCGTCTCTCGACGTCGACGACGACGACGACGTGGATTCAACGCCTGCACCGCCGCCGCCGACCGCCGCATTCCGTTCTGCGACGACTGTTCGAGCATCGCTCGCGGAAGACGACGATGATGATGACGACGTCGTCATCTTCAGAGACGCACGTCGTGCAGAGCAGCAGCAGCAGCAGCAAGGTGATCGTGGCATCGTCGTCGTCGTCGTCCCAGCAGCAGCAGCAGCAGCAGCACCGTCGCTTCGACCAGCGGGAGATCCAGGCCACCATACGGATGTCGATCATCATCGCCTTCTTCTGCGGCATGTGGCTCGGCTTCTTTGCCGTCTACGTCGTTCAGGGATGGTGCTCCAGTTGCTCCGTGTCACGTGAACTGGAGGCGTTCTTCTTCTGGCTCGGATACTCCAACTCCAGCGTCAATCCCATCCTCTACACGATCTTCAACGAAGACTTTCGAAAGGCGTTCCAGAAGATACTCGGATGCTACCGGAAACACGAACAGAGCACGGCGCAAAACTCGGCGCCAAGACACTAGGGAAGGCCCAGACGCCCTAGTCACTTGAATTTCGCAAAGGATCAAATATTTTATTACTGCTTCCCGAGGGTCGGGTGTTTTGTGAAAATACAGTTTTATAAGTGTGAGAAAACAGGTATAGGAGTATCTAGAACACTCTATGCCCACCAGCATAGCCAGTATCTATGCTGGTGGCCAAGAAATCTGCTTCTGCCATTGGCGTCTATTAATAGACGTCAATGGCTTCTGCCCACCAGTGGGCGGAGCAACCGGATTTGTTGTTAAACATTGGATACCCTCATTTTGAAAATAAGACATTAGAAGAATTGTCTATAGAAATCTTTATTTGCAAACGCAAACGCAGATAACATAAGGTAAACATCATTCCTAACTAACAATTACACATTCTGTTATTACACAGTTGACAAAATAAAATGGTTTCTTAGAAACCCGAAGTGTAAAAGAGTGTTGACGATTCTTAACAATGTCATGTATTGGATTCAATTCAAGCGTTTCACGAATTGTTACTAAATATAACATAAACATCAAAGATTTTGCATACAACCTACCGTATTGATCGATCCAGGGCTCTTGCTCGGACAAGTGGCTTCAGTAGCATAGACCTATAGGCTACTGTAATATAATAGATAAACGATACGATTGGAGTAAGACTAGTCAACACATATCAACTCAGAGGAAGAGGATTTGCTCTTGCTGTACAATCTATTAAAGTTTTTTTTATAGAATTTCCTTTCTGTCTCTGCTATTGATATCCTGAATTGACGACCAGCTCTAACTATAAACCCAAGATGTCTCAACTCATCAACATAAGCCAGGGAAGATCCATCATCCAACAATAAGGGAGCACGAACCATTGCATAACGTCTACCAATTCTCATATACTGCACTATACATATTTATGCGCGTACAGCCGTACATGTGTATACTGTATATACAGTATATCATATGTGATTTACAGTGTATGCTACGCATATCGCGTGTATTTATATAGCGCGAATTGAATCAGACGAGTCTCCATTTTCATTCACAAATAGACTAATGAAACGGATTCAATTCAGGTCAAAATTGTCAGTTCTATAAGAACCCAAGTACTGTTCATTGTTAATATGACTGACCGACTGGCTGACCGACCGACCGAATGACTGACTGACTGGCTGACTGATTGACGGACTGATTGACTGACTGATTGACTGACTGACTGACCGACCGACCGAATGACTGACTGACTGGCTGACTGACTGGCTGACTGATTGACGGACTGATTGACTGACTGATTGACTGACTGATTGACTCACTGACTGACTGACCAACTGACTGACTGACTGACTGACTGACTGACTGAATGAATGAATGAATGATCGATGAATGAATGAATGAATGAATGAATGAATCCAGTTATAAGTGAGCTAGTGCTTTAACACTTCTGTCACTGCGTTCGGGGTGAAACTGGCTTCGCATCCTTAGAAAATAGTCCGGCTAAAAACCAATCACATGAGGAATCGCTTTTACCGGAAGAATGCGCCACGTTTCAGACCTCTGCTGAAAAGCGATGCATGTATAAATTTTTCAAGAGCACTCAGCTGACCAAAATGATATATAAATTGCATCAAATAATGCCCGCAGCATTATAAATCATATGTACAGGGCTCCAATATATTATAGGCAAAATATGACATGACTCTATATAGCCCATAAATATAGTCCCTATGTTTTTAATTCAATGTGCTATCATGATGATGTCGACCTCTTCTCAAGTACTGTGCTGAGTAGGCCTAAACTGTAATCTACCTTCGTTTTGAGCTGTAACCCTTCAGAACAGACGCTATATAAATAGCAGTTACATTAATTACAACGCAATACAGTACATTCTACTTTGCATCGCCATTCGATAATATTTTATATATCCATATCCATTGGATGTCCAATGAATAATGAATATATATACGGGATAGGAAATAATATATAAGCTTATTTCAAATATATAGCCTCAGCCGGGGAGTCAGCCCATAGATGGCATAGTCAGCGTTTTATCCAGACTCCAGGCCTTTGGAGAGGGAAATTGAAGCATTTGGGGGGGATTGATTTGGCTGAAGGGAAAGACACACAGTTCAATGCAAAATTTGTTCAAGTACTGAGTTTTTTTTTTTTTTTGGGGATGTTGAGGCTTTGGGGATTTACCCGTAACAGGCATGCATGTATAAAACACTGCCCATAGTCATATAATGTCATAAATGTCTTCAATGTAGGAAATTACCATAATATATTATGACCAACGATGTCGAGTAATTGTTATATATATATATATATATAAAATTATATATATAATTATATATATATATATATATATATATATATATATAATATCAATAGCCTATCTTCTATGTGTATGCGTGTGTTATTGCGCACACGTGGCTTTTAGTCTATGTGATCTATTATTATATAATACGCAGCATAAATTTGTGCTTAATATATTTTCAAATATATTTTAGAATAATGTAATTATTATTTTAAGCGAAAAGCTTCAAACTCCGCACCAATGTAACACCGGTCTTTCTGTGTGTAAGCTTTACCCTACCAGGATGATTTGTGATTTGTTGTCGGGGTCACACAGTGGCGTAGGAAAGGGCGGGGGCGGGGGTGGTCCGCCCCGGGCGGCACGTTCCTAACTTCGTAAGGGCGGCATTTTGAAGGGTCAACCAATTATCAGGTTTTTCAGGGGCGACCTTTTTTCTCGTCAGACTTTTCCAGACGACGAACCAATTTTCCAAACTTCCGCCCCGGGCGGCGCCAACCCACGCTACGCCACGGAGGTCACAATTTAAAGGCTACAGCGTCGATTCAATCTTACCGGCTTATTTTGCGTCCCAATGAACCTCTATTTGCTAACGCCGTGCGCTGTTTATCGGCTCCAATCTAACTATATACAGAGCGAATGAATAATTATATATATATATATATATATATATATATATATATATACATATATATATATATATATATATATATCGATTTATAGCAGCATCCAGTGTCAGTATATGACATCAGCCAAAGATCTCCATAAGTACATAAGACGATTGTGATAAAATCAACAGAACTTTGCAAGAGATCGTTGTCTGTTGGGAGCATGTTAAATGTTCTTTTCTGTGTACTATTCTTTGTACTACTGTGTTCTATTTCATATGCGATATTTGAACCAAATATTCATAACACGGCCCAGATCTTATGTCTGGCGAGCATTTTACATACACAGGCGAAAAAAAACGAACAGACTACCTATAGAGTAATAATAATGATGATGATGATGATGATGATGATGATGACGATGATGATGATGATGATGATGATAATAATAATAATAATAATAATAATAATAATAATAATAATAATAAAAATATGCGCAGAGGCGGATCTAGAGGGTGCAGGGGGTACAGATGTCCCCTGGCGCCGAGATGAGGGGCGCCAAAATTGTTTAAGGTAGGGAGTTCCGCTACGGGTGCTGACTTTTTTGCTTGTCAGGGTATTAGCGAAGTTGAATAAAGGGGCGCCAAATGGGCAGAGCGGCACCCTTTTTTGGCTTCTTAGGATTTTCGTCAAGTTGAGGGAGCGCCACCAGTATATTTTGTCCCGGGCGCCGGACACCCTAGCTCCGCCCCGAGTATGCGCGTTTATAACACCGGGTCTAATACTCTAAACTTCTAAAGGTATTAATCGATGGTATTTCTAATCCGACCTCGAAACTTCGAAAGACCAATACAAGACAAGATTATGTCGGTAGACCTGAAGTGAAGAGACTTGAGGGTTCAATTCCTAATAGGCTAATCATGTTTTGGTCCTGCCAACTATCGATGATTTTTATCTGGAAGTTTATTTTAATTCCGTACGTGCTTTTGGGGGCATGACAAAAAAGCAGAATAAAACGATTTCGGCTATTATACCAATTGTACGAAATAAATAATTTGCTGTAAAAAGATTTAAGCTTACGTACGTACAGACTTTCAATGAACTCGGAAGATAGGCTGTCGAAGTCGCCATTTTTCCAATCTTAATCCTATTAGTACTCATCATCACAGTGGCGTAGCCAGGATTTCGGAAATAGGGGCACATCAACATTTTCGGCGGATGAAAAGTCTTAAAAGTCTTGACGAGCAAAAAACAAACTTCGTCATGCCAACCGGGTCTAATACTCTAAACTTATGATACTAATACTAATACACCCTCCCCAACTACTTAACGGTTTTGCGCAAATCTCACGACCGGTTCCAGCTCAAATAGAGGGATCGCGCCTCCCGTGCCCTCCGCCCCCCCCTTCCACCGCGACCACGACATGCATCGTCAAAGTAATCAATATTATGATCAATTTCTCAGTCGCCATATATCATAATCTTGTTTACTGAAGCCGTAATTGCAATCGTCATCAAGTCATCTTCATCCTCTTACTACTCCTACTCCTCCTACTCCTCGTCGTCATCATCAAATTTATAGTCATAATAATCTTTAGTCGATTGAGCAGTTGTCATCATATCATGGCCTTCTTTATCTCTCGTCTTCCTCTTGCTCATTTTCCACCATCACCACCACCACCACCACCAATTTCTCCTCTTCCTCCTTCCCCTCCTCCTCCTCCTCTTCATCGCTAGTATTTTCTTCGTTGCGGTTATTATCATTACGATCCTGCCGTAATTTTTGAGCTCCGGTGTCCAATACAGACTACAACGATGACTAATTAGCAAATTGATTAGTGTGGAACGTGCGTCGCTGATTCCTCGCATTCAATGTACACACGTAACGCAGATACGCAGCGACATAATATAACATCTACTCCGTCATAATAATATAATGAATTCTACCGATGAGCCCAAAAGTCGCGTACATTCGATGCCACGTTTAATTATGACCGGCTCTTACTGACTTTTATGTCCGACGAAACTGACTCAGGAGCGTAGCCAGGAATTTGATTTGGGAGGGTATAGATATTTTGGATGGGTATAAATCTTAACTATAAACCACATAAACCATACAAACCACATTATAACCACATGTAAATCACATGCAAAACTTTAAGGTAGATGATTTGGGGGGGGGGGTTATATACTGATATACCCCCCTTCGCTACGCCCCTGATCTGATTGTGAGATTTATGCCCGATTTTCGGTTCGAGACGTTCATAAATTTTCAGCTCTTCATTATAGCATCGGACGGTAGAGAAAATCAAAGGACAGCATAAATTTTCCGACTACAGAGATTGGGAAGGAGAGACGACGCGCACACCTCTGCTGATCAGGATCGACCTTTGAAGCGCCTTCGAATTCAAAGCAGCGCATTCACTCGTCAACAACGACCACGACCCTTAATAAGTAAATTAAATTAATTATGGAAACGCCAGTTGCAGTAAATATTTCCCGTGTTTCCATTAAGAGGAACCTGATGTTCAATTCAATCGTAGAGTGTCCACGTATGCATGATAAGTGTTTGATTACAGGTAGATTTGCCTTGTACGCTTTGACTGCGACAAACGAGACAGAAAACCGTTCAGGTGTGACCAGTCCACAGAATCGTTTGCACCATATAAGCATAAAAACGGAGTGGTATTTGAGAGGCATGGGGAAGAGGGAGACCAGTGGGGGTTTGAAAAAAACTTTTATTTGTTTCAATATATTAAATAAGTTGGTTAGATAGCTAATATCGGGATGAAACCTTCCCCTCTTCCAATGTGTATAGACTATATACATGTAGTATATCAGTGAGAAGTCAGTAGGCCTAAGTAGCGGTCGTGATAGGCCTAGTCTCCCCGTCTTCCTCTACAAATGCCACATTCAATATCAACAAACATTTATACTTGAAAGACTTGACGATACAAGTAGCACCTTGGTTTGCGTTTCTGTCTTCCGTTAGCGACATAGCAATTTAGTTTAAGAACTACCAGGTTCAAAGTTCTCCGAACTCTTGTTAGTAAGATCTTGTAGAATTGCATAAAAAATCACAGGAACAGCGTTGCAGACACTCGATCTTCTCTGCCATGGGGTAGGTATGGCCGTTCAGGGGAGGGTGTGATTTGGGGAGTGGTGAGAAATTATCAACGCATTTCACACTGTGATGCAAATTTCATTTGTGGGAATCTAAGACTTTAGAGGAAAATTCCCTCCTATCCGGCCTGTATGCAACACTGCATACAGTCCACCGGCATAGCCAGGAATTTTCTGGAATTGTTTTAATGATGACTATCGGGTTTCACACAAAGAATTAGCGATCCTTCACAGGGCCGTCGGAGCGAATTTTGGTCGGAGGGTGCAGATTTTTCCGAAGTTAAATTTTTCTCTTTCAAATCTTTGACAAGCCACAAAAACGTCATCAACGCTCAATTTTACCTCCAAAAAGCTTGACGAGCCAAAAAGGTCCTCTGTACCCCCTGTATTTCAGGATACAGAGGGTGCAGAGGCCAGAGGGTGCAGACCATCATCTTTCCAGGGGTGCAGCTGCACCCCCTGCACTCCCACTTCGGGCGGGCCTGATCCTTCATACTCGACGCATTTACAGGTAGGCCTATCTATTTGATGGAAATTAGAGGCTCGCAAAATACACAGCTTTTATAATAAACCACAGCGGCAACAGCACGAAGAGTGCTTTCACTTTTTGCAGCTATTTTGACTGCATTGATCCACAATACACGTCAAACCCTCGAGCCATGCGGTTAAAGCCAGTTGTTATCTCCACCCAAATGTCTTGTTCTGTTGTACGCATGCTAATAACATTGCGGTACAGAACCCGCTAGTTCTCTTAGGCTGTACAGCTGTGGATATGATCTAATCAGGATTCACACGCACGATGGCCATCAGACGTGCCCAGGGACGTAGCTAGGCATGGGCAGGATGTTAGGTTGGGGGGGGCTGAAGCCCAAGATTCACTCCCCTTTCTTTCTTTTGAGCCCGCAATACTATTTGGGCTTGAATTCATTGGGGGGCTAGCTTCAGGTTTGGGGGGCTTGAGCCCCCAAGCCCATTTCTAGCTACGTCCCTGGATGTGCCTGACTGAATTTTGCACAAATACTGTAATATAATATAATATAACAAGGTTTAAAGTGGTTCAGTAGGGACTGCCCTGTGTGTACATGACGGGAATCTGAGACGCCTGAAACCGCTGCTATGGTCAGCGTAAAGGCACAAAAATACTAGTCTTCAAGGGCTAAAGACGCACTATGGAAACAACAACTTTATTTATGCATGGCTGCATGTGTTCTAATATTTCTGATGCTGTGCTTGTCACGAATAAAGATTATTATTATTATATATTATCGCTCACAAACTGTATACGGGCTTCGCACGCTTACACGCTGAGCTCTTATACGTGACCGTATTAATTGAAACGCGTTATTATAGACAGGACGGGCCTATCTGTCTTCGCGTAAGCCCCATTTTCCAGAATTTATGGACTGTCTATCGATATCCGGCAACTGAGTTTATTGTGTGTAACGAACCAGAGCCCACGCTCTCTAGTGACACATTCTGCCGCAAAATATTTCAGTTCGCTCGGTTTTAAGGGTCGTAAAACTGTCTCGTGGACAAGGCGGCTTCGATTTTTTATCATCGTTAAAACGCCCGGAGATTCTAAGCCACGCGCCGTGCTTCGTTCTGACAGACTGGACGACAATTAATCACATCTGGTGTAATTCTGATGTTCCTATAGGCACATGCCCGTAAAGGTTTAAGGTCGATGACCCATCGGTCCTTTTTAAGGTTGTGGGGGGATCTTATTTCTCACACACACACAAAAGAATTCATCGCATCAATTTATCAACGCATGAACGCCACGAACCATAGACACGTTCGTATCATGCGGTCAGATCGTACAGCGTAAGATAATCTCAATCAATCAATCCAGTGTTTATTCTAGGCCTTCTCTGGGGGAAATCCCCCTCAAGTTTTGAAATTCCTACAAAACATTTTAAAATGTTGGCTGGGGTGGAAATTTCCCCCAAAAGTGTGGAGACTCAGACCTTGTCCCCTCCAAACATTTCAAAATCCCCCCAATGTCAAGGTGGCTAGAATAAACACTCAATCAATCAATCAATCAAATCAATCAATCAGCTCCACTGGTCACTGGAGCAGACGTCACAGGTGTGCATAGAATTCTCTGAAAGAGTGGTTGCAAGTTGACAAACTGTAGTGAACATGCAGCTGTTTCAATCGTCATTTGTGAGCCTGGTGATGGCAAATTGATAGCCTGTAGATACTGTATTCTCCCATTTGTCACAGACTAAAAATAATCTATAATTCATTCACTAAACAAATACACTTTAACCTAGATTTTATATGGCCATGACTGATTTCAAGGACAATTCAGGGACTCAACCCTCAAGGCCAGGACCAAGTACTCAACCCTCAAGGCCAGGACCAGGACCAAGTACTCAACCCTCAAGGTCAGGACCAGGACCAGGACCAAGAACTCAGCCCTCAAGGCCAGGACCAAGGACTTAATTGAAACTGGTCCTTAAGGAGTCCTTAAGGCCAGGACCAAGGCCAAGGACTAACAGTGTTTATTCTAGGCCTTCTTAGGGGAATTTCCCCCTCCCCAAAGTTTGAAAATTTCCCCCTCCCCATTTTTTTAGATGTTGGCTGGGGGAATGGAAATTTCCCCCCAAACGTGTGGAAACTCAAACATTGCCCCCAAACATTTCAAAATCCCCCCAATGTCAAGGGGGCTAGAATAAACACTGAAGGAGCTAACATCCCTGGAACGTTCTTGGCGGGTGCTAATTGCTATATATGCTGAATGTAGCTCAGATATAAGATTGGCGATTATAGCGAAGTACCTTATGTAACCGAAGACACGTATAATTAACTTGAATCTTTGTTTAATAGGCTAACAGGATGGCCTAGTCGATTTGTCAAAATTTTAAATGAAGTGATGTTGAATGACGTCCACTCCAAATTGTCTACTTCCAGTGAGGTGGGATGGAGTAGTACAGCTAAAAGCCAGTGAGGGGTCCCCGAAAAATCCATATTGATGTGGTAGGGTTGTGACTTTTCCGGAAAAATAGAATGCCGGGAAAATTCCGGAAAAATTCCAACAATAAACTTTACATTGGTTATGCATGGGAAAACAATGAAAGCGTGTAAGTGTAAGATCAATGCGGAGAAGTGATGGTATTGATAGAGTTCGAAGGTGGTGGAAAGTCACATTGAAATTTTTCCAATTGAGCGACTGGGCGATTACTGAATTTTCTTAAAAACTTTGTCTGTTTTCTTTTGAAAACGGCTGTCCATAGCAACGGGAAATATTGAATTTGATTTTTCGGACGGAGTTGATAGAGGTCAGTTTTGTTCCATTTGGTTGGTATTCGTTAATTTATATTTATAATTAATTAATTGTTAATTTTTGTGAAGATTTAGCGAAGAAATTTGATTTAAAATATCGGAAATGACGTTTCGCACACCACTATTACAATTATTATACGCTGAAATCACTGCGATTTTATCGGCCCCTATTACTTTCAGCTTATTAACTTTTATTTAATTAAATCAAACAAGAATCCATGAAGTTTTCGGTAATTGGCTAGTTTAGCGTCCCAAATTTATCCTGACTTTTTCGCAAACTGGCTAGCTTTATAATGTTTGAGAATATGCCATTTCATGTTGTCGCTTTAAATGTATAAGTATCAGTTATAAGTTATCAAATTTTAGTTATAAGCTGCAAAACCCATCAAAGAAATTACAGGCAGATCGCGCGCACTAAGATAAATTGTACCTGCTATCCAGTTGCTAAACGTCCAAGAGATTAGCGATGAATTTGTGAACTTTTTGTCTATGAAACCAATTGATACAAATGAGCATTGTTTGCAGTGGTTGGCTAGGCGTCGTCTCATCATGAACACATGTGTTTGCAGCGGTTGTCAGTTGCCTGCTTCATTAGTCAAATACTCCGAAGGTATTGATGGATACCTTTGGTCATTCCGGTACTTCATATAATTTTACAATAACTTTGTGAGTATATTGGAGACAAAATGTATTAATGAAATGGTTGGAGACAGCATGTATTGATTTAATTTGGGACGCTAATTTAATTGGGACACTAAACTAGCCAATTACTCCTTGATCAATGGTGATGATATGTTTACTTAATAAGTATGGAACTACAAAGGTTAAATACATGGAGGTATTATCCCTGGAGACGGCATTACTTCATTTGGCTGAAGCCGACTAGCTGGGAAATTCCCAGACGGCAGCCACATTTGTTGACTCAAAACATCAGCTGAGCCATGGGGAATAGGATTTGGCATGTACAGCATGGCTAGACTGAGAAATAAAATAGCTTTTCACCACTACACTGGGAGGTTGGAAGACAAATGCTATCTTATACATGACATAAAGACCTACACATTAAGGGTAATGGAATTACTTAAAGCGACCCATAACAGCAAAATGTAGTCGCCAGTGATTAATGATGTAACATATTACACAACTATTTAAGCAGTATTTATATTGGACCCTTACCGGTGAAATGTTACACCTATGGTGCGATCCCGCTGAATTTCTACGGATAATTTTAAAAAAGGAATAATATAACTCAGACTTAACACTACTCCTGTATTCGTCCCGAGTCAACCAAATTGGCCGCTAACCATGGAGGTATTATTTTTAGCCTACGCACTACTGGCTTCATGCAGCCTGGGCTAGAAATGACGTAATTTCATCTCCAGGGATAATGCCTCTATGGTTTAATATTTAATTAGACATCAAACCAGAAATCAGCATGGATTTAGAAAAATTGATGATATTAAAAGCTTTTATGTGACATCTGAATAGTTAAGTAGTAAAAATAAAATTGTAGAAAATATGGAAAAGAACGGCAAAAATTTGCAGAACATTTCCAATATTTTGCCTAAGTTTTGTTTAGTGAATCTTTTGTTGTGGCATTGGCTCATGTGTCTTTGTGGTAAAATTGTTGGCAGTTATATTTTGTATTATTTCTGTTTTTATTTGTATTATTTATTTGTGTGTGTTATTTATCTTCAATTGGAGTGTCTAAAGATGTCCATGTCTTTGCTTAACAGTTTTGTACATCCTGATTAGATTCCATATGCATTTTGGTTTCAGATATTTTATTTTATTTTAGTTTGTGCCAAAGATGAAATGATGTGAAACATTAAAAGTGGTTTTTTAGCATGACTGTTGTGGAAGATGCCAACAGATGTCAGGTGGCCTTTTCCTGCATGCCATTCGACTTCTCGAAGTTGGGCATTAGCCAGTAAACTTACACTTGGTGGGGTCGGAGTTGTCAGCAAAATCTGGGCTGGTTGGTTGTCTTGCCTCATTTTGGCTCTAATGTGAACTGACTGTGTTAAGGATCTGGTGTATTCGGGTTTCCTTGACTAACGGATCTATTAAACTGCTTATGCGACTGTTCCTTAACTCTTTGACTCCAGCAATCTGTATAACCAGTAGGTTATGAAGCAAAAATTTCAGCCTTATGGGGCAAAGGGGTAAAGCAGGTTTATAATGCTATTCATCATGTTCATGGTGATATTTGAACTGCATTTCCTTTACCTGTTGAACCCTTTGGATTTGTTGATATTGCTTAGTTGCGTTTTAATTTGGTAATAAGACTTAATGAATCTAGACATCATTGCATCAGATTATTCATGCATTCGAATGATGCTCCTTTCCACACTTAAAATACTGATGACGATTGGTATTCTAAAGCTGGATTACTTTCTATTTCAGAATGGCTTAATAGAACAACTGTATATAACAGAGAAGCTCTCTACAAAGCAGTTGAAGAACGACCGGCTAATCAGCCTCTTGTTACTATTTGCAACCATCACTCTTGTATAGATGAACCAGTTTTGTGGGGTAAGAATTTCTAAAATTATGTCAAAACACCTGATGGTGATTGTGTCATAATTATTGTCTGTGATTAAGCAATGTTTAATCTAGTCTGAGTAAATGATGGTCTGTTAGTATTTATTGTTAATATGCCATCGTTTTAGTCTTTTGATCTGAAATAAACAATGCATTGTGATTGTTAATTAATCTGTTTCTTTGGAGTTGAAACTTTAGTGATTCTATAAAATTAAGTATTTCTTATTAAGAATTCTTCTCTATATTGTTATTCTCTTTATTGTTTAGATATATGTTTATTACTATGTAGAAGTAAAGTAAGTTTTCCCATGTCCGAATTCGAGCGTTGGGGCGGTGCTGATCTCTGGTCTCCGAGGCATACAGTGACACAGGTGGCATACGCCATTAACCTAGAGTAGATTGCCAGCCAAATATCTAGGCCCACGCTTTACTTCACAGCGAATGCTGTCCCTCATTTGATGTTACAACTGCCCTCTATCGAGTAAGGCTGAGTCAACCTTAGGGGCTCCTACGGGGCTTGAACCCGTTGTGTCAGCGTGCCTGCCCAGCATGTAGTCACTTCTGCTATCTTCCTGTCCCACTATATAAAAGGCCACTTAAATATATACCCATATCATGCATAAGGTTGTGGTTTCAGATCTGAGTCACTGAGTCACCTTTGACATGCTGTCTATGGGGAAATTTTACCCTCAGATATATGGTAAATTCAGTGGCTTGTAATGAAATTGGCATTTATTATAGGGGTATTAAAGTGGCGCCATCTAGTTACGAAAAACGAACTGATGCGCTGGACCCTCGGTGCATCCGACGTCTGTTTTGAAAAGGAGTGGCACGCAAAATTCTTTTCCCTCGGCCGTGTGGTTCCTGTGGTACGTGGCGAAGGAGTTTATCAGAAGAGCATGGACTTCATTTTGGAAAAGCTCAATGCTGGTTCATGGGTGCATATGTTTCCTGAAGGTATGAATATTTCAATGACTGTGGAGTGTGGATGTTGATTTTCTTAGGCAGCATAGCAGTGAATAGGTGATAAGGGATAGGAAAATATTTGGTTCATTGCATAAGATAATTTTCTTTTCTTTTTATAATTATTCTATCATGGACTGTTTATCCTGTAAAAATAGTGAACTGAAATGTTGACTTTGATGGTTTGACATTGAGTAATAACATTTTTTTGAAGCAACTGAAAGTTATTGCATGTATAAAATCAGTTTGCTTCTTAGTTGTTTTTAAAATTTTTGAATGAAAATGTTGTTTTTAGGTCGAGTCAATGCTACTCATGAATTCATGAGACTAAAATGGGGTATGCCATTTCCTTTTCAATATTATATATATATATATGTGTGTGTGTGTGTGTGTATGTGTGTGTGTGTGTGTGTATATATATATATATATATATATATATATATATATATATATATATATTAAAGTGGCTCCATCTTTCCATCATGCAGGCGCTTGGGTCCCTGATGTCACGCTGCACCGCTGAGCTAAATACAGCATTGAGTCATTTGCCACTGATCGCTAAACAGGACGCCATATTATTACTTAGAATGTCCCTCACTTGTACAAAACTTCTGCACATTTTGCGATGCACGCTTTGCACAGGCCATCCATTGTTAGGAAGCTTTGACGACGGTATGCGTAAGGGGCTGGGTCAAATTCAGAATCTGAATCTTTCAGACAGTCAATGGGTACAGGCTATGCTCCCTATCAGGGACGGGGACTGGGGGGATTCGTCGGGTATCGCTTGCACTGTCTGCCTTATTGGGTTCGGCTGCAAGGACCCGAAGCCTTCAGTCATCCATTCTTTTGAAGGCAGGTTTGCGGATCCACGTGAGGCCAAAGTAATAGACCAATGAAGGGTAAAGAGCCAAATTCTTAACCCAGCATTGGGGATCTCTCCACATGCAGTCCACTTGGGATCACCCTTAATTATCATGGGGTTCAATGACCTGCTCCAATCTGACCAAATCCAGTGCCATCAGACACTTCTTAGGGCCGTTTCAGCAGAGCACGCCAGGGACTGGCTTTATGCACTGCCCATTGTTTCTTGTGGCTTGCTTATGGATGACGAGGCTGTTAGAATCGTAGTCGGTCTCCGCCTTGGGGCCAATATCTGCGAACACACCTCTGCCCTTGTGTAGAACAGGTCTTGGAAGTCAGATCCCACGGATTGTCCTGCTCGCTCAACCCAGGTCATGTTCCATGTCACACAATGATCAATGACGTGGTCTACCGGGCGCTATCTCGAGTGGGTATTCCATCTGTCAAAGAACCATCTGGTCTCTCATGATCTGGCGGTAGAAGACCAGACGTCATCACTCTGATCCCTTGGCACACCAGTCATAGTCTGATTTGGGGTGCTACCGTGGCAGAACACAGTTGCTGCCACCCATCTACCCATTATGTATTTGTCTGCAGACGCAGTTGCTGAGGCAGCAGCAGTTCGCAAAATGGCCAAATACACAGATCTAGCAACAGATTACATCTTCTTGCCATTAGCTTTTGAGTCCCTTGGCCCCATTAGTATTGATGCACAGCTTTTCATCAAACAATTAGGTCGTTGCATTTCTGAGTTTTCCAGAGACATTAGGGGAGGAAGCTTTTTATTCTAGTGTTTGCCCATGGCTATCCAACGCATCAATACAATATCTTTTCAAGGAACATTTTCCATTGCAAACCTTGACGAACCAGACAAGAGTTGACACACACACACACACACACACACACACACACACACACATCACACACACACACACACACATAAGACACACACATTATTTTTGTATCTGGACAATTTTTTCTTCATAAGACCTTTGGGAATTAATATATATTATATATATATATATATATATATATATATATATATATATATATATATATATATATATATATATATATATATATTTGAATCACTTATAAGTCGCTTCCTGAATTTCAATATTTTTTAAAGTAGATTTTAAAAAAATCGTTTATGTTTGATGTATGCTTTAAATGCTAAATAAATGAAGTTCAAGGATAACCATTTTTCTTCTTCCACCTAGCAGGCTCATTTATTTTACTTAAGGCTGATCATTTTGTTGACTGGCACAGCTCCCTTAATTAATTTTTGAGTATTAATATGACTTCTAATGCAAAGTTTTTTGTGACGAATGATGTGAATTGATTGTAGGAGTTGGACGCTTGATTGCAGATTGTAAAGTAACTCCAATTGTTTTACCATTATGGCATATGGGTAATGAATTTGTTTTTGGTTATATTGTATATTTATATAAACTAAATAAACTAAATATTTTAACATTGAAAGTTAGTCTGATTTGCAAAGCAGACCTTGCAATAAAACTTTCCCTCCAATTACAGTGAATAGTAAATCATTTTCAGGAAGTAGCCTTATATAACCACTACTACAATGTACTACTACAATGGTGCTGAAGAAGTCTACTACTACTACTACTACTACTACTACTACTACTACTACTACTACTACTACTACTACTACTACTACTACTACTACTACTACTACTACTACTACTACTACTACTACTACTACTAACCAGATTTCACTTGTTCATTTTACACTAGAAGAATTTAAATAGCTAATGATTTTTCCATTTTAATGTTTTCAGAAAATGGCTAAACGGCAGATGATTAATTATATTTCAACTATTTACTGCAACCACCAAAAGATATTAATAACTGTAGTGCAGATTTCTCAAAAGTCTTAAAAGATTGTATGCTCAACTGGTGTATAAGAAATAAAAATGTTGTCATGTATGCAATTCACAGCAGTGGTTGCGTGTAAAACTCCAAGTAAGATTGTCGAGCATATTGTTGATTGACTTTAATTTGTAAATATATGTGATGATGAAGCTGCCATTTATATATATATATATATATACACTAAACAATTGAAAACACTAAAAATTTTAACTGACCTGTGCGAAGCTTTAAATATGGCTATAGACAAAACATATTTATTGTAAATATATCGGCAACTGTATTAAAAACATACTGTTTAATACTGTGCTTTCTAGATGTTGTTTGCATTGTGACATACTTTAACACTGAAGTGAAATTTATCTGGCATTGAAATTCCTCTTGATGCACTTTTACTGATCTTTTGAGGTTTACCAATTATTTAAACGTAATTGTGTATTGACAGGCATGGATGATGTGCTGCCAAACAAATCTCCTTATATTCCTCTCGTAGGAAAGGTATTGGCTTCTTCTTATACTGTAATGGGCATTGGTTTAGGTTAAATATGTAGCAGTTTTATCCTTTTTATGCATTTATGCAGCCAGCATAAGTGGTAAATTTTTGGAAAGGATTTCATGTCTATCATGGGATTTTAATACAGGAAGATGACTGCCATTTGTGCTAATTCTTGCATTAAAAGGCTGTCTTGATGATGCATGTTGTATGTGGCATAAATAAACTTTCCTTCTAATTATGGCATGCAGTAGTAACAGCATTGAACCAGGAAAATGCAATTCTTGCCAGGAAGGCCATTACCTAGTGAAGTTATTAATTTTAGGGATCATCAATTTTGGAATCAACACAAGCCTGATTTATAATTAATTTGGTAAATTATGATTGTATATGCATGCACTCATCTTTGCCATGTAATGTAATGTAATGTAGCATTTGTGTGGTGCCTTTTATATTTCTACTCAGAAGGATGTGTGTATATCCTAAGAGAATGGTCCCTTGTCTTTGAAAACAATGTTTGATAGCTCATATCATACTGTTACAAAATGTTGATCATATATATATATATATATATATATATATATATATATCTCTTTCAGGCATATATATATATATAGCCTGTCTTTGAGAAGTTACACTGATTCCACCTAGACGTTTAACAGCAATTCTCTCCACTTCCTTTGTTTCTTTCTCTCCCTCTACCCCTTCATCTCATTTCTCTCCCTCTCCTGCTCTTGCCTTTCTCTTTGATGTGGCAATGGCGGGACTGAATGCATAGGACACCCAGTCACACTGCGCTCTCTCTCTCATTTGTTTTTTATTTGTTCCTGTCTAAATGAATTGTGTTGTTTCTTTCTAGAAAGTAACATTGGTGATAGGACGACAACTAGAATTCAGTGAAATGTTGAGCAAATTAGATAACGAGGTTTTACTGTACATCCTAAGAGAATGGTCCCTTGTCTTTGAAAAAATGTTTGACATATCAGTAGGATATTCATTCATTGTGTTGTTTCTTTCAGTAACATTGGTGAAGCCAGATATCATCTTATGAATATTCTGTATAGAATGAACAATATTGTGATTGCTAATTGCTTATGCCCAATATTTAAGTTTGATTGTATTGTCAGTTGGATTTGCTTGCTTTTGTATGGACAATGTGCTATTAAGGTTTTTGTCATTCATTAGAGTGCATGATAAAATAATCTGCAATTTAATGCAACCAGATCTCATTGAAGTGTTTGTAATGATTTCAGAAATGACTTTGTATCATAGCTCCTAAAATTAGATTATGTTATTGCAAGCAAATCTGTTTCTATAAATCCGAATTAATTCTCAAGCGAAGGACCAAAATTAAATTGTGAAGTAAACAAAAGGTTTTCTGAATTATTTTTAGATGGAAATTAGGAAGGAGATCACAGATCAAATACAAGAAGAATTTAGGAAATTGAAAGAACAAACGGAAAGCTTTCATCTTCTGACAACCGCTGTTTAACATGTTAATCTGGTTCTGCTTCACTGCTACTTCATTTTCTTTGCCAAGTGCAGGATGTCTATTCCATGAACTTTGGTCAATTCTGGCAACAATTGCGGAACAATGTTTACAACATTCTTCTTCAAGCAGAATATCAGTGATTCGTTTTGATTTGTCTTATTTCTAGAGACAGTGTATGAACAAAACCTGTTACAGTATGATGATAGGATGATCCACTTTTAGTGGGAATTCTATGCTGATCAGCTACTTTTGAGGAATTACTGCGTTGATGCAGATGTCTCGTATTCAGTGTAATAAATTGTTTTGACTTTGTGATACTTGCAGCTCTATCCAGATATCTGTGCATAATCGGAATTATACAATACAGAACAGACTAGCTATTGATATTACTAGAATGTTAAGGTTTTGGAAAAAATCACTGTTGCTCAGGCATGCAACTGTTTTTATGAAAGTGGTTAATATAATACGAATTCTAAATACAAGCTGGATTGACCAGGTTTTTTATGGTTCAATTTCTAAATACAAGCTGTATAAAATTGATAATTATTTTTTATGGTTCAGATTTGGCATGTATTATCTTACTGTTTTAATGAATTGATGCTCTTAATTTTCAAGACTTAAATTTTAATTTGCTTGAGTTGTATAAAATTGTATAATTATTACTATTAAGCTAATAACTGCTTTGTTAAAATTTTATACTTTATGCATGTATTATCTTACTGTTTTAATGAATCTGACATGCTCTTAATTTTAAACAAAACAAAACAAACAAAAATAAAAAAAATCAAAAGTAAAAAGTCATGTACAAAAATTTTAATTTGAATCTTGAGAAATTAACACATATCTTGAGCAATAATCAGTAATGGAAATCAACATGTTGCAGAAATTGTGAGCAGATTCTAATGGAAAAGCCATGGGTGAACGGGTTGGAAGAGGCTCTGCACACGGCAGGGCTGAATCTCAACGGAAAAACTGACAGAAGACACCGAACGACTTTGGAAGAATTGCAAAGAAACAGAAAAAGAACTTTGGTACAAAGAAACAACAAAGATGTCATGGCAAACAAGCCAACAAGCTGGGCATGCCAGGAAAAAGAAAAAGAGGCTTAACAGAAGATGGGTGACCTGAATGAGCTGGAATGGCTATAACAACAGCAATAAAAGCATCTGAACTACCTAGAAATGCCTGATTTCAGTTCATCTTCAACTAATGCTGAAAGAAAATGATGATGATGATGCTGAAAGGACTTCTTGGGACTTTTTATGCTGCTTGTACTTGGCCCTGCAGAACATTTACACAGAGACATCATCTGGAGCTTCAAGGAAATGAAAATATTAATTTATAATGCATTAATGCAACAAAAAAACAAAAACAGGGACGTCAGCAAACAAAGGTCAACCCGAAAGTGACTTGATGGAGCAAAAGGGGCAAAAAGGCTGACAAGCAAAAAGTCAACTTTTTGGGAAAAGTCGTCGAAAAATAAAAATATTGAAAATTGAAAAAATTGAAAAATTGTAAAGAAAAATTTTAAAAAGTATAAAGAAATCGTTAAATATACATGATAGTGACAGGGAAAGGGGGCAAGGACCGCATAGTGGGCGTTTAGGAGCATAGTGGGCGTTTGAGAGAGGACTTTTTGGCTCGTTAACACTTGTCCGAGGTACATAAAATTTTAGGTTTTAATTACATTCGTTATCGATGCCGGAAGTTGAATATCTGTTTCGATGAAAACTGAGCGAGAAACTCGAATATATTATTAATCGCCTAAGAATAAGGAGCTACACTGTACTTCTGAACACAATACACAGCGTTGTTTACATTCACGAGATTTTACTTGCTTACTTACGTAACCGTTGCGTAGATTATTAATTTCAGCCAATCGCAATTGAGATTAGCTTTGAGTGCGGATCTGCGTTGCTTACTTTGGTTTCCAAGATAAAATTGTGTCAAAATTTGAATTATTATTTTTAGAACTTTGTGACATTATTTGTAAGTCAGAATTTTATTAGAAAAATCTTTAAATTAAAATTCCATTCAGTGATTTAGAGCTTAAGAGACACGTCTTTTAACGATTAGACGTCTATTTTATTCGTGATTTTATTTGTGTGCGTGTGACTTTTCTAGGCGCTATAGTATGTTTTAATATTTTTATAGCGTCTATACAGGCATTTCATTTTATGTCATGATTTATGTCAATTCCATCTATTTACATGACAAATGTTCTAGATCTTAAAATGGAAGTAGAGCAACCACTTTATTCGGTAGACGTGAGCGTCTACCTTTTATTCATATGTACTAGTCATCTATTTGCGTTCAGGGCGGAAGATGGCAGAGTGGGTTACGCGCTGGAGTGGCAGGCTGATGGAGCGAAGTTCAATCCCATTTAACGTCCCTAGTGGCTTTAACACAGACAGTAATGCCTCCTAAGCCACTTTAAATCACGCTATACTATCCAATTTTAAAGGAAATAAAATTGACTACTGTTAACCAGTTTCTTATGATAATCTGATATTTAATATTAACTGTGCTGTGATATTTGCAAGAAAAGTGTAACTATATGTGGATAGTTTTGAAGATAGACCTTGTCAATTCAATTGTTCTGATATTGCCATTCAACAAATTGAAACCAGGAGTTCAGCAATGGTTATTATACCTACGGTGATTTACAAGTGTGTCACCAATTTTTGGCTGTGAGATGAGCAGTTTTAGAATAGGTTTCCAGCACAAATTGACCTGTCAGTTGAAAGGTCAGCTAGTCTTTGACTGAAAGCAATTCTGGAGAGTAAATTTTTTCTCAGCTGCAGCTTGTCCATGCACACTTATAATTGACTTCCAGCTTTGCACTTGTACTCCGAAATTGTATTATCATTTACTGGCAATTTTGCCTCTAGAAATGTTACTAAACAGACTTAAACACCCATATTTTCAAGTTGCATATATTTTGAAAGTTTATAATATTCATAATTGTCAAAAACTTTTCATGTTGTTTGTTTAACACAGATTTTTAGTAAAGGAGTATTAGCAATTTTCACAGACATTTGACATTAAATATGGACACTGAAAAAACCAGTGAAGATCCAAAACCAAAGTCCGTAACAAGTCCCACTGTCTGGAGTGTTGCGGTAGAGGAAGCGTACCGCTTCCAGTTGGCTGGATACCGGGATGAAGCTGAATATCTGTCTGTTGGAAATCCCGAGGTTAGTGACAATGATAGCAGGCTTCATGATTAAGATGAACTTATTTAAAGAAACTGAGCCATTGTTCAGATTAGACAAGGAAGCTTTTGGGTTAACTGAAAGGTCTGTGACATCTATTCAAAGTGCTCTGTTCTCTCACAGGACCTGTCAATCTAGTTGATTATTTTTAGAGGCTAGAATGGAGCATTGTTGCATTATTTTTGACCCTCATTGGATGCAAGGCTGCAGGAACTTGGATGCTTGCCAAATATGTACTAGATCTAATATCACTGACTGAATTAAATGCACATTGAGTTGAACCTTTGTGTCAAGGCAACAAACTAATAAATTAAGAGCAAGGTTAATGTTCAGTAGACACTGGACCTAATAAGCAGAGTTAGATGCATGGATAGTCTGAGTGCTGTGTGCTAGAAGAAGATAGTTTTATTCTTATTTGCTATATTGTAAGCCATTGAAATTTCTTTTTAAGGGGTTGGATATGTTTGAGATATCGTTTGAGTGAGAATCTAGATCTTTGCTGTTATTAATCTAATCATCTGCAGAACCTGATTAGGACCTTTTTTTTTTTCAATTGATGATGATGATGATGATGATGATGATGATGATTGATGATGATGATGATGATGATGATGATGATGATGATGATGATAAGGAGATGATAAGATGATAAGGAGAACAACATAATGCTGTTTTATGAGATGCAAAAGAGCATCAAATGTAAACTGTCAAGTATAGGGAGCATGTGTGAGAAACTGTATGATCTGCAGTAGTAAAATGTGAGCAATGAATGTGGAGTTTGAAAGAAAATTAGACAGAGGAAAAGCAAAAACAATAAGAGTCATTTGTGATAGGATATTGAAAGAAAGAACAGGCAAGGAAACAGCATGGAATTGGAGACATTGCATTAAGAAGAAACATACTGAGGTAGTTTGGACGTGTTGAGTGGAAAGGTTTTGAGGACTGGGGCATGAACATGAACTTGCATCATGTCATAAAAATATAGAAGAAAAAGCACCACATGGATGATCACTTGTGGGGCATGGATGATGGAAATAACAGGGATATGGAGAAATTTGGGTTAAATAGGTATTATGCTCAGGATGAACATACATAGAAAGAACCAGGATCTGAAGGACTTGATGACCTGAATGAAAATCAGTGAATGGATTCAATGATGCTATTTGGTCCCTGACAGCTAACAGCAGTTGCTATTTTATGCTGTGTATGTGGGGTAAAGGGTGTTAGTTTGCAGACATGTGATGTTGGAAAGCGGCATCTTTGATATTCACGGTGGGTATATTTATCTGCACTGTGTAGTTGTCAATTGTGTTGCTTTATTTGTTCTGCTTTTGTTATTCAGTCTCATGGGGTAAATCTTTAAGTTCCACGTTAAAGCCATTTTGTGTATTCCTATCTGTGGGAAAATGTCTGTTACGACTTGAATGTTTGTCCTTTGCTCCGCCATTTGAGTTTGCAGTTTGTTATCAGCTTTCAAAATCTCACGTTGGCTGTGCATTTGCTTCTAAATTGCCCGTTGCATCTTACCGTAAAGAACCTGAATAGCTTGATATTTTTAAAAGCATTTCTTCTTTAATAATGGTAATTACTCAGTATTTTATGATCACTTGATGTTCTTCTGAGTCAGTAAAATGTCTGAGAATGCTTTTGGTGTTGAACAGTCAAAGAATGAAATGATTTTACTTACATGAGTTTCATGTTTAGCATGTCTCCACGGCCCAGAAATACTACCGGTAAATATCATATATCATTAATGTCCTAAACGTTAAGTTAGTGCAAAAGTTAATTTCTGCAAGAAGCCATCAATTCATGTTATAAAGCTAAAATGTTGTCAGTTGAGAAACTTGGGTTCTGTGTCAGAATATATGTCCGAAGGTTCACCGCTGGATTATGCACAGACAAAAATATGATGTCTACGTTGCCACTGTTGAATTGTTGCCATAATGATTCCGTGAGCTGGGTTTCCCATTTGTTCAGTATCTGTTGTTTCAATTCTTCAAGGCCTGCAATTCTTTAAGCAATTCTTTACAGTAATTATTATTTCATTGTACTTATGGAAAATATATCTTTTAAGTCTAGACACTTTTGGATTTGCATAATAAGTATTGCATTATAAGTAGTTATGAAAGTTGTTCTCTTTCTCTTTTTGATAATTCTTAATTTTTATTGTGAAGCTATCTGATAAATAATTTTTTGTGAATGTTATCTAACTATCTGACAATTATCACTTAAACATGCATGCCTTAACATTTGCAGAGAAGTTTTGCTGTATATGATTTAATGATGAATAGAGAATATCTTATTTGTGTTTATTTTTGTGCTTGTGTTTGAAATTGAAATAAACTGTTTCTGAAATAAAAAAATGGTCATGCTGTTCATTCTTTCTTGACTTTCAAAAAACACTGTAGTCAACAGGATTCAGGTTGGGGAAATTAAATGTTTTTTTCTTTTTCTGTAAATGCCATTTTCAATTTACTTTGAATCTATGCCATTGTATTTGAGCCTAATGTAAACCACAGTAATAAATATTTCTGTCATTGGTTGACAGTTGACTTAAGACAATTTGATCAAAAAATCATAAAATTATTTGGATATTTGTAAAAGTTACACAGTAAAAACTGTTCCCTTACTTTTTATGGATGCAATGTGTATACATATGTATTTATATAATAAAATGTGCATGTATATATTTATGTATGAGTGGCCCAAGGATAGTACTGCTATTCAATTTTTGAAGGATGTATGGGAAAGGACATTTGGAAAGGGGTGGGCCACAGCAACATGTGGCTAGGCAGCTAGTACTATTATATACCTGACATGTAACATAACTACATATCTTGTATTCTGCAAGTGATGGCTCATTTCTTTTTTATTTTAAAGGTGGATCGCTGGCCACACAATGGATACGTTAAGAAGCTTCAGCGACAGGATGGCTGTTTCTTCTACTTTGACAAGGAACGCGAGTGTTCTGACAAGGAAGTCCACAAATGCAAAATCTACGTCTACTAAGAACGCCGGAAGTCACTCGGGTGGCATATTAGCACGAGTGTTGTACCTCTGCTGAGAATTTGCTGAACTTTCTCTAAAAATTTGAACATCTTCAGTTCTGCTTCACTTAGTGTTGTGCCGTTTTTTTAGCATTGGATTTTTTCCTCTTTTTGTTGTGCAGTTTGCTGTTGATGTTTTTTTGGTTATTGTCCGCTTTGTTTGAAAACTATGCTACATTGACTACAGTTAACTTGCCTAATTTATATATTGTGTATTGTGTATATTTAAATTATCTTTGACTTGAAAAGCATAATTGAATTGTAAGCTTTGGCTTGTTCTCTCAAGTGGTCTGTGTTTCAATACCTCTTATTTGCATACCATTTTGTATCTTCTATGTGTGTCGTATAACCCTTATGAGGCTTTTGAAAATTTGCCAACAGAATATTGTGTTGAACTTTAGATAACATTGTAATTATACATGAAGGTACAGTAGTTGTGAATTGATTTCCTGAAATAATGCAATGCAGCTAAACACTATCTTCCCAGGCCACTTATTAAGTTGCTGAAACTGAAGGATGATGATGATGATGATGATGATGATGATGATGATGATGATGATGATGATGATGATGATGATAGCCATGTCTGCAAAAGACTTAAATGATGTATCTTAAGTTTAAAATCTTTATAAAGACCCTTTATAGAGGACAATACCAAACATTGGTACTAGGTGGTGGCCATTGTCTTCTGTTGAAGCCTTAGATTCCTTTGCTTTGAGTTACAACATTTAAAAAACTCTTTAAATGATCTCTGAATGAAAGAAGAACACTTGACGATTTCAGTAAACAGAATTTAATTGAGCATTTTATGTTCTGTAAATGCATTCCACTGTTTTATGTTAATTTACCTTTGGATCCTGAAGAATAATCGAAAGCATGAGTCTTAAGTCAAGGACACAGCTGAAGTTGTCTTTTGAATAAGGAGGTCAAGGTACTTAAACTATTTTCATGGTCCTTCAGGTTTACTTTGTCTTTTTAAGTTGAATAAAAATAGGCCGCCATTTAGGCCTGCATTTATCAGAACGCAGTATACTGAGTATAGCTGCTCTTTCAAAACAGCATTAAGATAGTTATGCCAACGTGTATATATATGTTAATTTTTTCTGGTTTATTATGTAATTAATGTAGGCTAATGTAGAAAAGTTTATATTATCATCATGTCATGCTAATTAGGGGTCGTCCACAAATGACGTAACGTGCCTAGGGGAGAGGGGGTCCGGACATTTGTTACGAAGTGTGACGAGGGGGAGGGATTCCGTAAATGTGACGTAACGCAACACAACATTTTAAAGTGACCTTTTTTGCTTGTCAGGGTATTTCATTTCGCAGACGCCTCGAAAGAACCTACCATAGAACACATTCTCCATTCGACCTTCAAAACCTTCGTTCCGCCACAAACCGCTACCATAATCTCCTCATATCTGCAAAGAAGAAATACTACTCTAACATCATCTCAACAAACAGCTCTAATCCACGAAAACTCTGGAAAACTATAAATGACCTATTCCACTGCAAAGAAACAAATCCTCTCCCTCAAACCATTTCCGTGTCACAGCTTGCTGAATCGTTTGCTAATTTCTTCTCTCGAAAAATCTCCAAGATCCGTAACAACCTTGCCTCGATTTTGACTAATCAAACTACCTCTCCTCACCACCCATCTCCGTCACGTACAACCTCCGAGCGATTTCTCCAACTTCAATCCTGCAACTGAAGAAGAGGTATCCAAACTCCTCTCCTTTCCAAATAAACAATGCGATCTTGACCCCATACTCACTTCTCTACTCAAACAGTGCTCCACTGTGTTTACGCCAACTATAACAAGAATTATTAACCTATCTCTCACCACAGGTATTTTCCTATCCTCGTTTAAAAACTCTTTCGTCATTCCTCTTCTAAAAAAACCTGGCCTTGACCGAGAAGATCTTAATAACTACCGCCCGATCTCAAATCTTTCTCTTCTATCAAAACTTACCGAGAAAATCGTCCTTTCTAGACTCACCGATCATCTTTCAAATAACTCACTATATAACACTCATCAATCTGCCTACACTAAACATCACTCTACAGAAACTGCCCTGGCCTACATTTACGACAGACCCTTAACTGCTATCGGTCTCCGACAAGTCACTGGTCTTTGCCTCCTCGACCTTTCTGCCGCATTCGACACTATCGATCACAATATTCTACTCGGGCGACTCTCCCTCTGGTTCGGCATATCCGACAAAGCTCATCACTGGTTCAAATTTTACCTCAAGTCTCGTTCCTTCCAAGTTTCGTGTCTCAAACAAACCTCATCATCTCATAGCGTAAACTTCGGAGTGCCCCAAGGATCCGTCCTAGGGCCTGTATTGTTCAGTCTCTATACCACACCACTATCATCCTTAATCAATTCCCTCAACTTGAATCACCAACTCTATGCCGACGACACTCAGTTATTCCTGTCCTTTTCGCCATCCTCATTTGACACATCAATTACTTTGCTTGAATCAGCATTCTCGTCTATTTCGTCATGGATGTCATCTAACCTCCTTGCTCTTAATCCATCCAAGACTGAATTCCTCTTAATAGGTCTACCCCAACAAGTTAAAAAAATTGACAGTCCCAAGCTAGTCCTGACTCCAGATACCACAATAACCCCTGCCCCAACTGCAAAAAATCTTGGTTTCAAAATTGATTCATCCCTAAAATTAGAATCACAGATCTCCCAACTATCGAAATCCTGTTATGCCCATATTCGTGATCTACGTCGCCTCCGTCCTTGCCTTGACACCAAAACTGCATCCACAATCGCCACTTCAATAGTCCATTCCAAACTGGATTACTGCAACTCCCTTTACTATAACCTCCCAAAACCTCCATCAACAAATTACAATCAATTCAAAATGCACTAGCCCGAGCAGTAACCAAATCACCAAAGTTCTGCCATATTTCACCCATACTGAAGACACTACACTGGCTTAAAATATCCGAACGTATACAGTACAAGATAATAACGATTACTTACAGCTCACTTCATTCGTCAAAACCGGTTTACCTTCGTAAACTCTTAACGCCTCAGCCTCCCCGAGCTACACGATCATCATCTCATCTCACACTTTCACGCCCGTTAAATCAGTCATCACTCAAAATCTGCAACCGCGCTTTCTCATACGCCGCACCGGAACTTTGGAACTCATCAGTGGTTTTCACACAGGCTTACTTAGCCTCCTAAACCACTTAAAATCACATATTATTATTATTATTATTATTATTATTATTATTATTATTATTATTATTATTATTATTATTATTATTATTATTATAATTCCAGCCTCCTCCGCAGCCTACGACATGGTCAAACAATAAGCTCCGAATCCTCATTTCCTTTAATTCCTTCACTGTCTCCTCAAACCTTTAGGTCTAAACTTAAAACCTTCCTATTCGAAAAGTCATTTCCCCCATAGCAACAACAACCTGACCCGCCGCCTCATAGATACACTGACCTTTGCCCGGCCGACAAACCACCCTGCCTATAGCTATTTCAAGAAAGATTAAGCGCATAAGAATAAGCAGCTACTGCTGTGCTGCTTTCCAGGGCGCTGTTTTACGAGATTTTACTTTACTTACTTACTTTACTTTACTTGGAAAGGGAAAATACAAAGATGACCGTTTTTGCTTGTCAGTATGTTTGGATACGGACAATAGAAGGATGAATGACCTTTCATTTGCTTGTCAAGACTTTTCGGAAGACGAAAGGGGGTCGGGGTCTGACTTTTTGTTACGTCGCGTTACGTAGGGGGAGGGGTCAAAAAGTACCAAATCGCGTTACGTCATTTATGGACGACCCCTTATTATAGACAGGGTCGTCCATAAAGAACGTCACAGTCACACTAGCAGTTTTTTACCCCTCCCCACTGTCCCAGTCACCAGAGATATCTATGTAGAAATAAATATATCTATGCAGAAATAGATAGCCTATATGGATCTGTCTGTCACAAACTTCCAGAAATCTTGGACCCCTCCTCTGAAAGTACGTCACAAATCTCGGCTCCCCTTAGAGCGTCGTCCATAAATTATGTCACACAGGTTTCTATCTAATATATTCGCGTTTCTCGTTCAATTTTCATCAGCAAAACAGATATTCGACTTCTGGCAATGTTAACGAATATAATTGAGACCTATAATAATAATAATAATAATAATAATAATAATAATAATAATAATAATAATAAAAATAAAATTAATAATAATAATAATAATAATAATAATAATAATAATAATAATAATAATAATAATAATAATAATAATAATACGACTCGGAACGACGCTGTGCATGCCGCACAGCTGTCCCTGCGGTACTCTAGTCGAACAAGATGGGCACCATGGTCTCTCCTGTCGGCTAGGACCTGGTCGAATCGCCCGCCACGCCGCCCTGAACGATATCTTATGTCGTTCGCTGATAAGGCCGGTTTCCCGTCGTCATACAGGAACCTTCAGGTCTTTCAAGATCCGACGGAAAACGACCGGATGGCTGCACTCTCATCTCATGGAGGACAGGAAAATGCGTTATCTGGGACGTTACGGTCGCAGACACTTTCGCCGCTTCCTACTGTCATCAGACAGCATCAACTGCGGGCGCTGCAGCCGAACGTGCAGCCGAAAGGGAAACGGCCAAATACCTTCAACCAGGGGCGTAGATCTGTGTAAAAAGGTGGGTGGGTCCAAATGAAAATTTTAAATTGTGCTGTCACAAAACAATGTTTATTGAAACAAGCCTTGCCAGTGCTCAGTGGTAACAATTCAATACATTATTATAATTATCATACTTAAACCACGTTGACCGAACTAAAGACCTAAAAATGACAAAATGGAGTCGTACGGATGCGAAAATGTGACGTCACGTTTACCCATAGAGCTAAATAATACCTAGATAGCCAGTCAGACGCGAGGATAGGAAAACATCGCAGGTCTTTCTAAGTTACATAATTGAGGGGCAAAATAAATCTAGCTGTTCTCACTGCTTGACATAATTGTCTTTAGCGAATAATAATAAACAATTCATCTCAAAAGTGGGTGGGTCCATTGCCTGGCCGGACCCAGCTCCTAAAAAAGTGGGTGGGTCCGGACCCAGAAAAACACATAGGATTTACGCCCCTGCCTTCAACTGTCTGGGTCGTACCGCTTCATCCCTCTGGCTCTGGAGACGATGGGGCCAATCAACGAAGGTCTCCGCTTCTTAAAGGAAATCGGCGGTCTTCTTAAGCGTCAATCCGGAGATGAAAGAGAAACATCCTTTCTGCTACAGCGAATATCAGTGACACTCCAGAGATTTAACGCTGCCGCCTTCCGAGGAACTTTCAAGACATAATTATAATATTAATGACGCGAAAGGAACAGTTAATAATAATAATAATAATAATAATAATAATAATAATAATAATAATAATAATAATAATAATAATAATAATAATAATAATAATAATAATAATAATAATAATAGTAATAATAATAATAATAATAATAATAATAATAATAATAATAATATTGGCAAAAATTGTTACCAATTAAAACGTAATTTACTATATCATATAAGGTATAGGCCTTTAAAGGTTTTATTCATACTGAAAGTGTGACGTCACGCTGGTCTTTATCCCCACGTCACAAACTGCCACACTTTCTTAGATCCCCTAACAGATAGACATGGACAGTAGCGTCATTTCACACTTTTCTTGGGGCCGGGGGCGAGATAATTTTTCGCAAATTTTTGGCCAATTTTGGCAAATTTGCAAATTTTTGATATTTTTGGCAAATTTAGCGATTTTTGCACATTTCACATTTATTTATTTAATTAATACGTTATACATTATTTCTTCATTTCCTGGGGGCACGGTCACGAAATTCAATTAAGCCGATTTTCTGCGAAATGTTGGTGTTAGCTCAAGAATACACGTCGTATAGATGGCGATCATGGCGGTGTCCTTCTGCACAATTTTGGGGCAAAGTTCTCTGGAAAGAAGGTTAGCGTCAAAGTTCAGTCGTACCGGATATAATTAGACGATCCATGCAACAATATTGTGTGTATGCTGGATGACTTTGGAGTTTGGACGCTCGTCAAAGGCCGAGAGTCTGGGTCTCTAAAACAGTTCAATGCATTTTGTGCCTATCTGGGTCTAGTTTGTGCAAGAAATGCAACATGACCATTGACCAGACACATATCCCCCTCTTTGTATCTATCTTTCTCCCACTCGCCCACTCTCCTACTCTCTCTCTCTCTCTCACTCTCTCTCACTCCCTCTCCCTCTCTCTCTTTTCTCCTGTCTTTCTCGCTCTTTCTCTCTAGACTCTTTATCTAACTATCTATCGCTCTCCCACTGTCCCCAGTGTTTAATCTAGACTCCTGGACTCCTGGACCTCGGGGAATTGAAAAAGCCGGAAGAAAACTGACAAAGCCGGGGGAATTCTGCTAGGGGCCGCTGTTAGTCCATGTAGTATTCCAAAATTTCCGGGAGGGAATTTGAAATTTCCGGAAGGGGAGGGCAATTTCCCCTCCGGAAACGGCCTAGATTAAACACTGACTGTCCCTGCTCGCGCTCTCTCTCTCCTGAATTTCTATCTATCTATCTATCTATCTATCTATCTATCTATCTATCTATCTATCTATCTATCTATCTATCTATCTATCTATCTATCTATCTATCTATCTATCTATCTATCTATCTATCTATCTATCTATCTATCTATCTATCTATCTATCTATCTATCTATCTATCTATCTATCTATCTATCTATCTATCTATCTATCTATCTATCTATCTATCATCTATCATCTATCATCTATCATCTATCATCTCTCGTTCAGAGGCGTCATTGGGGGCCGGGGGCCGTGCCCCTCCAAGGAAATGAAAATATTAATTTATAATGTATTAATGTGAAAAAATTGCAAAAATTGCCAAAAATATCAAAAATTGCAAATTTTCCAACATTGGCCCTAAAATTTGCTAAAATTGATCAAAATTTCAAAATTTTCAAAAAATTTGCAAAAAATTTGCAAAAAGTGCCTAAAAATTGCCAAAATTTGCAAAAAATTTGTCAAAATTTGCAAAAAATTTCTCGTCCCCCAAGAAAAGTGTGAAATGACGCCACTGCTCTCGTTCTCCCACTGTCCCTGCTCTCCTCTCTCTCTCTCTCTCTCTCTCTCTCTCTCTCTCTCTCTCTCTCTTATCCCTGCCTCTACCCCACTCTCCCGGAAGATGGCAGAATGGGTTACGCGCTGGAACGGTAGGCTGACGGAACGAGTTCAAGCCCTGTTAGCGACCCGCGACCCTATAGGCTTAGTGTCTTTCACACAAGCAGTAATGCCTCCTAAGACACTTTAAATCATGCTCAGTTTGTCTCTCCTTCACACACACACACACACACACACACACACACACACACACACACACACACACACACACACACACTATCTCTCAACTTTTTAGCCTAGTCTATGAAGGCCTACTTTTTATGGCAATGGAACATTTGATAGGCCGTGCTCCAGTCTAAAATTCAAGGATGTGTTTAAATGACTAGTGACTGTGAACTCTAGGAGTGGGTCATGAGTAAATTGATGACATCGATCATCATCATCACTACCACCATGGTGGTGGTGGTGGTGGTGGTGATCATGGTCATCATCATCACCATCACCACCACGGTGACCACACAACCACCACCACCACCACCACCACCACCACACCACCATCATCATCATCATCATCGTCTTCATCACCATCTCACCATCATCATCCGCATGACCAACAACCAATTTTGTTCCTGAGAGTTTTACCATTATAATTGTAGGCCTACTGGCCTACTCAGTGAAAAACATTTAAACACATCATGGGGGGCCTTGAATTTTAGTGAATGCCTGCCCTGAGTGCCCTCTCCGTGATTCTCCATTTTGGGACCTTATACTTACTACTGCATGCCTAGCAACAAATAGTTGGCCTCAATGTTTAATATAGACTCAAGGGGGAGGGGAAAAGTTGAGCCGGGGAAGTCAGATGGGGCTGCTGTTAGTTGTGTGTAGGTATGCCAAAATTTCCGTGTAATTTGAAATGTTGTGAGGAAAAGGCAATTTCCCCCGGAAACAGCCAAGGTTAAACCCTGGTTGACCCCCATGCTTATAAGTTTCCACCCAAACGCCCCCTCCCACCCACTTGCCTAATCCTGGAGTCGCCACTGCTTCCGCAGGAAATGCTGGTTAGAAGATTGCACTAAATATGTATTGGTAGGTCTATCGTTACTTGATTCAATATGGTGCTCAAGACAGCGAAACTGATTTCTGCATGCACGTCTTGCAGGGATATTTTACACCCCACCCCAACACTCCACCCCCAATTTGAGGTCGACACCCTCCAAATGGTAATGCGACAATGGTATGTAGACAAAATGCTTACTAATTAGCTCAGAACCTCCCCCCAATGGAGAATGACACCCCAAATTTTATTGTCGGATGACCTTTTTTCTTTTGCTTGTCAGAGGTTTTTGAGACTTCTTAGGGTTTTCGGTTGCTTTTTGGACCTGATGACGTTTTTTGCTTGTCAGCCTTTTTCGGGCAGGGGGCTGTCCATTAATTATGCCAACAAATTTTGGGCAATTTTTGACCCCATCTCCTTGTCAACAACTGTCAACTTTCAGTTACTCCCCCCCATAATTACGTCAAAAACTTTTGACCCCCCCCAGATCAATGACAGGTCCCAATAACAAGGTTATTATTTTTGCGATGATGATCATTTTCTTTGTTTTGCTCATCGAGTGTCAAAATGTGATGGTTATGACCTTTTTGTCATGCTTTTTTCCATTATTATAATAAGTAGTATTCCATGAAATTTCCTAGTTTTTGATTATTTGTAAAAAGTTAAATTGTTAACGTCAACTTCTCTTGACCCCCTCCCCCTGTCAACAATTGTCAAATTTTTTCAAACCCTCCCCTAAATTTTTGACGTAATTAATGGACAGCCCAAGAGACTTAAAAATTCCGACACCCCTCTCCCCGATTTTCCCGACACTCCCCCAAATTCAAAATCCTAGAAATAACACTGACGTCTTGCTTGGTTTAAATTATGATACAGATATTGTCGTTTGGCTAAATTAATTAAAAGGTTCTAATTACTTGGATCTTTGATGAAGCAGTAGGGCCCACTTCAAAGGAAAGCAGATTCTGTGATGATTGATTTTGCAAAGCAGAATCTAAGCTTATATTTATGCAAAACCGAATTGCAACTTCAATATAGAAGTTTTAGGGAGTAAATTGGAAGAATAATTTCCATCAATATCAGTTTTCAGAGACTTTTTTGGGTCTCGATTGCATGTTGTGGCGTCTGGTTTTGTTGACAAACTGGACCAGAAAAGCAGACTTCCAGGGCTGCTCCAGCCATCTGGCTCCAATGCGGTAATAAATCGTTTTTATGGCGGCATTTTCAACATGGACTTGAAACTTTCCGAAAGAATATAAGTCGTCGCTTAGCTATGCTATTGTTTCAGATACGTTCAAACGAACATTCGGTAAGGATATGCTTTTCGGTTTGTTAACCTTTAATTTAGTCATAGACTGCAAATTTCTAATTTAACAACAATTACAAGTGAAAATTCAGGGCTGTGTAAAAAATTTGAAAATTGGCAGCACATCGTAAGCATCCAATCACGACTGTTACTACAGTCACGAGACGTTACGTAGTTGTGACGCCAAGAGCGTTACTATTAGACATTGATGACATGTGATCGTAATGCTGATCTTTTGTAAATAATGTAAATGTAATATAAATCCAATGGGTCGACCTTAGCTAAGACTGGTGCGAATATCGATTCGAAATGACGTTATATGAACCTTAACTTGCACTTTGAAAATAAATTAATTTGGAGACGATTCTGCAAGTCTGTGACGATATAGATAATGCGATAGCATGTTTTTTTATCATACTCTTTCCAGCGAATATGAAGGTGGCAGTGATCGGTGCCGGCGCCTGTGGCTTGCCAGCCATCAAATGCTGCTTGGATGAGGGCATAACCCCGGTGTGTTTTGAAAAGAGAGGTGAAGTTGGTGGAATGTGGAACTACAAAGAAATTCCTGTCGAAGGCCAATCAAACGTCATGAAATCGACCATTTCGAACACAAGCAAAGTTTGTTTCTTTTGCACTTAACTGGCAGTTTAACAGCCCAAAACATTTAAGGTATTTTACATGAAAGGGCTGAAACTATCATAAGAGCCATAGTATAGGGGCTGTCCATTAATTACGTCAACAATTTAGGGTGGGGGTTGAAAAAGTTTGACAGTTGTTGACAGGGGGAGGGGGTCAACAGAAGTTGACGTCAACAATTTCACTTTTTACAAATAATCAAAAACTAGGAAATTTCATGGAATACTACTTATCATAATGGAAAAAAGCATGGAAAAAAGGTCATAACCATCACATTTTGACACTCGACGAGCAAAAAAGGGAAAAATGGTCATCATCGCAAAAAATATTAACCTTGTTATTGGGACCTGTCATTGATCTGGGGGGGTCAATAGTTTTTGACGTAATTATGGGGTGGGGGTAACTGAAAGTTGACAGTTGTTGACAAGGGGAGGAGGAGGTCAAAAATTGCCAAAAAATTGTTGACATAATTAATGGACAGCCCTTACATGAGTTTACTTCATTTTTACACCCCTGCACTCAATCAGTGATATTAGATGAGAATCTCTCAACTCCCACCGATCTGTCTTGTGGCATCCCTCAAGTCTCTATTCTTGGACCTCTGTTATTTACTTTTTATACAGCCCCTTGTGTTCACTTCTTAACATTTGCATTCCACAGGACCATTTAACAGCAGATAAGTGGTTAAACAATAATCAGTTAATCATTAACTTGGCATGATTTTAAGTGGCTTATGAGGCATTACTGCTCGTGTGAAAGCCACTGGGGGCGCCAACAGGGCTTGAACCTGCTCCGTCAGCCTGCCGTTCCAGTGCATAACCCACTCTACCATCTTCTGCTATTGTGCAGCATATCGGTATATGTTCACCATCGGCTGATGCCCTAGGCATTATGTTAGTGGCGCCATAGAAGTTTATTGATTGTGCTGCTTTAGGAGACAATGTGCTACAGTGATTTTCCATTCCCAGACAGCTTTCCGAACTTCCTTCACCACACAAAAGTTCTCGAATATATGAATATGTACGCTGACCATTTTGAACTGGAAAAATACATTCACTTCAATACCGAAGTGGTCGAAGTTGTGCAGTCAGATAATTTTGAAACAACAGGGCAGTGGTCGCTGCAGACCAGAAACCTTACAACAGGTTATATAATTTTTATTGTTATCACTATCATCATCCTCATTGTTGTTGTCATCACCATCAGTATAATACGTCATTGCAATCAAAACGCATGTCACCAGCAACACCATTGCCATCACATCCACTACTATGTTAGGCCTACCATCAGTCTTTCACATTCATCATCAACTTTAGTATCAATTTTATTACATGGATGGTGGTGTTGCATTGTTTTAGCTATACTAGTGTAGATAATTTACATAACTGATGGTTTAGTGCACTTTAAATTAATGAAGATTGGTGTTAAGTAATATGATTTCTTGAAAATATGAGCATATTGTTCATAATACCTGTTTTAATGGATTGTGGATTCAGGTATGTTTGTTGTTGTAAGACAGTTCAGCTCCACTTGAATGAGTGTGTTTGTGGGGCCGCGAGGAGCACGGGAAACCCGGCCCCTCCTATTCGGGTAGGTCTGGTCATGGGATTTGTACAAAACCGTCCAGTAGTGTGGGGGTGTAGGTAGTATGAGGTCGATGAGAATGTACAAAAGAAGTTGAAAGTGCTTGACGTGGTATGACAACGTTTTTTACTTGTCAACAGTTTTTTAACCCGAAAAAAAAAAATGTCCATGTGGCCCCCGCTATTCTCGAATCCTGGTTATGCCACTCAATGAGTGAGACTCACACTGGTCTTATAACAATTGATTATCACTATTTTCACCATTGTCTATCAATTTTCCGTCTTTAGGTGAAGTGGTTGCTGAACTGTTTGATGCTGTCCTTGTCTGTTCCGGGCGCTTCTCTGAGCCTCTTGTTCCGCAGTACAAGGGCGTTGAAACATTCAAAGGGAAACAGTTTCACTCACATATGTACAAGAGTTCTGCCGGTTTTGAAAACAAGCGCGTTCTCCTCGTTGGACTTGGAAACACCTGTGGAGATATTGCAACTGAGTTGGCAAATGTTTGTGACCAGGTGAGGAAATGAAGTTTGTCAACAAGCACTATATATATATATATATATATATATATATATATATATATATATATATATATATATATATATATATTAGGTGTCCCTTATGTCAATGGTATAAAAATTTTTTTCCGATAAATGCGGTCTGACCCCATAAAATGGTTCAGTTCATGGAAAAAACACTGTGTTGAAATTTTTTTTCAAGTAATGAGACATTTAGAGGTTGCTCAAACACTAGAAAGTGTCCTTAACTAGATGTTCATTGCTCACTGTTGATGTTCGGTTTGAATGCATTGCCAAATCCTCATTTTGACCAATTAACAAACGTTTGAGGGCCTGTGGGTATTGTTTTTGACTCTCAGCTATGACCTGTAGTACTGTAGGTACTGCAGCTGTTCTTCATTCCTAGTCAGACTGCCAGAGAACTGCTGAATCAACACCTCACTCTGCGTGGTCATTTGTGACTGCAATTTTTTCAATGGTTGAAACAACTGCATTGTACTCATCGCTACTTTTCCACTCTGAAGTTGGTAGGCTCAGGAAGGTCTGAGTTAATTTGAACTTAGTGAAAAATGACCTTGTGTTTTTCATCACGAAATCAGCAAGTGACTTGTTTTCCAATGCAGGGAGTGTCATTTCGATGAGTTTGACACGTTTGCGTGGAGAATCTTCACCATCAACTTGACATATAGCTGTAACCATGTTGTTCTTGACATCATTTGGTACATTGATGTCAAAGAAGGCCAAGACGACCAACTTCTCTGAGAGGTACCACAAGTGATCTGCGAGCTTCTGTGAGATTGGTCGAGAAATAGCTGGATTGACTGATTGGTATGTCAAGAGTGACTTCATAAGTGTAAGGTCATTAAGAGGGGCTGCAACAGTGAACGGTGCCGTGACCCAAGCTTTTACGTATAGCGCGCGGCATAAAATATACACAGGTCATGCAGACCTTTCTTCTCTCAACCAGTGTGAGCGAACAGTGACCTAGACATCCATATACATTGAAGGCGTAGATGACTTTAGCCATCTAGCGTGATTTGTGCATTACACCAGGTGTGCAGAAATGCCATTCATGAAGTGGTGAAACCGAGAAAATGAGTTACTTCCATCAGCTCACGGTAATCATCATGTGGTTGAGCCTCAGTCAGAGCTGATAATAAGAAACCACTAATTTTGTCTTTGCTGCTGGATATAGGGCCTATGAGACGCAGCCACCACGTCAGTCGACGAATCCTCAAATCGATCTTGATTAATGTGGGACCAATTGGATTGAAATCTCTTAAAGAGAAGGATTTCAGGTGCTGAAGATGAACCCATTGCCTCAATGAAAGCAGCGCCAGTGTCCAGTTCCAGTATATGGTGTCGACTTGCTAAGTGCAGAAGATCATGCCCAAGCAACTGTCCTAGTATTGCACAAGTTCCTAATTCAAGACCAGTGTTGCTGCTTGTCGTATCAAGGCACAATCCTTGCACGTTGTCAACAATTTGTCACGAATTGAGTGCTTCAAAGACAGCATTTGCTTGTGCAAGTCCAGTTCCTGCAGGAATTTTTGGTGCTGCCATTTTTAGATCCTGTAGAAACTCAGGGATTAACAATATGGGGAAATCTGTTTACAAAGAGAGAAAATATAGCTACTGGATAGTTTACAGAATAAAAATTACAACTCTGAAATAAAGAGAAAGGTTTCCTATTGAGAGCTAAACATTGAATATCAGGAAGGGAGTAATTTTTTCTTCCATTTTTGTGACTCTGCAGTGAGGACACTTTCCAAAAGACAAAGTCTTACTCTTGTTTTATAAAATACTACTAGTAGTAAATAAGACCAGAAAGTTTCAGACCTCTAGTTATGATATTTATGAAGTTACAGAGGTCTGAAGTTGTGAAAAATTTAAGTGGCTGCCGCAATACGCCAAAAACGGCCTACCCCAGGTACTATAAAAGTTCAATATCTCAAAAACTACTTAAAAGGGCAGGCTAAAATTTTGCAATCTTTCAGATGGATGCTTGGGTAACATTTGTGGAAAATTTCATAATTTTTTGAGATGGTCGAGCTGGAGCCATTGGTTGAATGACTCCAAATTTAAGGGTTCATGCAAACTTTGACCCATTTGAGCTACCTGTAAACAGTGAAATTGTTTCTTCTAATTTTTTACTGAATGTTTTTTATCAGAATGGAACCATTTTCAAAAGTCAGACCTGCTTTTTTTGAAAGTTGGAAAGTTGGTTCTTAAGGGACACCTAATATATATATATATTATATATATATACTATATATATATAAATACTATATATATATATAGTATTTGTATATATATATATATATACATACAGGGTGGTGCAAAAATACCAGACTAGTCACATTTAGGTTTGCATTTATTATAGGGCCTAGTCCAGTTTTTTGCACCACCCTATATATATATATATATATATATATATATATATATATATATATATATATATATATATTGAACTTTACTTCTTTCTCTTTTCTCCTCAAATTTTCCAAACCATTTAAGTATGTTTTTTTTTTCAAACTGAGCCATGCGATACCTTCTATTCCAAGCTCTATCTTCAAGTCACTTGAGGTTATTCTCTCATTCAGTCTTGTATCGCAAATGAGCTATTTTCATTTCTGTTCTGGCCAATTAACAGTTAAGAAATATAAGGGTAAATGTCTACTTTTGTGATTTTATTTGATGAATTTATGCGTCTCGTTAGGTCTTCATTAGCACCAGACGTGGAGCGTGGATAACGCCAAGACTCACCGATGGAGGACTTACTCGCGACTCTTTGGTCAAGCGACGTTACGTCAATGCCCTGTACAACACTGAACCCAGATTCATCAAGAACTACCTATTGGAACGCAAACTGACCAGAAATTTTGACCACTCACTCTATGGCCTTAAACCCAATCACTATTTTGATGCCCAGCATCCGCTCACCAATGACGAGCTTCCAAAACTCCTTGCTTCCGGCCAAGTTACGATCAAAGGTGACGTGAAGTTTGTCTCAAATAACGGGGTGTTCTTTGAAGATGGATCGTATGAGGATAAGATCGATGTTATCATCTACACAACTGGATACAAGATAGAGTTTCCATTCCTGAAGCATCCAAGTTACAAAGTTCACGACAACTTGACCAACCTCTACAAGTTTGTCTTTGCACCCGATGTAAAGCCTCATACGCTTGCGATCATTGGGTGCATTCAGCCTTATGGTTCACTGCTGCCCGTATCAGAGCTGCAGTCACGCTGGGCTGTAACGGTGTTCAAAGTATGCATTATGTCATTATAATTCAATAAAAAGTCTTATCGTTTAATATTTTTATTTATGTACAACTTTATTCTTCACTATCAACACGATCTACATCATCATCATTGTCATCATTAGTACCGCGGTAGTTATCAATATGGAATTTTAATAAACATATTTAATGCCACATTCAAGAGACTGCTAAATTTGCAACATTATACGATTTTGATATTTTTAAAAACTTCATTATAGCGCATGTAATTGCCAACTGGTGATAATAATTCGTGTGGCATTAACAGTGGTGTAGCCAGGTCTTAGCACCAGTGGAGCGGTGATCATTTTAAAAAGGTGTGGCCTTTTTAATTTTTCAGTCCACATCATCAAAAGTTGCTGTCGCATCGAATCAAAAGGTGCCGCCACATTGAATTTTTTTCCAAACAGCTCAAAAAGTGTTGTTTAAAGTCTTGTTTAATACGTTTTCAAAAAATGAAAAAGGCGCCACTTTTCTGAAAATGTCCTAGGGTAGCGGCCAATCCCCCTGCACCCTCCCTAGCTACGTCACTGGGCATTAAATGTGTGTGCATTGACAGGAGCCACAGTATATGGACATCACAATGTACAGTATATTTATTGTACAATTTTGTTTACATTTGAAGTACCTATCTAGCTTATATTTACTACTGTATTCTGGAATCTGATTTGGAAAATGAATGTTGTGGAAACATTGGTATAATCAGATTTTAGAAGATGGGTTCTGTTCACAATTTTGAGATTATTAGAAGCATTTGATTGTTTGTGACCTTTAAGATCATTTCATAACTTTGGTTAATCTGGGAAACTTTAAAACAGATAGCTTCACCTTTAGTAAAATATTCCAGTGGCATTGCCAAGGGGGACTTGGGGGTTTAAACCCCCCTTGGACGCCGAAAACAAAATATTTTTAATGAGTTTCCTAGCATTTTAAATTTTTTTATGTGACTTTGGGGGTCAAACCCTCCTTGGCTTTTTTGCCTGTAACATCAAAAACTAGAGGTGATAACGTATTTTTTGCTTGTCAGGATTTTTGCAAAGTTGGTCATGATCAAAACCAAAAACCAAAACCCCCTTCCGGATATCCTGGCTACGCCACTGAAAGATTCTTTGTGATTGTGGCTCCTGAAAATAGTGCGGTTGCCTCTTTACTACTTTAGTTATGTTTCTGAAATTTCCGTCTTTGTAGTTTTTCTGTAAAGCCTTAAAGATTCGAATGACTGATATTTCTCATATATTAATAATACCAATAAATATTATGCATTTTTATAGCACCATTTCTAATACTCTGAGATATCAAGTGATGGTACTCCAATTCCAAACTGCAAGAGGCCAGGTCAATTCAAGATGCCAGTCAATAATATTTTTGGTGAGACGGAATTTGAGGACTAATCTTCAATGTACTCTTTTGTATTGTGATAGTGCCACTGTCCAAAAATATTCGATCTGTTTTAATTGGTACGGGGACTGTTTTAGGGTGAGCGAAGTCTGCCAAATGAAACTCAGATGCAGAATGAAATCCATCAAATGCGAATCCACACGGCAAGCCGTTACTTGAATTCACCGCGTCATGCTGTTCAAGTTGAGTGGATCGACTACATGGACGAGATTGCACGTCTCATTGGCTGTAAACCTGATTGGGGTAATTTCTTTTGATGTTTCTCTTCATTTCTATTTTGTATTTAAATAATTGCATTGATATGAGCAAATATCATATTTAATCTCAATTGTAATCCTTAGTTGTATTAAAAGTAGAAATTTTTGCACATTGGGATTCGGTTCTAAAACAAGGCAATTGAACATTCCAGAACGACCAATCAGAACGTTCAACCAGCCAACCAATCAGAGTATAAACCATGAGAACATCACAACACAGTCAAGCAATCGCTCAATTGCAATCGGAATGCTTGAAGGTAACCAATCAGAACGCTCCACTTTAAAATGGTATACCAGTGAAGTATTTATATGATAGATCAGTGTTGGGAAATTTTTCTCTGATTCGGTTCTGCCATGACCCCGCCTTTCAGTTTTGGAACTCCAGTATAAACCACTGGTCACAGTAGGTCATCAATCTGCATTATACAGTAACTTATATTATAAAATGCAGTTTAAAAATTGAAATTAGTTTTTGCATGCTTGAAGCCACATTTTCTCCAAACTTCTTTTGAGTGGATGGATTCAGTTTTTAAATGGACTTTTACGTTTTATCATAATGACAATGGTGATTGGTTTTGGAAAAAAATCATTTGTTTTTATTTCATGAATATATTTCTTTTTCAGGAAAATTAATACTGAAGGATCCACGACTGGCCGCGTCGATTGTCTTTGGGCCTTGTATTCCCAGCCAGTACCGCTTGACAGGTAGAGGGTCATGGTCTGGTGCCAGGGCCGCCATTCTCACAACCTCAGATCGAATGATTGAGCCTCTGAAATCCGGACTGACACAGAAGAATGACCCCCACATGGCATCCTATATTCCTATGATTCTTGGACTGATAATGGTGGTGGCCTGCTTGGTACTGTATGTTGCTTGAATACCAATTGAGATGATGTGAGGGTTCTTTGCTGTGGCATTAATTTTCTGCATTTAAATAAGAAGACTGCTTAATATTATTAAATAGTCAATAATATTATTGAGTCTTTTATCTGTTAATAATCTACAAATTTGACTTTGACTATTAAATGGCGCAAAAAAAACGACTAAATAAATGGCTAAATGTGACTAGTCCACTTTTTTTGCGCCACCCTGTATATGTTGATTTAGTCATGTGTCTAATTGTGATTTCGTCATGACAGGCTGAGAGACAGTTCTGCAGGAAAGTCAAACATTGTGTAACCAAATAATATGTAGTACTTATTATTATTATTATTATTATTATTATTATTATTATTATTATTATTTATTATTATTATTATTATTATTATTAGATCTATTATGAAATTTATAATCAGCAGAATGATAAAATTTTCTTTTGTATGAGATAAATGCTAAGAAATAGCTACAGTTACAGTCTGACTGTCTTCTGACAATTCATTATGATTTACAATTGTTTTCTGCTGACGATTGACATGATATATCTGAATTAAATCATTCATCACTCTCATAAACTTGTGCACAGCGCATGCATTTAGCATGGTTTTGCGACATTATTACACATTCAAATGGCTTTGGTTAGGCTATTTTTTCAGAGTGGTTTTTAAATCAGACTAATGGGGGATAAAGAATCAGACAAGTGGGGGAAAGAATATCTGAATATTTCTTTATGTCAAATTAGCTAGTTAAATAAGTTAATGGTAACATTAATGTTACCTACAAGTGATACATGTTAAGCACCCTTGACTTTTTGGTCTTAGCTATGTATACTGTGCTATAAAAATTGTCTAAATAATAATAATAATGAAACTTTCCCTTTTGTTATGTATAGAGTCGACAAGTGAGGGGGTCAGCAAGCAGTGACCAGGAATTCCACCCCCTTCAACCCTGCAAAATGTCATGCTTGTTTTTTCCAATTGGCATTTGCTGTACTCCAGCTCGCAAGATGTCAGAATAGCCATGACTAGGATTTAACTGGGCAGACATTGGGGAAAGGGGGCTAAACCAACATCTGTGCAGCTATGATTGTAGTCTGTGACAGTGTTTTATCCAGACCCCAGGCATTGGGGGGAGGGGATTGACTTGGTTGGAGGAAGAGAGTTCACAGTTCAATGCAAAAATTTGTGTCAGTACTGGGATTGGGGGAGAGGGATTTTTGTGGTGGGGATCGAGAGGACTGCCTCCCATCAGGCCTGTATAAAGCAATGGTCTGTGAAGCGTTGCAGAATAATTATTACGGTCGTTGGACTTTGAAGATATGTCAGGATTCAATCATTTACACCGGTAAAAGCAGGACCAAATAATACCGAATAGCTATGCTATGTAAAACGTCTTATTGGCGTTCGAATAATTCCCAGAAATCTATTCGAGACTCTGAGTGCTACTGAGGGGATTCCAATCGCACCTGATACTATTAACCTTATTGGACTACGGACCTAAATGTACTGTATACAATAATGTCCCAGAAATCTATTCGAGACTCTGAGTTTCGACTGAGCTTCACTGAGGGGATTCGGTAATAATAGTCCCATAATTACCAGCTGTGTTCAGTGGCGTAGCCAGGATTTAGGAATGGGGTGCACATCGACGTTTTCAGCTGAAAGGTCTTGACTAGCAAGAAGTCTTCGTGTCAAGCTTCCATGCAGTGCTTTTGACTTCTTTCGTTCATTCATATACAACCTACCACCTCCAACTATTTAACAGTTTTGCACGAATCCCATTAAGATCGCTCCAGCCCAAATAGGGGGCCGACTCAGGCCGAGCCACCGTGGCTACGCCAATGGCTGTTTTAAAACGTCTTTGAAAGGTGCTTGATAAAGTTAAGGATTATGCCATTGACGCAGGGCATTATGTAATAAGCATAGTTTTTAGGCTCATATAAAGAAATATAGCCAATCAGGGGCGCCCCCTGCAACTTCTTGCCATGTCCATATTTGGCGCCCCTTTGGGCAGTGAGTAAAACTGTTTCTTCGCGGATACACCTTAACTTCATAAATCTATTGTTGGCAACATAAACTCAATGTAAACAATCTTCGAAGCGACCTGCACACATAACACTTTACCTTTACGGCCTATTATCTAATCATTTACACTTCCTTCGTTATAAAACAATCCAGATTAAAATAAGAATCTATTTAGTAGTAGTTTGAAAGACTTTTAGTAGACTAGTAGTAGTAGTCAATGTAATGGCGTATTTTACCATTATTATTATTATTTGGGCGTTATGTGTGCAGATCGCTTGAGTTCATGGCCAATAGAATTATGAAGTTTGGTCTTGCCAAATACGAAGTTGCAGGGGGCGCTTGACAAGCTCGGGTCTGAATTTAGGCCAAAGTTGTAACTGTCAGGTCATTGTCAGGTCAGTGGCGCAAAGTGTCTGGCCCCTGACCAAAATTCTAAATACGCCACTGGTAGTAGTAGTAGTAGTAGTAGTAGTAGTAGTAGTAGTAGTAGTAGTAGTAGTAGTAGTAGTAGTAGTAGTAGTAGTAGTCAGCGGCTTCTATCCCCCCTTGCAGCCGGGCTCAAATCCCCCCAAAATTACAAATTCCCCCATTACAAATTCCCTCTGTTAATTTCAAAAATTTGCTCCCTTGTAGACTTAGTATTATATTCAGCTTTTTATCCTTTGTGTTAGGCTATCATTGATTATGTCACGGTCAGTGTTATTTTGAATCAATATCAGTCTCGGTTCAGTTCAGATTAGTAGCAAAATATCCCCCCTCCATTTTTTCCGGGCGCAGCTGCGCCCGCCTTAAATAGGGTTAGAAGCCCCTGGCCTACACGTTCTGAAATTTGGATTTCAGAACTGTATCTGAAGTAACTTCGATTAACTTTTTCTGCGATGGTTAGATCAGAAGCGATTTCTACTTTTTCTGCAATCCTACCATAAAAATTAGTATACCCAGGCTAATCATGCTTACTTGTAGGCCTATTTGAAAATATGTTTGATTTAACGCAGTGTCTTTCACACAGGCTAACTTGTCACCTAAATCAGAGACCTGTTAATGGAAAATTGATAAATGATAACGCACTAAACTAGGAAAATTTGAGGACATCCCGTCACATTCGCGTAGAAAACAAGCAAAAAAGGTCATCCGGAAAATTTATCACTGTACAAAGCCAGGAGTCTATAAGACGCCCTGACAAAGCTCAGAAAATTCCTTGGAGGAAAATTCAGATCTATCTATATAAATTATATAGCTCTGAGATATTTTTCATTTTAACACTGCATATTTTCAATTTATCACTGCACATTTTATGTATCGCTGCACGTTTAAAAGGCCAGAACCTAAAGCATTTTAAATCACTATATTATTATTATTATTATTATTATTATTATTATTATTATTATTATTATTATTATTATTATTATTATTATTATTATTATTATTATTATTATTATTATTATTATTATTATTATTATTATTATTATTATTATTATTAGCACAGCCTTATACTAACAGGCACAGATTGACTATACAAAATGTCCTGAAATTTAACACATCGAATTCCAACTATTTCGTCAACCGAATAAATGTTTAAAATTCTAAATAGTTAGTGTTTATTAATTTAATTTAATTTATTTTGACCAATAAAGCTTTTTGTCCCGATTCTTCTTCTTTTAAACATAATCTCAGATAAATCTACGCGAAACCACAGTCACGATGTTCATTGAGTCGTGAGTCGTGACACCTGCTGCCCTGCAGGCTTGCCGTTGGCGAAGGAAAGGATTGACTGTGATTGGTTGTGTATGTAATTCGAGCTTTTAAAGTTAATTCCTGACAGAAACTAAGGTACGTGACTTGAGCTGTTCTCGGGTTTACAGAACCGATGGATTAACTTCTGACACGAGGGTTCAAATTCAGAAACACATCGATGTCATCATGTAATGTATGTTGTTATTGTTATTATTTTTGTTATTGTAGCAACTTTATGGTCTACCGCTACAAAAGTCAAAAGGGAGCTATAAGAATTGTATTACAGAATAATACTAGGAAGTGTCTATTGTGCGGGCTGCCCGCATTCTAATTGAACCGCTGATTGGTCACATTATGGTGATTGCTGTGTAATCTCATTATTTGCCCTCTTGGCTCTAGTAGGTTTCTTCCTGTATTCTCCTTCTTTGTCTTCTTGTTTTTGCATGTGCAAATAACACAGCCTTGCAATATACAATGTCTGAAATGCTGTATATTATTATTATTATTATTATTATTATTATTATTATTATTATTATTATTATTATTATTATTGTCAGACAATTTTCTATAGCAACGTAAATGAGCTAAGAGCACAAAACAAGGTTGCTTTGACAACTATTACTCGTAACTGAACTTAAATAAACGCGTTTTTAAGTTAGTGATAAACGTCACGGCAGCGTTCACATTGGTCACACTGCCCGGCAGAGAGTTCCACAGGATCGGGTCTCCCCGTGTGACAGATCTCTCGCCAAATAGAGGAGTCGATGGTGGAGGCACGAGTAGCTGATTCCACTTGCTGGACCTGAGATGAGCCTGCCTCTCAACCTCCGTAGATCTATTCACCATGATGGCCAGGTAGTGGGGGCAGCTAGAGTCATATAGAGCTCGATAGGTGTGCCAGCAGCGCTTGAACACTATCTTCTCTTTGATACGCAGCCAGTGAAGTTGGTCCTTCAGGAGCGGCATCACATGTTCGTTCCAGCGATGACCTAGGGCACATCGTGCAGAGAGGTTGATCACTGACTGTAGACGATTGAGCTGGCGGTCTGGGAGTCCAAGTAGTACGCTGTTGCAGTAGTCGATCCTGGTAGGGATCAGTGCTCGGATGAGTAGAACAGTGGCACTGGCTGTTGTGTAACGTCGGATCGACTTAATTCTCCGCAGCTGATAGTGACAGCTGCTGGTCAGGCAGCTAATATGCGCCTCGAAGGACAGCGTCTCATCCAGTAGAATCCCCAGGAGTCGTACGTTACTTGAGGGTCCAATAACGTGGTCGCCAATATTGAGCGGGACATGTTGATCAAGCCCTGCCGCCTGGGTGTGGAGATCCGAGAGTTTCATTTTCTCCGGGTTGAGTGCTAGACGATTTTTCGCCACCCACACATTTATAGCAGTGATACAGTCCACTACATGCACTGCCAATCGTTCGGCCTCTGTTGGTAGGGCAGAGTAGTATATCTGCCCATCGTTTGCATAACTGTGCCAATCAAGACCAAAGCCTGCTTTGATAAGGTAGAAATCTGCCGTGTAAAGAATGAAAAGCAGAGGGTCCAGAGGGACACCATGATAGACACGTCACTGGGCCGACATTCTCTCACCACAACAGACTAACTGCATTCTGTCAGTAAGGTAGTCAGTGATCCAGTCTAGTGCCAGACCCCTCAATCCTTAGGAGGTTTCCAGTCGATGTAGAAGAATCGCATGGTCGACCGTGTCGAATGCTGCAGATAGGTCGAGAAGGCTGAGGAGAGTCACTCGACCATTGGCCACCCCATCAAATATGTCGCTGAAGATCATTGTATAACTTCTGTATACTGTATAACTTCCACAATACTTTATCTACAGTCTAATAGCTATGCAAGGCCAATCTATTATCTTTTTGGCATAGTACTTAGGTCTATTTGAACATTATTTACTCTTTCTGAATGGTTTAGAATAAGGATGGGAGTCAGCTAAGGATGCACATTGTCACTTTATTTAACATCTTATCTGAAGTGTTAATGAGAGATGCTCTGAAAGGATTTGAAAGGAAGTGAAAATAGGAGGAAGGACAATCAATAATTAATCTAAGATATGCTGATGATATTGTGTTATTAGCAACAGTGGCACAAACCTGGTCAGAAAAACGGTCGTGTCCTAATTTGTCCCTGACCTTAAGCCAATAACTAGTTTGCACTGAAGCTCAATAGCACTGTCATATTGTACCGATATGCAAATGTATAAAGTGTAAAAACGTAACAGAATGCTTAACTGATGCTACTCGAGCAGTGGCGGATTAAGGATTTAGGCCCGTACACGTATTTCCATGGAGGTCCAACGACACCATCATGATCACTTGGTTCACAAAATTTGTAATTTTCATGTACAGTGTACATTAGGCTACTACATATTATATGTCATGACAAGAAATATGCGCAGTGACAGTGTTACCACTGCAACATTGCAGAAAACAGCCTGTTGGGCCGTTTACATATTTACCGGTATACAGTGAGTGAAATTCATTACCAGTAATTCAATTCAAGTTATATATATAATCTGCAGGTTTATTTTCCGAAAATACATTTATTTAAAGAAGGAAATACCGGTAATTAAAAAGTCATTAAAAATTTCTAATAGAAAAGGTAGGCCCCTAAATTTTAATTTTGCAGGTAGGCCCGGTACTGATGTACCATTTGTACCATGGTAAATTCGCCCTGGGCAGTACTCGAGGCCTCTGCAAAAGAGTTTATAGGCACAGTATAGCCCAAACATAATAATGCAAATGGCAAGTGCCTAGCTGATTTTACTTATAACTAAATTGTCACTGCACTTCTGCAACTGCCTACAAATTTACTTTCTAACAGGTTTTCTAAAAAGTCTCTGAAATCATTCCATGAGACGAATTCATTGCATATGGCATTTACGTCGACCATATTAAGAAGTGACCGATGTGTCTTTGCACACAGCACAAGAGTGAGACTCTGTTGACTCATGCTAGCCTGTGTATACATTATGTAATGTACATTATGACAAGAAAAAAATTAAGTAGACAACTCTGATTATAAGCAAGAATGCTACCCTGGGGCTCCAACATAATTTTATTAATTTTATAGTAAAAAAACACCCATGCACACAGCCATAAGGACCTGACCTGTGCAAAAATACTCTATATCAAGACATGAAGATATGGATTGTGTTTGTGCCCATAACTGGCAACAAGTGAAAAGGAACTGTGGGTCAGACCATCCAGCAATAAAGATGGTATTCACCTTAATGGTAATCAAACAAAGTGTCACCAGTTGTTAACATTGGACCATATAGCACCTACTGATAGTCAGGGTTCATCTTATTCACAACCTGGTGATGGTTCTTTTACTTAGCAAACCAGCACATTTTCAAATATTTAATATAAAATAAATCTGTTCTTCAACAAAAGCCAATAATTAATAATCTTTCACAATATTTTAGATCAATTTCTGTAAAGTCATTCGTGACCAAAGTAAATTTTCACAATCATCTTTTATATGCTCATTTTAAAAATCAATATTCAAAATAACATATCTTAATCTCAAATCACTCAACCACTATGATAAGCTCAATGCAACTTACCCGACACAAAGTTCCACTTCCGCTCCATAATTAATAAATGTTTCGTTACTGCGTCGTTACAAATTGCAATCAGCATTAGTCTGTTAAACAATTATGGAGCCAAAACATTGAGGTAATTAAGCGAAACTACAGCATTTCAATAAACTTAAGCTGTATGTTATTGCAGAACAGAGAATAAAAGTTATTTTTCGAACTTCTTAAATTTCAGCATACCCCTTTAAGCCTTTCTAAATACGCCCATGTAGAAGAGGTTGAACACTTCTACATTCACAAAGCTTCTTCACCACTCCTCCCTTTAGGAATCTACAACTTCCAGCTCCACAGAAATTACTAGGAAATACTGATCATATCTTAATCTCAAATCACTCAACCACTATGATAAGCTCAATGCAACTTACCCGACATGAAGTTCCACTTCTGCTAACACTGCTTGGGTCAAATCCCAATCACAAGCTTGGTCACAGAAGTCCACATTCGCAAATCTTATGTCGGTCCATTATCAATCTACTGCAACAACAAGATTTCAACTTCTTGCCAAACTTATACAATGACAAGTACTTGATAACTCATCAACTTCTCCTTCAATGCATTTGCTGCTCATAATTCAATGCCATCAACTTTTCTTTAACTCTGCCTCTTTTCAAATATAGCTACTGGCAGTGCTGAAAGTCTGTGAAAAAAGGTGCAGGAACTCTCTTGGCGAAACCCTAACCCTAACCCTAACGAACTTTGGGTAGCCATCACTTACATTTCTATAGCGCTTTTTAAATCTTAGCTTAATAGTTTTGCAAGAAGTACACGGTGCTTTTACAATATTGGAACAAATATTGAAAAATTGTGGGGAAAAATTTTTCATGGTCCAAAAAGGTGCCGGAACTCAGTTCCGGCGCGTTCCGGCTGACTTTCAGCACTGGCTACTGGTATATATTATGCCTTCTTATCGTTATAATATTAATGCTATACTTCTGCTGCTTCCCTACCTCTTGTGAATCAAACTTGACAGCGTGCTTTCTGATCTCTCACACACATACATGCATGTTTAACCATATCAACCAAATCAATCACTTTGTTGCAACATGAACTGGTAGACTGGTTCAGACCAGCCAGCAATAAATATGGTCTTCACCTTAATGAGAATAAGACAAGAGTAGTAGTTAACAATGGAATAAGGATCAATATAATTGCCAATGGGAAAAAACTTGAACAAGTGGATAGATTGACTTATTTGGGTGAAGTCAGCAACAGAAATCTCAAAGAAGAAACCAACTCCTGATCAGACAAAGGCAGTGAGAGAGGTAATCAAAAGCATCTGAAAGAACATTGGCATAAGCATAAACTAAGAAAAGTGTGATGAAGATTATGGTGTGGAGCATTGCAACATATGGCTGCAAAAGCTGGACTATTAAGAAAAAGATCAGCCAAAGATTAGAGGCCTTTGAAACGTTCTGTTTAAGAACAATCTAAGGAATATCTTGGAAGGAAAACAGGACAAATGAAGAAGTGTTAAAACATCTAATACCAAATGAAAGCTTCTAAGAATGTGTCAGTGACGGAAATTATCTTTCTTTTGGCTGTACAGAGAAACCATGGTGACTGATCCAAAGCAACAGGGCATTATGAGAGAAGGCAGACACAGCTTCAGATGATGAAGAATAGAGGACTTGATGACCACGATGCTACAATGTCCACTGCCACTATAATCATTGCACTTAAAATTTTCAGTGATCTCTCCTTGCTTATGTTGGTGATTCTGGTATCCAAAGGTCAGAGTCTGCTGAAAATCTTGGCATCGTCTTTGACTCTAATCTATCATTTGGAAAACACATTGATGCTGTGTGCCTTTCTGCTCATCACCACCATGTTCCTGATCTTTGTGAAATCAGATACCTTGTTTACATTTATTCATTGTGCCAATGCTCTGATGTCCAGTCACTTAGTCACTTAGGCTACTGCAACTCACTTGTCTGGAATTCATAATCCTGTCTTCAGCATCTTCAAAGAATTCAGAACTTTCTAGCTTCAGAACTTTCTAGCTAGAGCTGTTATTATCAAGCCCCCAAAGATTCCGCTATTATGAAGTCTCCAAAGATTCTGTTATTATCAAGTCTCCAAAGCTGTGAAAAAATAGTGTCACTGTCTACCTATTAGACAATGAATTGAGTTTAGAATCTGCTTATTGGTCCACAAGGTGCTGCATTCAAACCAACCATCATATCTCCATTCCTATGCATTTTAGAACTCCAGATAGCACCTATAGAGTGTTGTGGATCCATCTTGTGTGTGTGTGTGTGTGTGTGTGTGTGTGTGTGTGTGTGTGTGTGTGTGTGTGTGTGATGTGAAGGAGAAAACTATAGATCTGTTTCAACGAATATCTGTCATGCAATGCTTCAATGCCATCGCGTTCCGAGGGACATTTTCTAAACTCCAACCAAACAAGAGCTAGCACATGATCATTTCAGTGTTTCTTGAGAATTTTTTATTATAAAAACTCTGGGAATGAAGTACCGAGGGCAAAAAATAAATAAATAATATAATATATATATTTATACACAGGGTGATGATACTCCGTACAGGATGTGGATATTCACCTGAAGCATCTAATGTATTTTTTGATTTATATTTGTTATGTTGGATTTATGCATTTGACATGCATATTGTTTCGCATCGTGTTATTAGTTTGGGTTGTGTTTTTGATAATATGCAGGAAATATTTTTACTCTGCTTGGAAACAATGATTCTGATATCATGTGAATATGCATTTTAAATTGCTGCCAAAGAAGATGCCGAGGAGATTATGGAATTTAATAATTGCAGGCAGTACATTTGCTGCTGTATACTTTATCTTTAATTTTGGACTTCCAAATGGGAAAAACATAACTAAAGATGCTTTTGTAAATAGAAACACATTTAAGCCTGGAACTACAAGGCTTCATCGTGCTAATTCTTCTCTCAGACTACTTCGGATTGATGAAGTCCCTAAGGTTAAAGTCAAAGACATTAATTGTGCGGCACTTTTCGCTAACGATCCATTCGAACAGAGAAAAGCTCTGAAACTATTTCATATGCAAATGCATGCCCAAGAAGAATGGCCCTCGGAGGAGGATTTTGTAAAAATGACCAACAGCTGTAAGAACTTTATCAGAAAACGGCATTACGTTATGAAGCCAGTTTCCGAAGAAGAGTATAATTTTCCATTAGCTTTCAGCATGTTAATTTACAAGGACTTTGCACAGTTTGAGCGCCTTTTCCGGGCCGTTTATAGACCACAGAATTTGTACTGCATTCATGTGGAGCAAAAATCATCCGTTTTATTTCATGCAGCAGCAAAAGGACTTGCCGGTTGCTTTGAAAACGTCTTTATCGCACCCGTTTCCATATCAGTAGAATGGGGTGAGTATTCCGTAATGGAACCAGAACTTATTTGTATGGAAGAACTGTGGAAGAGATCTAAAAAGTGGAAATATTTTATAAATCTGACTGGTCAGGAATTTCCACTGAAAACCATTGGAGATATTGTGAAGATTTTGACGGTTTACAATGGCGCTAACAACATGGAAGGAACCATCCTACGGTAAGAAAATATCAGAGACTTGCGTTAACAGTTGAGCTCTTTGTAATTTAAAACTATATGTTTAAAAAATAAGTTGTTAATTATACAAATGTAAGCAGTTGACAAAGCTACCATAGATAATATCATCATAATCATTAACTGTGGGCTAATCGCCCGTTGTTGGTGTATAATGACATCTCCACAGTTTTCTGCCATTCTTTCCTGTTCGTTGCTCTGTGACTAAGATCCTGTAAACTGCTTCCACACCCCTCCTCAATATCATCACACCATTCCCTGTGTGGTCTCCCTCTCTTATTGGCACCCTCCATTATTCCAAACATTAGAGCTTTGATCTTTCTGTCCTCTTTCATTCTGCATGTGTCCAAAAAGATGGAGTTTCCTTTGTTTTTACTGTAGATAATATATACATACCTATTTAAATATTTATATGTATATATATTTATTTATTTTAATATATTACAGGCAAAGTGTGAAATCAGGAAATGTTGACATTGCCCAAAAATTTCACGGAATGTCAACATTTCCTGATTCGTTCAGGCAATGTCGACATTGACAGAAATTTTTAGGCATTGTTTAACAATGCCTGAAATTTGCTCAGATTTTCTACACACTTTGCCAGAAATCTTTATTTGTGATGGAATAGCACTGTATATGGAGCTATGCATGCACCAGCATGTAAAGTTACTTGTAATATAATGACAATTAAATCAGTTACAGATTAACAGTTGCAGGCAACATTCTACACTAATTGATTCATACAATAAATGTATTAAATTCATATCTTCATTTATACAATAAAGTATCTTCTTAGCTTTTAAAAATTTTAAAATCTATTTTTTTGGCATTTGCATATTAAATAGTAGATAGTAGATAGTAGATGTTTATTATTATTACATGACCAACATCATAACCAAAATAAACTCTTTAAAATGCTGTTATTCACGCTAAATTGTTAAGAAGTCTTGTTTCTGAATGATTTAGAATTTTATTTATTTCTAAGGAACAATTGTGTTTTCAGTTTTTGTAACTGATGTGTCTGATTTGAATTTTTAATTATTAAAGATCTTATCTATTCCTTTTAAATAAGACAATAAAGCAAACATTGACAGAATGTAATACTGGCATCAAGATTTCGATGGAGCATCATTCATCTCCTTCAATTCTTGGATTAATTTGTAATACTCTTCTTTTCGCAAAATAGTAGTATTTCACTTCTTTCCATTGTACTCATTGATAAGCTGTCTTCTGAATTTGAATTCTTATTTCTTGATTCTCCGTGATTAAACTAGCAAGCTTATTTATGTCTAATGTCTAGTATGTCTAATGTGCACTGCTCAACCTTTTATACTACATGAGCGTTCAGGAAAACACTTTATCGTCCAGCCTGCTATTAATGTGATAAAAGACGATCCGACTTACAGAAGATTAAGTACCGGTAGTCTAAATAAATTGCAGATATAGAAAGGGAGATGCATCCAACAGGTGGCACCTTGACATGTTCAATTCTAAGTTACCGGTAAGCATCAATCATTTTCCTGCTGCTATTCCATCATGAATAAAGACTTCAGGCAAAGTGCGTAGAAAATCTTAGCAAATTTCAGGCATTGTTAAACAATGCCTAAAAATTTCAGTCAATGTCGACATTGCCTGAGTGAATTGGGAAATTTTGACATTTCCTAAAAATTTCAGGCAATGTTGACATTGCCTGATTTCACACTTTGACTGTAACATACATACATACAATGTCATATATATATATATATATATATATATATATATATATATATATATATATATATATATATATATATATATATGCCTGTGTGTGTGTGTAATGTTCCAATGTATCATACATTCTTACAATGTATCATACACCATACATATATGTAGCACATAGCAGTTGCTGGTAGTTGCCACAATTTAAATTGGCCATAAAAATCAGCCTAATAAAATTGCTCAGTAATGCTTGCAAACAATAGTTGCATTAGGCCAATATGTCACTTCTAACTGCATATGACAATTGCATATGCAGCATGCAGTACTGAAGATGTCTCATCATCATCAGAAGTGGGTAGCCAACGGAGCTGTTGCGTCATCTCTTGACCATGATCCCACCAAATGGCACGTCTCCATAGAGTTGATGGAATCTCACTGGTCTGAGTATGGATGTGGTCGATCCATTATCCATCTTTTCCTGTGACGACCATGCCGACACTTCCATGTCAGGTGGACAACCGATGGATAGGTCAACATGACAATAGAGGGCTGGATGAACCGGAGCTGTCTCTCCGAGGCGGGCAGCATGTCCGAAGATGGCGAGGCAGCGACTACTTATCAGTTCGTTGAGTGATGGTAATCTGGTCCACAAGGATATCTGCTCATTGGTAATGAAGTCGTACCAGCAAACTCCTGGAATCTGGCTTTGACACCTCATGTTGAAGGCAGTGTTGTATGAAGTACTCAGTTTGAGTACTCAAGTAAAAGTAAAAGTATTATGTCATTTATTTACTTAAGTAAAAGTAAAAAGTACTTATGAAAATAGTTACTCAAGTAAAAGTAAAAAGGTACTTCCCAAAAAGTTACTTTTTAAGTAAAAAGTAAAAAGTACCGTGATAGACGGAATCGTCAACAGCTCCACATTATCATGTTAAATCACATTTTTATTAGGGCCTAATCTTTTAAGCAACATGCAGTAGCCTCAACAGTCAACGCGTACATATATCAGGGCTGAAAATGTGGTTTAGAAACCTAGGTGTTTTAGGGTTTGAAAAAACAACTGAAAAAGTCAAAATTTAGGCTTTTAGGGTTTTGTTCTATAAAAAGAAAAATGAAAACGTATATTTAATGTCCTTAAAGTTTTTACTTTCTGCAGACAGAGAAACATACATGTGGCATGAATTTAGAGAAAGGTTTATACTTTATGGGCTTTGACATGTGAGAAGAGTATAGCAAATGGTTAACCTAAAAATCTAAATTTTATCTTTATAAACCTAGGTTTTTTTCCAGCCTTGACACATAGGCCCTATACACCATTAACTTCTACATTAGTTGTGTCAAAGTCAAAAGTAGCCAGAGCTTGTTCATTCCAACATGATCCATTTTGGATCCATCTTTATGGGAAGCTGGGAATAATTAAACACCGTTTTTGAACAGCAACACAAGTAAATGCAACAAAAGTTGGCGATGAGAAATTTTACTTGTCCGAGGCGTGAAAGACAATGTAACGAGTAAAAGTACTAATATTTGAATAAAAACTTACTGAGTTACAAGTAAAAAGTACTCTGCAAATTGTCTGCTCATTGGTACTCAGAATGTACCAGCAAAGTATTGGAATCTACTTCTACTTTGGCAACACTGGTTGAAGGCTTCCAACTTCCTTCATTCCGAGATGAGTAACTGCCAGGTCTTAGCCGCATGAGGTAGGACAGACAGGACAAGTGTCTGGTACAGATGGAGCTTGGTCGCCAGAGAGAGAGGTAGAGAGTAGAGAAGTATGTCCTGCAGAGAGAACATGACTGTGGAGATCTGTCTGGTCAGGTCTTGATGACAATGTCCATTGGAGGACTGGACGCTACCAAGATAGATGAAACTGCCAACTGACTCAACGTACTCCCTGTCAACCCATTTTTGAGGAGGGCTGTAATCTATATCCTAAGTTTTGTAGCTTTGTTTTGGTCCAGAAAACCTTCATACCGAGTTGAGCAGAAGCATGGCTGAAACTGGAGAGGTATTCTGAGGCATTAGGAATGGCGTAGCCAGGATTTCCGGAAGGGGTTTTGGTTTTGACTTTTGACGGTAACCAACTTTCGAAAAATCTTGACAAGCAAGAAAAACGTCATCCACCTACTATGGCGCTAAAAAATGTTGGTCAGCAGCACCAAGGGGAAGTTTGACCCTCAAAACCTTTGAGGTCACCTCAAAACCACGTCCGAAAATAAAAAATACATGGAAACCTGTTTTAAATAATTTTAGTCTGCGCCCAAGGGGAGTTTTAATCCCCAAAACCCCCCTTGGCTACACCACTGGGCATTAGTAGCAGAGGATAGAAACAGGGTTGTATCGTCTGCGTAGACCAGGTCTGTGAAGCGGTGTGGACCGATGTTGATGCCATGGTTCACAGACATGTGATCAAGATCCAGCCGATGGCAATGCAGAAGAGGATTGGTGCAAGTATAGAGCTCTGTCTCACACCTGATGTAGTTGAGAATCAAGCAAAAGGAAAAAATTGATTTAGATTTTACAAATCCAATTTAAAATGTAAAGTCAATTTATTATTTTAATTTTAAAAATTGTGTTTTTATCCACCCTGCTTAAAAAGATAATGGTGTGCAGTCAAAAGTCATTACAAATCTGCAGCAATACTTAGTATACTAAGAAAATAGAATATGATATACCAGTAAGACAGTTCTTTAGTAGTTGTGATATTTTTTTAGTATAACCACTGAATGATAGTTGCTGGCAGAAAATAGGCACTATTTTGAGTTGGTACATTGTTACAGTTATTGCCTTGTGCTACTGGTAAAACTATCAGCAGAGCAAAATGTAAAGACTAGTTAGTGAAATGCAGTATTTTCTACTTTTTGCATTTCATGTAATCAGGCAGCATTCGCTGTTAAGAAGTTACGTTGCAAATGCACCTCATGGAATAAAGGTAACAAAGGGATCAGTTCACATAACTGCATGCAGAGGATTTGTTGATTATGTCCTTCACAATTCCACAGCACTTGAATTTCGTAAGTGGATCAAAGGCATTCCAGTTCCTGACGAATTGTTTTTCTCTTCACTGAATTTTAATCCTCAGCTGGGCGTTCCAGGTTCATACAAAGGTAATTTCAACAGATTTGTCATACTTGATAATGGTGGTAATTTATATATATATATATATATATATATATATATATATATATATATATATATATTTATATATATATATATTATAGGTACTTCAGAGGACTTTGATAAAAAATGTCCGGAGACATGAAATTATAGTGTGTTAGTTGTTCGGTTGCAAATTGGAAAATGTTCCTTGGAATGAGATACATTATAATAATGCATTACAGTATACTAATAAATAATAATTATGCACTTTTATAGCACCACTTCTAATACTCTAAAGGTCTCAATCGGTGGTACTTCAAATTCATCAGCAAAAGACCGGTCATTCCAGAAATCAGTCAGTGAATAACAGCATATATGTATACATATATATATGTATATATATATATATATATATATAATGTATATATATCCCAAAGGAAGAGGCAGAGCAGTGTTGGGTTCTATGCAACCTTGTTGGGAGCTTGTTGCCTATGATTCAACTCTGATTCTGCATATGGTGGAATTTAAAACATTGAAACCATGGTAGAAATTCTCCTCTGTACTGCATACGAGTGGAGTTTTTTTTACTCTACTCAAAAATGCATTACAGTATAATAATAAATAATAATTATGCACTTTTATAGCACCACTTCTAATACTCTAAAGGTGAATTATCTTATCGATGGTACTTCAAATTCATCAGCAAAAGACTGGGTCATTCCAGAAATCAGTCAGTGAATAACAGCAAGGCAGAGCTATGGAGAATATGCTAATTTAAAGAGATGGGGCTTTAGTCAAGATCAAAAATACTAAATTCTTTGGAAGTTCTGACGGCTGAAGGAAGCAAGTTCCATGTTTTTGGGCCAGAGATAAAGTTCTCTTGCCAATTTCACTGTTGGTTCTAGGTATATTTAACAATGAATATGCAAGTCTTGTTGAATGAGAATGTTTTTAGTGGTCTAGCATAGACTTCAAATATTGAAGTTGGCCAGACTACAGTGTTTTATAAACCAGGAGACTAGTCTTGAATATAATTCTCTGTTCAACGGGCAGCCAGTGTAACTTGCGAAGAACAGGTTTAATGTGATCATGCTTACGAGTTTTAGTAATGGGCTAATGGCTCAAGCAATAGAATTTTGAATCTTTTGGAGCTTTTGCACATTAGATTTGGCTATACCATTGTATAGGGAATTGCAATAATCAAATCTACTGGTAACAAGAGTACAGTACATGTATTAGTGAGAGGAATTAGGGCAGACTTGGGCACAAAATCACAAAAATGTCTCTGATTTGCATATAAGCAGCTTTGCATACTTTATTTATATGATCATTAAATGACTAGTTTTTATCAAATATAATATACCTAGGTTGCAGACAGTCTGACTTTGAGTGACTGAAATGTTGTCAAATTTAACCTAAGTCGTATCTTCAAATTTACTCAGATTAAATGGTGCTCCAAGAAGTAAAAAGCTCAGTTTTTGAGGGATTTAATGAAAGTTTGTTATTGAACATCCAAGACTGAATTTTATGCAGTCAGAGAGATAAATTTTCAAGTGACACTGAAGAGGTCTTCTAATCAAAGGTAATGAAACTTAATGAAACTTTTCACACAGAAGTTATTTTATTCGTAATAGCAGTTAAATTTTAACTGTTTAGGCATTCCAGAAACCGACACATATAATAACCGTTTCATCACCCGCTTCAAGAACTGGGGAACGTGGCCATTTGTATGGCCGTGCGCAGGAATGTGGGTTCGTCAGATTTGCATTTTTGGGGTTGAGGATTTGCCTCTGTTGGCTTCTAGACCAGAGCTCTTTGCCAACAAGTTCTTTTCTGACTACCAGCCACTAGCTTTGGACTGCATGGAAGAACGATACTATAACCTCACACGTGACGAACTACTTGGCAACAGAAAACTGGACCTAGACTTTTATAAAAATCTGGATTTTGTTAAAAACCATGTGTGATATTTCTATCGTAGCTCTCAGCTACAGCCAGCCTTTTGGTGATGGCTCCAGACCTCGTGAGCCTGGCAATTACCAGTGTCAATCTTGTGTAGGTAGTCCAGTCCCTAAAGTTTAACAACTTACAGTATTAAGAATGTAATCTTAAGTAATTTGATTTTAACTTCCATTTATATTAAAATCTTTCATTGACATTAAAATAATATAATTGTTATTTATTAACCAGTTGAAGGTTTCAGGTTTTCATATTTGGTTATTTGTGCCTCTTCCACAATGTCTGAATTTAAAGGCTTACCGGTATACCAAAGTAGAAAGAACAGGAAAGGTAGACCAGCAACAACCTTGATTGATTGACAATGTGGTTGAATGGACAAATCTAACACATTCAAGTGTGGTTAATCCAGCTGGAGATTAGAAATCTTTGACAACATATACTCACCACCACCATGGTTGACTTCATTAAGACCTAGCTACAGATACTAAAGCATTTTATGTGAATCCATAGTGCCTTGGCATAATTTGATAGAGAATGACATTCTGTTTAAGCCACTTCAGTTTCAGTATGCCAAATTCATCACCTGTTACAATTGTATTAAAATATTTGAGTTTTATATATACAATTTTTGCAGTTCATCTTATAGTTTGAACTTAATGTTTATATTTTGCAGAATTTTATGTATATGCTAGTACAGATATCTCCAATATCTTCACACCATGGCACTGATATCATTTGTCTTGCATACTGAATGTAAACTAAATCAATTTATAATTTAATATGGCTCTTGTAATTTGTAGAAGTTTATGATACTGATAATGAAAATATTGTCTAAAGCAATATCCTTATCCTTCATATTTTACATTTAATTTAATAACATCAAAGCTATATAGCTTACCACTACAGTTTATGTGCATATTTGTAATATAATGTGGTTAACCTCCCCACACACAAACAAACACTGGAGGGTAAATGGAAGTAGGCATACATGCTATTCCATTTACATGTAGATGGTGAATGATTTAATATGAGTGTCTTAAAAGTTTATGTGCATTTTTATGCTGGGGTATGGACAACACAATGTTTCTTTGAAGCTATTTATGAGGGGAATCTTATGTGATGGATAAAACCAAAACTGGCTTACATGCACACTGAATCGTTGCACATCTTTATACTAAAATACGTAACCAAGTTCCTGAATAGTAATTCGAGCTTAAAGAACAACTCATTGGTTCAAAGATTTATTACTGCCAGTAGGGTTTGCTGAACCATTGGTGCGCATAATTCAACACGTCAGGTACCCAGGGTCCTTGTTGCATTACATCATACCTACTTACAAAGTGATTGGGCAAACCTACCATATAATGTACCTAGATATGCCATATAACCAAGTTTGTTTCTTGCTATTCAACAGTTTTGTCCGCATGTTATATAATCCAGTTATACAATCCAATCGTAATGAACTTGGTTAAAGTGAAATCTTGTTTAAAGAAAGATACTAACACAGATCCCTTACCGCATAAACCAATTAAACGACTTAAGACTGCATATACAACAGATTTATCAGGTCATTTACAGCTGGATGCTATTACGTTTAAACAGTTGGAACCAACAGACATATCGATTGTTAACAAGATTCTGTTAAAATCGGAATTCTGTCATAGCATAAAGTTAATTAAATGCTCAAGGAATAAAATAATTTTAATATTGCAAAACAATGAAAATTTAATCATGTGACGTACTAGACATGGACAAAAGAGTCGTTAGAACAGACAGACAAGAATGTTGCAGTGGCATAACAGTGATCAGCGATTGCCTTTATCAAAATGTCATTGCCATGCAGCGTCACATTGATCACCTATCACCAATTCTTTCAGATTCTATGCTACCTTATTGAAACTGTACATACCACTTTTAAATTAAAATCTCCACAGTCCTAAACATTATAGACACGATGAATCAACAGTTAACTAATCAAAGAAGTTCTAATGTCAGTCAAAAAACATTATTTCAGTGGAAACAATGTTCAAATGATTTGAAAAGTCAAGGCATTCTGCCATTTAAGGACTAATAATACTTGAAGCTACGGCAACATTCAGTGACCAAGTGAAAGCAAATTAAAATACTACTGTTAGCCAGTATAACCTAGCACACAAACAGAGGAGATTTTAACATAAAACATATAAAGGAGTGCAAAACCTAAAGTTACAATGCATACAATCTTGGACAATAAACTGGTTATAAATTAAAATCTTGCAGAATTAAAATTTCAGCACATCGAATACAACGATTGCCCAAAAACTATAATAAAACTTTGTGTGACTTTCCATGACTTCCATGAATCAAGCTCGTGATATAAAAAAAGTACAGCAAACAGCAAGAAAACATCAAAGAACTGGGCATGATTACTTCTCAAATACAAAGTGATTCATGATCATCAAAGTTACTAGCAGATTTTATTGACAGTTAAACTAGTAGAGCCAATCAAATCCTCTGGATAAGATCTTGGGTGACAAATGCATCCATTCTATAATCCTGTCCAAATCAGAAATTGGTTTATCGAGAAGAAAAAGCTGTAGAATAAAAAACACAAAAGCAAATCACTTTTATTATAATGCATAAAATATTCTAATTACATTTCACCTTAAATATTTCCTACGCTTTCCTTCTATAAAAGTAACATGCTCGTCTATTATCACTGTACTGACCGCCAGTGCCAAGTTTCCAAGATTTCACCTTAACAAGAAATATATTTTTAATGCCATTACTACAAAAGAAATATATTTTTTAATGCCATTACTACAACTACTTCATAAATATTATGTGCTCTGATTAGATACTGTAGGTTTAAATTTCTTTAAACTTGCATATCATTGTATTTTAGTAGTGGAATAATTGTTCATAGATCACAGAATCCATAGATATTACTGTAGCTGACTTAAGCTGGAAATTTTTTTCACTATAGCTTGCAAACAATACTTGCTTTCTAACCAAGTGCATTGCTGTATTTACAAATACAATGATGTTTCAGTGGTTTATGCATATAAGAGGTCCCAAGTGTAAACAATGTCAAGATAAGATTGCCTACTACTGACCATTTAGTCCATTTATCTGAGTAGTCGTGTGAATGTTAAAATCGGATGTCAGACAGCTTTGATCTTTCAAAACAGGTGCTGTGTTGTAAAAAAATGAAAACACCATTTATAGAGAAAAATATAGAAAAGAAAATATATTCCAATCTGCTGGATTAAATAAATGACACAAATTGGATCAGCTTAAATGATAACAGATGCTACATCTACATCAGGGTGCCTGCACTCCCACAAGATATAAAATGGCACTTAGAGAAAGTGAGAAATTGAAATTTGATGACTTTCAAATAATGGAGATGCGATAAAGCTCATCTGATGACCTTTGAATAAACTTAATCTAGTAACAAAATAACCCCAAGCGGTCCGCGACAACTGGGTAACGCCGATTGGGCCCCGGACAACTGGGTCCGCCAACTGGGTTAACGGGACATCTGGGTAATGGGACATCTGGGCCCCGTACAATATAGAAAGAGAGAATGGTGTTGATGAATGGTTGGTGTTGATGAATGGTGTTGATGCATTTATATACCTTTATATTATTATTATTATTGTCAGACAATTTGCTATAGCGCCATAGGTGAGCGAATGGCACAAAACAAGGGTGCTTTGACTAATTACTAATTACTCGTGAACTGAGCCTAAATAAATGCGTTTTCAAGTTGGTAATAAACGCCGCGGCAGCGTTCGATTGATCACACTGTCCGGAAGAGAGTTCCACAGGATCGAGGTTTCCCGTGTAAAAGATCTCTCGCCAAATAGAGGAGTCGCCAAACAAGATGGTGGAGGCACTAGTAGCTGATTCCGCTTGCTGACCTTAGCCGAGCCCGATGCCGTTCGACCTCCGAAGCCAAGATCTAGTCACCATGGTGGCCAGGTAGTTGGGGGTTCATCTCGAGTCATATAGAGCTCGATGGGTGAGCCAGCAGCGCTTAAACGATATCCTCTCTTTGATTCGCAGCCAGTGGAGATGGTCTTTTCAGCAATGGCGTCACATGCTCATTCCAGCGACGAGTCCACCTAGGCACAGTGTGCTGATAGGTTAATCACAGACTGTCCAAAAGACGGTTGAGCTGGCGGTCTGGGAGTCCAAACATGAATCCTCTCTTGGGCACCCAGTCGATGGTCTTTCTTCAATGGCGGCAGTATAACACTGTCGACAAGCGTGCAAAGGTGTACGCTGCGCTGTTACAGTAATCGATCCTGGTTAGAATCAGTGCTCGGACGAGTTGAACAGCGGCGCTGGCTGTTATGTAACGCCGGATCGACTTGATTCTTCGCAGCTGATAGTGACAGCTGCGGATCAGACCGCTAATGTGCACCTCGGCGACAGCGTCTCGTCCAGTAAAACCCCAGGAGTGCACAGAACGTTACTTGATGGACCAATAACGTGATCACCAATACCAGAAATTGAGCGGGACACGATTGATCGATCTGTGCCGCCTGAACATTTGGCATTTGTTTAATTGGAGATCCATACTAGTTCCGTTTTCTCCGGTTGAGTGCCAGACGATTTTCCGCAGCGCCCACACACTGATCGCAGCAATACAATCGATCCGCAACGCCGAACACTGCCAGTCGTTCGCCTCTTTTGGCACCTCGGGGGGCAGAGGAATATATCTGCCCATCGCCTGCATAACTGTGCTTTCTCCGGTTGAGTGCCCTCAAGGCCAAAAGGCTGCTTTAATAAGGCAGATATCTGCAGTGTAAAGAATGAACAGGAGAGGGCCCAAAACAGACCCTTGAGGGACACCATGGTAGACACGTCGCTGGGCAATATATATTATATATATATATATATAATATATATATATATATATATATATACACACAGGGCCGGCTCGTCAGTTTCTGGCGCCCTAGGCAAGCTGGTCCATGTATATATATATATATATATATATATATATATATATATATATATATATATATATATTATATTAAGATTATTTACGACATCTCCAGAACTTAATGTTACCGTCACAATTATATTTTTAGAAAGTAAATAGAAAACCTCCATCGTCTAACATTTTCTTATTTCTTTGCGACATTACTTCTTTCCGATCGTTTTCTGCCATACTTGTAATGTATATACTAACGTTAGAATTAGCAAACTGCTTCTGAATCAAAATCAAAATCAGAATAGGCAACGACTATTTTGGTTTGCCGGTTTTATGCTTTAACATCATAAATGCCTGCAGGGATACAGCGATGTCTGAGTTTTTCTTAAGTCCACATAAGCCTGTAGTAACTATAGGTTGTTCTGTTCTGTTCTCCATGCAGCTAGTTCAGCACCTCCCATTAAGAATTTGTATTCAATTTGTAGCCGATGACAGGCTTAAAGAAGACCACCCAAAGTTTTACAACAAGCCCTCATTTATTATTAAGGCGTAAGTCCAGTTCGATGGTGCGGGGCCCAGATGTCCCGTTACCCAGATGTCCCGTTACCCAGATGTCCCGTTACCCAGTTGGCGGGCCCAGTTGTCCGGGGCCCAATCGGTGTTACCCAGTTGTCCTGACCCGAACCCCATGCATATGTTGAGCTATCATATAGTTTTAATCCAGCGATTTTGCTCACATACTTCAAAACTACGAGAAAAATTACAACAACAGAGGCTGAAAGTGAAATGATAGGAGGCAAGTCTGATTTATGAGTAAAGCAAAAACAATGTTCCTTGAAAAAGGCTCATTGAACCACTCTCGTTGGATGGAGAGGAAATTGAAAATGTAGAAGGAATTGGGTACCTCGGCAGCTTGCTAATATGGTTCAATGACTGCTCTACAGCAGTGCTTCTCAAACTTTTTTCTGTCGTGACACACTTAAAAAACGTCCACAGAAGCAACATGCCTACATCGGTCTACCAAAGTATTATTAGTTTTTACTATTAGTTTTTACAGATTTTAGTCACCCAACTTATTGAAAGAAAAGAAATACAAGTAAAGTACGTGTTAAAAGAATTACATGGAACATTGCAAGATTAGGCCTACTGAATATAAAAAATGTCCACAACTATATATTTGCTACAAATTAGCGTGAATTCATCAAAACTAGTTTGTAATTTTCAATTTGCTTACATTTTATGCAATCGTACAACACATGTAATCATGTTTGCTATATTTGGAAATATTTTTGATTTGAACTATTTCTCACGACATACCTAGCAGATGCTTGTGACACAGTTTGAGAAGCACTGCTCTATAAGACATATAAATAGGGCTGTGTTGAATGCCGCAGACAGCATAACTGCTATGGAACAGTGACCATAAACTTTAAAAATCTATGTAATAATCTAAGTCATATCAAAAGTTCTGAAGTGTATTGGAAAATACGAATTACTACTGAAGGCTCAACCAAGTCAGAGAAGGATAAAGCAATCGTTACTTTGGTATGCACTGCAGAAGAGAAAAGCTAGAAGGTCACTCTAGACATAACAATTCAGATTTAAAAAATTGCAGCTCAGACCGAAATACGGATGGTCCATAGCCTCTCGAGCAGTCAGTCGTTCCTGGTGATCATATCGTAGCAACTTGTCTAGGAAGTCCAAAGCTTCCGGACTGACCAGATGCTGGTTGTCACTGTTTACGAACCTCTCCAAGCGCTTTCTCGAGTGCCTATGTGGTAATCACAGAAGCCATTACTAATAAGAACTTACAAATGATGGCTGTTCGGGTAATTTAGAAATCTTGGTTATAAATATTAAAATTGGCTCAGTCACTTTCTGAATGACAATGTTTTGAAATTGTTACAGTTCTCGACTGCATAAACAGAGTGGGTGGCAATGAATAATTGTCAATATACAGGTTTAATTGCATTATGTTCTATAAGAGAATCTGATCTCGAAAAGTGATGACATCACAAGCTTTTTGTTTACAGTCAACTGCCGTGGATGTTGCTTGTGCTATATAATGACTGTGATGCATGGTCACATTACTGTGGTGTGGTCATGTGTCTTCCCGCCTGTACGGTTTACCAGTTAGTCACATATGTATATAATTATCAGAACTAACATTACAAAATTAAATCTAGCAATTTTTTTTCTAAATCACTAATTGATAAAATAGTAGAGAATAAGGATGAGAATATCAAAGAGAGTGAAGCACAACGGAAGACATCTAAGTCTAAACAGTTACTGTTAAACAGGCAGTTTGTTTTAAAGACGCCAGCACAGTGGTTTGTATACATTGCAAGTACTTTATGATTGTGAATGATGTTGTTGAAAAATGCGATTAATCGTGATTAAAAAACTAATTGCTGAACAGCACTAAAAGTAACACAAAATCACTGCAGAATACAAGTAACTCTTTCAAGTACAAAATTTAACCATTCTTAAAATTAGCATACAAACTAAACCTTACTTCAGAATAACCATAAAAAGATACTATTTGCAGTATTTCATTTTAAAATAGCTCTGCAAGTATTTTACAAGAGCTTATAACAGTACCTGCCAAGTATGCTATTGAATCGTGGATCTAATACGATTTGGTATTTATCAATGTATTCAAATAATTCGTCTGTTCCTAAGACTTTTGCAATTCGAACCAACTGGAAAAAGAGAAAAATTATTCATTCCATACATGGTTCCTATAAATCATCAGCAAAAATCTAGACAGAATTAATTTTAAAATGATTTCAATCAATGAAAAATTAAAAAGTGCATGGGAAAACATGACAATTTAAAAATAAAAAGATCTTATTGCCAGATTTTGTCACTTTCAAGTTGATCTAATGAAATCTCTTGCATATAAATAATTATAATTATTCTTGCAAACTAAAACATTTAAAACAATATTTTTATCACAAAATGGTAAACAAAGACAAGTACATCATACTGATTTCACTAACAAGAAATAGCCTACTGCTCTCTGTTAAAGGAAGAGTTCAGTCAATTTACAAAAGGTACATTCCAACAGATCAAAACAATAGCACAAGTGAGGAGAACAATTAAATGAATGATCAGAAACCTGGTCATAGTTGTCATGACCATGGAAGAAGGGTTCTTTCTTAAAGATCATGCTGGCAAACATACAGCCTAGGCTCCACATGTCAAGAGAATAGTCATACATCTGAAACAAAAATCAATAAGCTGATTAATAATACAACCTTTGGCAACTCTTGCTTTGCCAAAATTATGACTTTATTTAACAGTTTAATTACACAACTTAACCCGTCAATCGGGCGCGACGTATGGGATACGTCCAACGTCATCTGCCGTTATTTGGGCCCAAAGTCCGGGACATGTCCTGTAGGCTTCCTAGTGATTCATCAAAAGTGGGTCAACGTATCAGATACATTTTATGCCAGAAATCGCTTTAGTATCTATCCATTCGATAGATGACACCTCTTTTATTGTCAGTATGGCTCTATGTCCTAAGTAATATGTATTCTTTGGGACCGGGGTGTAGAAAATACTGCCGAGAAAACCAAGGTATGTTTGGTTTAGAAGTAATATATCTCTACCAAATGTGGTCCGATTTTCAAAGTTTTTTATACATTTTGTTCCAATGACATTTCCCTACAACTTTGCCACTGACATAAATGGGGTTACCGCTGAAAAAATTTGTCTACGGAGCTTAGAAGAAAGAAATTTTTTGTGGGGGTGGCCCTATTTTAGGCCGTATAGTGGACCCACTCCCCAAATTTTTTATTGTTGGCATGGATGGTTAGAAAGAGCAATAAAAAAGCTAAAGAATGGTGTATACCACGTCTTCTTAGCTTTCATATAGCCGGAGATATAGTAAGTTTTAAAAAATATGCTATTTAGTTTTGACTAATTTTCCAGCACTTTTTAACGAAAATTAACGATGTCTAAAATTTAAATCCCCGGTTGACGGGTTAAGGCAAGGCTGCACCAATAACATAGAATTGTAAAAGTCAGATCCTTCAATTTTTTATAGCATCAGCCAGCTACTATTATGCTAGATTTTCTTCCAACAGGTAAACACAGAAGCACTGTTCAACTAGATGTCCAGTAAGAATTATCAGGTATCAAGTAACTAAACACACACCTGGTAGTCAAGAAGTAGTTCTGGGCCTTTAAAATAACGTGAGGCAACACGAACATTATACTCTTGACCTGGATGATAGAACTCAGCCAATCCCCAGTCAATAAGCCTCAACTGGATAACATAAACAGAACCACATAGAGGACAACAATGCATGCATACAAATGTTAGCTTTATATTATATTTTAGGACCAAAACCAACATGTTAAGCTTAAAATGTAACACTAGAAGAAGAGCTTTTAACCTTTAAACCACTGTAACCAAGTATACTCGGTTACATTGCATATAGTAACAAAGTATCTGGTGGTTTTAAGGGTTAAAATAGAATATTTTAAACTGCCAAAACAGATCTATGCTAACCAAAGTAGAAAAGCTAAAATTGGGTTATGATTTTAAATTTCAAAATCCAGTTTGCATTACTTAAAGCACTTAAATACTGTACTGTACTGATAAATTGCACATATACAAGCCTATTGGTTTATTGATGATTAATTTCTGAAAAATCGGTTTTGCAGCATCAAACATCAGTACACTGATTTGCAGCTTGCCTCGATGGCTGAATATTCTCCTCACCTTTTTGTTTTCATGATCGATCATGATGTTGTGCGGTTTAACATCGCGGTGCATTATTCCCATGCTGTGGCAGTAATCTAAAGCCTGTAAAGACATTAACACCAATATCACTAAAACCACTTTTTCATCCAATAACTGCACTCCAGAGAAATCACTACTATTTCAACTATTCTCCTAAATATACAGGCAGTAATAACAATTGAGCACAAGACAGGAATTCGTGGAGGCAGTTAACCCAGGTCATTGCCCAGCGCCCATGTGGCGGAGTGGCAGGATGATGATGATGATGATGATGAATAATGATTAACATCACATTTTAGGTACAAATTTTATAACATTGACAATAATTTACAGAGGGTTGTCACTGGCCAATTTTGCACAAAAATTATTCTTTCTTTAATGCATTATTTTCAGCCAAATAAAACCACCATAAATGACTGACAGACTGCAAGCAAAGATTGGTCAGTATGCTTAGTAATCAAGAGAAAATGATACCAAGAGTTACAAAATAAGATCATACTCTACTTGCATTGTTGCTCATACTTCCATCATTTTAAATATTATAAAGATCAAACAATGCAAACTTATAGTCAATCAAGAATCATGCAAAATAAGAGATTTTTACCCAACCACAAATATTACTCCATACCTTAATATACATCACATCAACAAATAGAAAAGTAACTCAAATCTGGTGTCGCATCAAGAAAAAAAACCCAGAAGTATACGGATCCCACAAACAAATACAAATCAATACGGTAAAATAAATAGTAGAATATTTTTCACAGTTTTCAGTGCAAACAGTGAAGCAACATAACATCAGCGACACAAGCCAGTGGTTCCCTTAAAACACCAAACTGACCATACCTTAATGGTTTCCAATGTGTAGTAGCGGATATCAAAATCTAAAAACGTCTGATAAAGTTGCTGAAAAATATACAAAATCTTGACAATCATTTTAGCATCCAGTCCAATGCAGACTAGTGACAGCTGCATGTAAACTCATACTGCTTCATCTAATCTAATCTAATCTTAAATTTCTATAGCGCCACTTTCATAATGCACAGAAGCATCAACCGATGGCACACCAAATCCAAATCACTAAAGATCCAGGTCAAATCCAGGGTATCCGGCCGGACAAACGGGTGAAACAAACGGGTGTCAAATAACATGGTACAAAATTTAAATTTCATGTTGAACATATAATTGCCACAAAAACTTCATTTTAATTTACTTAATGAGATACTCAACATATCAAACAATGGCAAACTGAAACACCAATTTCCAAAAATTCAACCACTTGAAGCAGCTAACCTTCGGTTCTAAATTGCAACTGAAAAAATATTTAGAAGGACTACCAATACTTAAAATTATTCACAAAAGAAACAACAATGAATGTGTTAAATAATTATGAAATAACTACATTTAACTGAAAAAACTCATTATTAATCAATTCTGTTTACCTTGAAATCTGTGTTATTGATGTACTCAAATATTAACGCTGGCGTGCGAGACTGAAATATCATTCAAGCAAAATTTGATATCGCATAAATAAAATTATATAAATGTCGATTATGAGAAACAATTTCAGCATCGAACACAAATTAAAATTAATTTAGAATTCTAAATACAGCTTTGTTTCAGACATATGATAGTTTAATATAGACTTCAGCAGTCTATAATGTAGGTAGAACCAGTGATAATTAAATTCCAGAATTTGTCTTGGTCTCAAATACTTAGTCATTGCTTAAATTGAATTATATGTCTTTAAAACCAAAACCAAAACTCCTAATTTAAATATGAGATTATTAAATTACTATCCAGTTATTACTACAATTTAAGGTTGTTAGCGGTTATCTGGTCCTAAGAGCATGGCTCAGTCCTTTAACCTTGACCAATTAACAGTAATTTCAATTCAGCCTATAAATGATGCTAACTCAAGTGTCGGCAACATCAAGGCACTTTGATGTAGGCAACACAAGACGCCGGCGAGTGTAGAATCTACTTCAAGGTTAGTCATGAGAAGATGCCTAGCTACCACTAACAACCAGTTAACTGGTTAGTTTTTGAACGGTTAACCAGTCCTTACATACCAGCGGTTTTAACAAACTTACTACAATTGTTATCTAAATCACACAATCTCCTAAAATAAATTCAAGAAAATTGTCAATTAAAAAAGATAGGCTGAATTATAATTAACTGTAATAAAGATTTCACTAACCACAGGATCTTTGACAACAGTCAACAGATTAATGATGTTAACACCACCCCTCAAGTTCTCTAGGATTTTTATCTCTCGTTTAATCTTGCTTTTCTTTACAGGCTGAAATAAAACGTGTATCAACTTAACAAAAAACACGAGAATCATTAGGCACCACTGATACATACTAAATAGATTGAATAAAAAAGATCAAAAACGTAGCAATTGGATAAATCAATAGAATAGAACACAGTACACACATGCATGCGAACGCACAAACACAAACACATGCATACACAAGCCCAAACCAAACTGGTGTTCCACCTGCATTATAAACCCACAAGAAATCATTGATTGGATAATAATGCCAACATAAACATTTACCAGCATGTTATGTAAATCAAATCTAATCAAATGTTTTAAATTCAGGTCAGGTATTTGTCCTCCAGATGTGTCCAGCTATCAACTTCTCCATGACATCTCTCCAAAGTCCTCTGTCCTTTGCTATTTCTTTCAAGGTCACTTGGTGTCATCCGTCAGTTTTTCCACTGAGAATCAGTCCTGCCATGTGCAGATCCTCTTCCAGTCCGTCCACCCATCGTCTGTTCGGTCTTTCTTTATATCTTCTTCCCTCTGGTTTGTAGTTGAAAATTCGTTTTGGGTTTCTTATTTCTTCCATAATGAGCACGTGTCTGGTCCATTCCATTCTTCTCTTTCTGATTACTTCAATGATGCTCAGCTGCAGTGTTCTCTCCCTAACTTCTTCATTTGTTATACGTTCTCTGTATCCAATAGTAAGTATTCTTCTAAGTTATTTATTTCTGCTGCTATTATTTTTTTCTCCAATTCTTTTTTTAATGGTCCAAGATTGACATTCATATATTATATTGGTATTATACAAGTGTTGAGAATTCATATTTTTTATTTTCATCCCAATGTCTTTTGAAATGTTGGTATATAGCTTGTTGAATGTTTTTTATCAATGGTTTGCCAAAGAACAAAGATTTAGTCAGAGCATACTCTTCCCTTCCTGAATCCACACTGGCTTTCCCTGAGAGTTTCATTCACTGTATCTCTTATTCTGTTTAACACGACTCTGGTGAAAATATTTCCTGGTACACTTAAGAGGCTGATTCCTCTTACTCTGTTGCATTTCTTTCTGACTCGACTCCTTTCTTGTGTACTGGTATTATAATTACTTTTCTCCAGCCTAATGGTGTTTCCTCGGCATTCCATAATTGCTGTTATGACCCGATGTAGCCATCGATTGTATACACACCAGTGTTTTGGAGATATTGCAAGTGTTTTGGTGATACTGCAGAGTCCTGGGGCTTTCTTTTTTTCTCATCTGTTTCACTGCCCTTTCTACCTCTTCCAAAGTGATATCATCTTCCCATTACTCATCCTCCAATTTACATCTATTCTCTGGTCGATCTATTTCGTTAAATGTTTTTCTGTGTTGTTAGGGTCTTCTCAGTTTAGTAGCCCATCAAAAAGTTTTTTCCATCTGGCCATGATCCTTTGCTTCTCCATTAATATTTCTCTATTTCTATCCTTAACTGTTTCAAGGTTTATTACTTTTGTGATTGTGCCTCCACTTCTTTGTTGACATTTGTAAAGAGTTTTTTGCTATCTTCTCTTTTGTACGCATCTTCATTTGCCATCTCTTCCAACATGTTATTCTTATCTCTGGTTAATCTTTTCTTTAGCTGATTTCTTAATTCATTTAGTTCAGTAGTCTTTTCAATTCCATTCTTACCAGGATTCACTCCTGCTTCTTTAGATTTTCTTATTTCTGCCTGTAGTTCTTCGGTTTCTTCAGATATCCAGTTTTTCCCTATCTTTCTGTATTCTAGTTCATCATCTGCAACTTTGTTAATTTCTGTCTTGAAATTTTTCCATTCTATTTCTGGATCTTTGTTCTAAAATACTTGCTCCAATATCTAAACTAAGGACTAAATCAAGCAATAATATAACCAAGAGCTGTTTTCTTATCCTGCTTTAGTAAAATGAAAATGCCTATGCAACGAGTTTAAAAGAAATACAATAAAATTTAGTAGGCATGCAATATCTCACCACTCTCCATACTTGTCTAAATTCCAGCATAACGATTCTAAGGAAGAGCTTCTTAAGGGACCCATCCAAACATTATGTTTGCACTGAGGGGAAAGGAGGGTAATTGGATTTAGTACCTTTGCATATGAATGCGAACAAGGAGGGGAAAGGGTCTCCACTGAATGCATTCATATGCACAAATTTATATATATATATATATATATATATATATATATATATATATATATATATATATACATATATATATATATATATAACAATTAAAAAACAACCGCTCAGGCAGAAGACTGGCTGAAATTACACACATTAGATTTGAGCACAATTACTTTTCACAGGTAGGCAATGGGTCACAAAAATTGTTCACCAGCTTGCACTCATTAAAACACATTTCTTGGTTCTCTTAGCTGCGACAATTTTAGTCCGCCATACGTCTTGTGACTATGGTTAAAAATTAATTTTTCAAACAGTGTAGGGTAGAAAAGCTAAATATATCTTGTCAATAACATAACACAGTAAGACGACAAATTTTATTTTCATGCAACTCACCATTAACTTCCACACATAAGTTATCAGTAAATTACATTGTCTGAACATTAACACTTGTTATAAATTAATGACACTTTCAAGATTACATACCTTGAGAATTTTTATGACGCATTTTTCATTGCTGTTGACGGTGATTGCCTCAAAAACTTCGCTGTATTTTCCTCTTCCAATTTTCGTCACAATCTGATAATCACTTTGCTGCCTGTTAAACAAATACATCCCCACAGCTTGCAAATATAAGCTAACCTATCAAAAAACACCTTCTAAGAAAAATCTGCCAATAAGTGATCATACTATCAAACATTTTCACAAAGATATCCAAATAGGCCACTAAATACAAACCTTGTAATGACCACAAAAATAGAACACAGTATCTTGTTACAGACTGTTCACATATAATACCACCATAAATGTAAAAGGGCATAGGCAGTTAACCTATAAAACAAAGATCCAGAAATAGGAAAGGTAAAGGCAGTTAACCTATAAATCATCTGAAGATAAACTCATCAAAAACTGAGTTCATAATCTTGGGCTACAGTCGACAGACGGAAAAAGTTGACATTGACTATTTAAACCTTGGTGCAAGTCCATATTAAGCGAATTAGTAGTGTCAGAGACCTGGAATGATCATTGATGAGAATCTTACTATGTCCGACCATATCAATAAAGTCGTCTCGGAAAGCTTTTACCAGCTGCATCAGTTGCATACTGTAATTGACTTTCTTACAGAGGATACTGTGAAAGCACTGGTGCATGCACTTATCTCCACGTGCATTGACTATTGCAATAGTCTGCTAGCCCAAATAACGGACAAGCAAATGAGAAGGCTGCAGGTGGTTCAAAATTTGGCAGCATGCCTCATAACTAGGACTGGGAGAGGGCAGCAGATCACACCAGTGCTCCGAAACCTTCACTGGTAGCCCAGTGAACTGAGTTTAAAATCATATCTTTGGTCGACAAATGTTTACAACCTGAGGCACCGCAGTACCTTGTAAGAGATTGTCAGCTGTTATGAAACCGAAATAGACTAATCAACCTGCGATCGAACTCGACTTGTGTCCTTTGGGCCCCGCACACCTGATCCAAGTTAGGGGATCGCTCCTTTCGTGCACTTGGTCCTGCATAATGGAACATCCTCCCACCATCACTGCGGGATGAATCAGTGTCACGTCCAATTTTTCTTACTCGTTTAAAAACATTTCTGTTTAATTAAGCCGAGGCGCATTTGACTCTAAATGCGCCCTGGAAATTGACGTATGAATGAATGAATAAATAAATCTTATTTCAGCATTACGGTTAAAATCTAATCACACAAATATCATTAACCTGCTAAGGTAATCTTCACATACAGCTTATTCACAATCTGGCAACAAATTGTCAAACTGATCCTACTGCAAGTAGCATTCTCTATCAAGTAACCAACTATTTTCATCTATATTTATTTGTCTTTTAAAATAACAAAGAATTTCTCAGCGCTATATATAGAAAACCGTAGTTACACTCATTATTAAGGTTGTTAATGGTTAACCGGTCCTAAGAACAAGGACTGGCCCTGCCGCCCTTTTAACCTTGACTGGTTACCCGCCATTTCAATTTGGCCTATAAATTATGCTAACTCGAGCACCGGCAATACCAAAGCGCTTTGATATAGGCCGGACAGGACGCCAGCAACTTCAAAGCACTTTGATGTAGCCGCACAGGATGCCAGCATAAGCGCTGGCAACATCAAAGCGCTTTGATGTAGGCACGACGCCAGGCTGCCGCTAACGACCGGTTAACCGGTCTTTTTTTGAATGGTTAACCTGTCCTTTAAAATCAGCGGTTTTAACAATCTTACTTATTATAGATATTTGCTCGTTTTTTTAGCAACTATTCTACAAAACTTACAGTGTCATCATAATGTAATAATTCACTAGTCACGGTATGGCTGAAAGCTTCTGACCTCAGGACAACCACAGATCCAACCAGAACATTTTCAAGGGTCAAAATTATTTGAAATCTAAAAGGCAACAATTTGTGGCTGCCAAAATTACTCCTAAACAATTTCAAGGTAAGCCAACAGAACACACAAATATACAATTGTTTGGGTCAAATTGACCTAAGGTCACCAAACATATTATAATCACATTTATTCACATATATGCTCATTTAGGAGATTTCAAACAAGTCAACCTGCCTAGTGCCCAACAGTTTTTCTTACATATCTATGGATTCATTAAGAAAAACTATTTGCCAAATTTTAGTATTGTCTATTCACGATCTAGTAATACAATTATAACAAGTTAAACCCACTTCCTAATGACAAGCATTCATTTTCTAGTCAGTATCATTCAGTAACCTGCAATGTTTGCATTTATATTAGATTTTAGAACTTTTGAATAAGTAAGCACATTACAGAAATCTAGAAGTCAAATGGCATCACAAAGTCAATATTTTTAATATTTTAAAAGCATTTGAAGATCAAATTGCAAGAAACAGAATCAGTGATAATTATTCCAAATGTCAAAACAGAGCCACATTCATCAAAAACTGCTCCAAGAAACCATTATAACATATTTTAATTTCACTTTGTAAGCATGTGTGAGCAATGTATTATAATTAATTATTAATAACAAATCAACTGCTACTCATTCATAAAACCAATTAATGTACAGCAGACCAACTAATAGAAACAATATGAATAAGGCTGAACTAAGAAAAAATTAATACTAACACTACCCGGTATGCCTGATAGACAAGATCTGTTAGATGGTCTGTTAAATGAATCATTAAAAATCAGCCTTCCAACCAAAAGTCTGAGCTGAGCTTTAATAGACAGGCCATGCATACAGCAGACTGACCAAATCAAGAAAACTGATGCCAATTCCAACTTTAGCATGAAGGAATTGGGCAAATCTGTGGGAAAATGGCCACAGGACTCTTTAAAAATAATAACGATATTCCTCTTGGGCTTAAAGGGTTAAAGCAAAAAATGCAAGACGGAATAACGGACTTATTGGAGTAATAACAATAGTTGAAAAATAGCCACAATGATTATGGCTCACCCATACAGAGAACTTAAATATAGAATTTATGATAGCACTGCATAAAAATTTGGTATTCACGCAATTGCAAGCTACAAAACAACGTATCATTAGTTAGAGGTAACATTAAAACATACAAATGCCAATGTACCGCCGACTACATACAAACTTTTAATTTCGACCGACTTACCCCCATTCAACAACATGTGATTCATAATCCCAGTAATCACGAGATCTCTGTGAATTGACTTCAGCGTAAACACGAGCTCGACTTGGTGCTGGCATTTTTCATGTGTTTCACCTGCTGGCTACAACTGTACACAACAGGTGAAAGATATCTTAACAGTAGTGATGTGGGAATGAAAGTCATTCAAAGCTTGCTTCATTTAGTAATCTGCAAATCTGCCTTGATCAATCAATATATCCTAAGTAGCATCAATGAGTAGGAATTGAGAGGAAAAAATATGCATATAATGAGATTGAACCAATTTTTCTAAATATTTCTTGTATAAAAAAACTATAAAACTATTGCTGCTAGACATGATCAACTTAGAACAAACAAATATGTATTGAATATAGAAATGACATGCTTCTGAGTTTGAACAGCCTAAAATTGCAATTAGTTAAATAAAATGCAGAACCCAAAAATCTGAGTCAGTCTGATCAATGATACTATAAGGCATACATTTATGTTGTCTCAGCCAAAAGATTATACAAAATTTAAAGAAAACCTAAAAACGTTAAATTTTATAATTTCATCTTCATATGAGCTGAAAATTCCTGAACTAAAGCATATAAATATTAGGTTTGGCATATTCTGCAAATCAAGTACTCGGTTTATTATATAAACTTGATAACCAATCATACGATCATATTCCAAAAAAACTATAACACAAGACATCCATTAAAAATAGGTTCGAAAGAAACATTTTTCACCCTCAATACTTTTCAACGCACTGCAAACGATTTTACCCCAACAGGAATGATCTGAACTAAAAACATTTTGCTACTGCAGTCAATCCATTCCCAGAGTGAATGATTTGCAGGCTTATCATTTGCTCCCATGGTCAAGTTGTCCTGTGAAACCACTAACCCCAAAGCATTCTTACATAAAATATGTATACAATTATCTTAAAACAGAAGGCCTGGACATTAAGCCGTCTCACGTCATGTATCAGTCAGAGTAAAAAATAGTGCAGAGACAGGGCATCCGGGTTGGGGCAAAATATCTTGCTAGCAAAACATCTTGGGGCAAATAATCCATGCCACACATAAAAAATCATGAATGCAGAGGATCCAGCAATTGCTTGAGGAAATATTAGAATATATGGTTGCTAGACGTTTCACCCCAATATCAATTATTAAGTCCAAAGTCATGTTGTCAAGAAACATTCTGCCTCCAGTGTCAACATTTCACCTGCTATCACAACTTGAAAACAGTACACACACTGTGGCTGAATGTTGAGGTCCATTGCTATAAGAGAGAAAACCCATACAAAACATCACCATCCCTTTACGTCTGGGGTGCACAACCAGTGGGCTGGATCAGGCCAGCCAAAGGGTTTTATCCGGCCTGAGGGACAACTTTGAACAAAACAAAAAACAGGCCCATCACTAAAATTCATTGTAGAAAATATGGATCATAATCATTTTTCTAATACACTACAATCCTTGGACTATTAATGTTCATTTGGGCTACTAAAAATTATGCAATCTATAACCAGACACGTAGGTAATGGTAGGTGGCCAATAATAAACACCTTCAAACATTCTTTGAACACGTGCTTCCCTTGAAATTACGATATCTATTTCTAAGATTACTGAAGATATCACAGCCCCAGCGAAAAAGCACAAAGTAGACTTCAATAAATGACAGTTTAATGATGAATAGAAACATAAGTATTTCATGGACTCGCTTAACAGCAAATTAATGTGTTTGATCTGATGCCAATCAGTCAATATTAATAGAGAATACAGTCATGGGCACCATTATGAAACATGCTTATACTGATAATGACTTGCAAGGTGAGCTGAGAATACAAAAAAAACTGAGCAGTTGAAAAAGACTGTCGGGTTGACAAATCCAAGTGTTTCACGGCTTTTCTCAGCGAATTTGTTTTGTGAATGTCTCTTAAACATCTGCACAAAAATATGTCCAGAAAAAAAACATTTTCAGCAATGTTCCAATATCAGTGTTGGTGAGTACATATTTTATGCTAGCAGACTCTTGATCATGAACCTGAATAAGACTAATTTACGATCAAGCTTAACTTCCACTTTAAAGGTTGCAACAACTGAAGTAGAGCCAGACATTGAAAGAGTAATTAAAGCATTCAGTCACAGCCATCACATTAGATTATAATCATTAGATCATTAGATTGATTTGTATATTTGCAGACTGCGCAATGATACGTTGATATGAAAATAAGCAAAATGCTTGTTTTCATTTAATTTCAACTCAATTTGACACAGTAATATGAGTAGCTCAGTTACACATATATAACGCATTTTATATTACTATTATAAAACGTGCATTTTTTTGTTTGTTCGGCCCAGAGCTATACGAGAACATTGAATTTGGCCCTCAGCCTCAAAAGGTTGTGCACCCTTGAAGTTTATATTATTAATGGATTTAATACAGTGGTGCACAACGTCTGGCCCGCAGGCCACATCCGGCCTGCGACGACTCGCCATGTGGCCCGCGAGAACTAAATGAAAATACCAATATGTCATGCCTTCTCTCAGTGCCATCCGTGACGGTTTTAGCGCCCAGGATGTTAAAATTTAAATCTATAGTGGCAAATAACTCTAAATTTTGCTGCGGTCATGATGAGTGGATTGAGCTCTACTGATTGCTTTGCTATGTCATTCGACATCTGTAAGCTGGTTGCAGAGGTGCAAACACAGCCATCACACTGACTTCCTGGTTTCAATCTTTCAAAGTTAAAACTGATAGTGACGGATACAATAGTCCATTGTGTGATGTTTATTGTACACCAAATTTATAACTTTATATTATGAACTTTTTATATAAGTCTTATGAGACTAGTATAAGTCTACTTTAGACTCTACAAGTAGGTTTGACTTTAACATATCATATAACTATAAACTTTATGTTTAGAACCTTCTATAAAGGCATACCCACGCCTTACTGTACTGATATTGTATAAGGCACTATACAGCCGTGTACAATGTATCTCAATCTAAAGTGATTCTGTATTAAATTGTAATAAACTTAAAACAAAGACATAATTGGCAGGCCTCAGATGAGTCTGGCCCCCGAAGGATTTCAGAAATAGAACTGTGGCCCTCGGCCGAAAAAGGTTGTGCACCACTGGTTTAACATGTTTGGATATAGTGATTACATGCGCAGACCGATATTAGATGCCAGCGATAAAGCGATAGAAATAGTGAACCGTCTTTGTAGCTAAACAGTTTAGGGCGAATCGTCCACGATGGGGCAAAACGTCCTGAAGAGTGAAGACGAAACGTGGAGAGCGAAGAGAGTGACAGTGTAGTAACGTCAATTAATTGGGGTTTGTCACAAAATCCACATACTGCCTACTGAACACCAGTTACACGTACTGTTATCGCGGACCAGCACAGTTCCCGAAACTAGTCTATGAATATAAAATAGAAATTATTAGTAATTTACGTTAAAATGCCGGCTACTCAAGACACCGAGTCTACCATCTCAATGTTAATAGCAGGCGACTTTAAACACTGGAATTTCTGGCGGAAAAAGCTGCCGGGAACGTTATTGACCGACGGAAAAATTTAACCAGTTTATCTTAAGATGGAAATAATCGAGATTAAAGGGAATAAAATAATTAATACGCGAATAAAATGTATCTAAATTACGTTCGTTTCACTGCATCGTCCTCTTTGTTATCTGCTGGCAGATCGCGAACACTGCTACGGATACCACTTCCGTCGCTCCGCTCACTGATCATATAGCGTAATATATTTAAAGACTAGCTGTATGTAAATAAGTAAAATCTCGTGAAGTTCTATAGCGCTTTCAAAAACAGGTTCGGCAGTACCTCCTTATTTTTAGGAGCTTAATCTAAATTTGAAATAGCTATATCCAAAGTTTAGTGGTTACCTGGCAAAGTCAATTCCAGAGATAAGACAAGAGTTGGAGCGGAAAAGAGCAAGGCAGACTTTGAGAAGCCGTAGAGACTAGAGACTACAGAAAGTCCAGTTGTGCTTCGGCTCATGCAGCCACTCACGAGTTCAGCAGAATCAGCACAAGACGAATAGTGCCAACCGATGTCTGTCAACTGATCGCTTCAGGTGACCGGCTGGCCGGCTGGTCCGGCTCCAATTGATGCCTAGCTTAGGATATATATATATATATAACATGGTTTAAAGTGGTTCAGGAGAGTCTGTGTATAAATCACTATATTTTGCCCTTCAAATCTAGTATGTATTCTAGTAGGCCTACATCTAGTATCTAGGATGTTCCTACTCCACCTCCAGATGTCACAGTTAGGATATCGCACAAAATCATTGTGATACTTTATCTTCCTCCTTCTCTCCTCTCCTGCCTCTCCTGTTCTCTTCAGGGCTGAAAATGTGATTTAAAAATCCTAAGGTTTTAGGTTTTTCAAAAACTTAGATTTTTCCAAAAAGTCCAATTTTAGGTTTTTAGTTCTATAAATCGAACAATGAGAAACTCATCTTTAATATCTTTAAAGTTTCTTACTTTCTGCAGACAGCAGAACACATACTGAAACAGTAATAATACCCAGGAAACAGAAACTATGCCCCTTGTGTGGGTAAGACCTCGTGTCGTATTTGATCGTGGACTTACATTTTGAAGTACAGTGTATGCAGTACAATGAAACAAAATCCAACACAACTGTATATTACAAAATATATGCATTGAAAGTTAGAGGATTACTCACATAATGTAATATATGCTACATGCTGCATCTGAAGTCTTTCATAAATTTTGCAGTAACAGAAGGCATAAATATGTCACGAAAGTGAAGTTCATTCGGCCCCGCAATCATTTAATTTCATTTAAATCAAGCAACTACATTCAAGTCTCAGATCCGCTTTTCTCCAAAAAGCTTTTTGCATTGGCGATGCGGCACGAAGCTCTGTTCGTAATGCTGACGATTTCTTACTCGACTAGATTTTTGCCCGGTAAACCATTCGCGAAAACGCCTCTCCTGTTCACTGGTAACGCTGTAGTTTTTCCATGCGCTCAAGCATTTGAGCAATTTCTTGTGTTTGAAGGAACGACTTTTATTCTGAAAATATTTCAAAATGAGAGATAAAACCCAAAAATGTCAAAAATAAAATACAACAAGGCCGCATGGAAAACATTTTCTTCAGGCAAACATTTTCTCCAGACTATATTTCAAAGCTTGCACAACATTGCGTGCACAAAACTGACTGCTGCAGATATTGTCCCTGTTAGGGACGATAACTTCTGCTATATCGTCAAGTATACATCCAAGGGGCCGTCCAAAAAGTATGTCAAAACCTCGTCTCAGGAATACATAGGTTTGTGCTTGGGGACACACTGAGAAGACCTTGAGTTGTGGACCGAAGACATGGTCATCCAGGGATCGAGTTAAGAGGATGGAGTAGCTCTAACAGATATGATGGAGCAGTACCAATAAGTGCAACAGCTCTCAAGTCACAAAACTTAACTCAGGCAGGAAGGCAGCCAGTGTAGAACAGACACCATATACTGGCAATCACTACTAATTAAATACATTTCAATGACACATGGTGCACTCCTCTGACCTGGGATGCAGTGCTTCTGTTGACAGCGTGGAATTTAAACAGATCCCAACTGTTCACAGCATAAACCATTTTTAGTGAGTTCATACTGAAGTGACACTGTAAGTTGCTAATGGCAACAATAGGAGACTTGTTTCCAAGGCAACACTGCTTCATCGCTTCCTGTCGTTTCTGCTGTAAATTTCTGCAGAGTTGACAATAAATTACAAAAGGTCATAAATATACATGAACATTATATCACATCTGTCTAAAGATCAAATACAAACATGGCTGAAAATTTGCAACCGTGCCTTCTCATATGCCGCACCTGAACTTTGGAACTCGATCCCAGCTTCCCTCCGCAGTCTTGGACACTTTCAAACAATAAAATCTGAATCCTCATTTCCTATAAATCCTGCATTATCTCCTCAAGTCTTCAAATCTAAGCTTAAATTCTTCCTTTTTCTAAAATCATATCCTCCATAGCTGTAACAACCTAGCCTCACTGCCCTTCGGATGTTGACTATTGCCTGGCTGATAATATACCTTCCCCATAGCTATTTTAAGAAAGGCTGAGCGTCTAAGAATAAGCAGCTACTGTTGTGCTGCTTTCAAAGGTGCTATATAAATCCACACGATTTTACTTACTTACTTACTTACTTACTTACTTATAATATGTCAATTTAGATTCTTATAAGTAAAATTTTAAAAAACAATTAAGAAACACATTTATATCAATATTTTATGCACTATGTGAAAGATTTTGATGTGGACAGCTGATTGACCACTGATCTCAGATGCAATACAACATCTGCATCACACTGCTTGCATTAGAATTAAACAAATTGAGATTTCAAACCTGACTTTCTCACCTTTTAAGAAAAACTGGCTTGTGAATGAGAGTCATATCAACATCATCAGAGTTCACATAACGGTCGATATATGACGTCCAGTTCTGTATTTCATCAAAGTTATTATCAGCTGGTCTTTCAGGATACATCAGCTCCAATGTGACAAGACTCTTGTACTTGTACTGAAAATTACAAACTGATTTTCAAAACTCTAAAGAATATTTATTGCTTTCTGAGAATAAAGCAAACACTCAAGAGTATTTATGAAGAAACCTTACTAAAATTTGCAATTTAAATTCTGTACTTTAATAAATGTTATCTTTCTATTGTATTGTATTATTAAATATATAGCCTTTCTGAATTTACTATTGTGATGTATTAATATGCACTGATTTGGAAACAATAAACTGTTATTGGATTATTATTATTATTATTGGATTGAAGAAAAATGCTGGAACAGAGGATAACCCTACAGACTGAAGCAGCATTTTGCCAGTAGAATAAACCAACCCACACATACACACATGCCATCCTAGCTTCAAATACCCAAATTTTTCACTTTTTCAAATAGAAAATTGATAATTGCCAAGCAGAGTAATCTGCAAATCAGAATCAAAATTGCTCACACATCTAAAAATTAACATGAGTTGACTCACAAACACAATTTTGTAGCATTCATCGGGAAGCATTTCGTAAGCCTTGTGCCAGTATTCCATCTCAGCAAAAGACCGCTGTCCTGATGTACTCACTTGACCTCCAGCGCCTCCCTTCATTCTCTCATTCTCAAAAAGCTTCATCAGCTCTCTGTTTAGTTCATCTGATGTAATATGTTGCAGCTAAAATCATTCAATACAAACAATCTTTTAGCAATTAGGAAACATTTTTCAGATCAGCGATCAATAGACCATGATTACATTTCAATGGTTTACTAGTCCACAACATAATGGTTTCTTATTTGTCTGTGAGGAAGAAAATACCGTTATCGTATTGTGACTCCAGAGTCAGATTCAAACTAGCAACTCTGCAGCAACAGTGCATGAACTTTTCCCACTGCTCCACCACATTCCTCTCTAATACAATAGACGTTACACACGTGTGTGCAGTATACACTACACGTGTGCATGGTATATGCGTGAAAATAGGGTAAATGCTCTCATTCACATTATTGTAATATCACACATCAGTTTATAGTTATTCACTAAATATAGTGCACTAAATACATATGCATTCAGAAATTTCCCCATAATTTCTTATCATAGATTATGCTAATTCTGCACTTGCTACGGCACCCAAGTTCTTGTAAGTGCCTATGTTAAGTTGAGTTGAAAAAATAAATTAAAAAAAGTTGCATTCTGGCAGTTCTGTCCAAATTTGAGCTGCAATTGAAATTTCACTGAGACATGATTTAAGTATTTATAAACCAGGACAAGCATAATTTAAATTTATTCAATAATTCACTGATGGGCCAGACGAACATTCGAATGAAGAATATGAAAACAATCAGAATAACGTATGACCTACTTTACCTGTTTCATGATATTCTGCAAAAGTCGATCAAGAGCAAACATAGAAGAAGCCGAAGTTTCAAAAACAGAGCGCAGCTGGTCTTCATAGGCAGAGTTTTCAATGGTTCCTTCAACGAGGCATTGTGTGACCAACAGAACGTATTCATAAGGGTTATTTGACCTTATACCCTCTAAAAAGAAGGCAAAATAATTTTTTAAGTACTATGTTATTATTGAATGTTAAAATAAAAATTGACAATAAAAATTCATAGTATTTTAATAAAATACAGTGACATTGTGTATGAACATCCAAATTCCAATTATATATATACTGTATATAGCCTTATGGCATCATGCATGAAACTCAGCACAACTGAATATACAAATCTTAAAAATTTTCATTATAGTGTCTGTGCTAATCATGTACCAATTTTGTAGGATTATGCAGTGCAAACTGATTTCAAAACAGAATTCATAAATATACGTGGTGTAACTAGATCAGATCGAACAAGTCCGAGCTTCAGCAGATTTTGACAAGAAGTTCGAATTTCAAGGAGACGTTCGTAGAGTTTGTGATGAAGACGAATAAACAGATACCAGTCACTGGATGAGTACATCAAAGTGTAAATCTCCTCCTAAAGAAAATTTCCAAGTGGCACAAACACACATACACACCAGAATGTAAGACTGGTCAGTTAAAATTTATGACTGAAAAAGTCAAATAGAAATCTGCAACATTGCAAAACAAATTCCTACTCAATACAATGTACAACCCTTTCTGTAATGCTCCGAAGGCACACCTTTCAGTCATAAAATTGTCAAGTGATTTGCATTCCCTTCTGGCAAATAATAATCACTGAGAGCAAATGAATTAAGGTCTAAAGATAAAAGATGCAAAATGAAACACTTCAGATACCGTACAATTGTCAATTACATCATCAAAAATCTTACCAACATCATTATTTTAATATTCACTTGTGCTGAAATTTCTTAATTGTCATTGATTTTTACAGTGGTTCTCACACAGGGCAGTCCCTACTGAACCACTTTAAACCTTGTTATGTTATTATATAATTAATTAACTTGTGCAATCAAATAAATAGTGAAAAAACTAACCATTACTTCAACTGGAGCCTCTGCTTTAATCGTTAAACCTAAAAAAATTAAGCTCAAATTGCTTAAGCCAATACTTTATAATTCTACTGATAAACCATTAAACAGTAATCTACAAATGAAAGGACAATGTACAATAATCAACATACAGTGTATTTTCACATATGCTCCTCAAACCCAAGAATAACCCACATTTATGTATAAACTACAGGCAAACACTGGAATTTTAAACAAAGTAATGCATACACAATAGTCCGGTTTACTGATATTGTATCACATTTTTCAGAATATATGGTGTCATTGCAGATAAAACACACATAATGTAGAAGCTGTATGTAACCTATAACACTGGAGGAAAAATGAAGTCATGTAAATCCTTTAAAAAATTACAACTACATTTTGAGATTATCTAAACTTCAATTTGTCGTTAAATGCAATTAAAGTTAGACCCATCTAACACCACAATGCTTAACATCTAGGGCTGGGCTGAATAGGGGTTTTGAACTATCCGGATGAATACGAATAGTCGGATTCACTATTCGACGAATACCGAATACAAATAGTGTATACGATATCTCTCCCGCTGCAAGTTGCCGTATTGTGGTCAGCAACAGTGCTATCATTGCTGTGTGCTATTATTACACCTTCTAAGAATCATCAAATAAGTAATAAGTATAACGGAAGCAGACAGAATTAATTATTCTTGTAGTGCATGTGACATGAATAAAAAATTCGTCACAGCGCTATTTGAAAGCTGGCCAATAGAAACAAGCGTATTCACATGCACTTAATTTACAAAGCTGAAGAATTAGTCTTTAATTAAACAAACACAGCACACACCAGACTGCATAAAATTTTTGAACGTCACATGACAACTATTTGTATTCGTTTTGACCAATTGACCAACACTATTTGGACGAATACAAAATAGACTATTCGCCACACTATTTGGTGCCAAGGCGAATACGAAACAAATATTCGGCCCAGCCCTATTATTATCACACTTATCAGTAGGTCACACAAAATGTAATCATAAGCTATACAGTTGTATGTATGTGTAGAGCTAATGAACTCACTGTCAGAGAACTCTGAGCCAGGAATGTAGAGGACCTGAGGAAGAAACTCGACAAGAAGTTTACTAATGAGGAAGCCGTCGTCGTTCTGGATGGTCGGCATATGACTCAAGAAATGACTCATCAGCACCGATGCATCGTAAAGGATTCTCTTGTCTGAATAGAGAAACTGCTGTCCTCGGACAGTGCGAATATCGTGCAGTGCTTGGGTCTGATTCTAAAAAAATACATTCAACAGATACAAATACGAGTCTCAAAATTAAAACCTAAGTCTATATCAAAAGCCTTTGGTGCAAAAAGAAAATTGCTAAAAATCATAAGAAAGCAACAGTTGGAATTTTCGGACACCTAATAAGAAAGGACGGTTTGGAAAATTTAGTTGAATAAAGTATACAGACAGCCTAAGAGAAACAAAAAGAACTAAAGACAACATCGAACTGATAAGGAAAGTCAGAAACATAGAAGAGTGGAAATCCGTGGTCGCCAATGTAGCAATCCATGGCACTTGAAAAAGTCTATATCTCAGCCGGAGTGATCACTCCTAGAATACACATAATGCTACAACACCACTAAGCAGGGATGTCCTCTACCCCAAAGACAGCAACATAAAGCTCTACTGCTTTTGCTAAATCAAATATTAAAATAACTATTGAGAAAAGATTCACGACAACAGCAAAAATTATGTAAACTATCAAACTACAGTAAAAACTGACTGATATTCCGAACAGTTTCATAAGGTCAACGGTGAAATTTACTTACTTCCCAGAAAACTGCCTCAGCCTCTTGAAAGAGATTTTTTGCCTTTGTGTCCTTAAAGTCATTCTGCTTGAAGGAGCTAGCATCGTTATACAGTGATTTCTGATAATTCTTCACATTCAATTCTTTCCACAGAATATTGAATCTCTCTTGATGCTCCTTCCATTCTTGTGTTTTGGCTTTCAGACGACGCAGCGCAATCGGAACGGCTATGCCGGGATTTTCCTTCAGCCCGCTGATTATCTGGTTTGCCCTGTCACCGTAAATTCTAACAGAGAATAAACAACACTGCAGAATCAATTTCTAATACAATGCATGCTGCAGTTTAGTTAATTCCTTTGAGAGAATAATAAAAAATTGATAAATAATTCCAAAGTTATTATAACTATTGTATTAATAACTATATAAGGTTCTCACATTCCAACTGCAGTGGTGTACTGTGAAATTGGATGCATACTGTATGTATTACTTAGGTAATGCACCAATTTCTGACTTGCATTCGGCTCAATTTTCATTTTACAAAAATCCCAGACTTCATAAAGACCAACCAGCTAAACCAATCAATCAACTTCTATGGTGCTGCTGTCATAATGCCTAGTGCATCAAACCAAATCACACAAATAAAAAACGCACACCAAATCCAAGTCACATTAGAAACATGTAGGGCTAGACAAGTCTGCCCAGATCATTGCAGGAACAAATTACAGTAAATAGGCCAAACAAAACAGAAATTATGCAATTTGACCAAATTATAAAAACCAATTTCTGGCATGATTCCAAGAAATAATGACAGCAATAGCAAACAAATTATTCCTTAGCCAATGAACATCTTGTTTCAAGTTGTCCAACACATTTTGTCTGGTAACTGAGTTGCAAAATAACAAAGAGCAGGAAATGTTGATGCAACCATTTTAATTTCTGTAATGAAAGTGGTAGTAGAGGACCTCTGAATGGACTTTCGTTGTAAAACCTCTGATGAACCCCCAAGTCGGTCGTCCAACTTGAATTTTGCACGATCTTCTGGAAACATCTCTTCCATTTTCTCACAAACTTCTTCCAGTATTTGAATTGTGGATGAAACGCTGTCTATTACAATCTGCAACTTTGACATAAAACAGTGAAAATCATATGAAATAACTGCAACAGAATTTCACACATCTGCATATCCATCCAAAAATATGAATACATAAAAACTACTCTTGGACTCTCAACTAGCAAATTTGTCAATTCCATGGTGGACATAAAACTTGTTAAGAAAAGCACTAGTAAAAGGTTTAATAGTGTTTGATTTTCAAATGATTACGTTATAAATCAAGCAACTCCCAAATTAGATGCGTGCCATCAGTGTTTTACAAATTGCTGTTGTTTATGGTGTCCCTGCCATGTATTAACCTAATGGCAGCTGTATAATGAAAGGCAGACACCAAGATTTGAACATTAGCATAATGCAAAATGAAACCTCAAAACGCTCATCTTCACATCTATACAGAAATTCCTGATAAGCAGTGATTTTGCTGTTTCCAAACGTAGTATCTTCAGACCACAGAGGGAATGAAACCCATGTATCATTCAACACCTAAAGTTTAAAATCAAGGCAACACTGCAAACACAAATGAAAAAAGTCGTGTTAATACTTCACAAATAAAGCGCATTCATACTCAAAGAAACAGTTTTGAATGAACTAATTTTAAGAAACAAGTATGTGAGAAGGTTTGAACAGAAAATGGGCCAATGAAGAAAATAATAAAACAGAAGATGTCATATTTTAGACACATCATGTGGAAAACTGAAGACTAACCACAGCAGCAAGAAAAAGGATGAACCAATATCAAGATCGAAGAAGAGAAAGACAGTCAAACAGTGATCAAAATTTACTGTATAACATGCAGATAAATATGGAGGTATATGATAAAGAACGATACACTTTGTATACAATTTCTTTACAAAATAATGTATTGTCTTAGGTGAAAAATAAGCAATATCATATATAGATTTTATAAAATGAACATACATAATTAATTCACATGAAACTAAAACCAAGTCCATAATAAATCCCACAAATAAAATGGGCCATCCGGTAAATGTTTCCTAGGCATAAGCCTTGCTAAAAAAATGTTAAACTCACTGCACAACAATAATTAATCAGTGAGACAATAAAGCGAACCTCACTGCACAACTGTCCACGTGAGCTGCAGACTGGCAGTTGGAATGAAGCAGGCAGAGCCCGATAACTAACACCCTGTTTCCTACTTGATGAGTAATCTGCAAACAAATTTAAACTTAGCTTAACAAAAAAGGTATCTCAAGCACAGCTGAACTGGAATTTTAACAAAACTGAACCTCAACCACTCACTCATCTACCATATCAATGAAAAAGAATAACCAAAAGAACAAACCTGAAAGCACACTCACAAATTTAACCACTTAACTGTAACAAATCAGCCACATACAGATGCATCATAGAATGCAATCTCACAACTGCCGAGCAAATTAAATCCACCAACCAATTTCCATCGCAACATCAGACTGCTGATTTTTTCTAAAGCTTAGAGCCTTATGCGACAGTGACTCAAATTCATCTCGACCATAGCCGATCATGTCCTTCAGCTTTCGCATCAGCTTAGGAGATCTTCTGCAAAATAACAAGCACCATGTTCAGAAAGTTACCAAACAGCATAAGTCAACAATCAGTGGTATTTCAGCGTAAAAAGACAAAAATGCCCCATTGAGAACTATCAATTCAAAATATTAAAATAGGTGAAATAAGGTCAATGTCTCTTTCCAATTACAGGGCAATAAATTTCAAATTTACAATTCATAAGCATTTACTCTTACGTTGATCTTCGTGTATCTTTTAATTACAGCATTGGGCAAAAATTACTTACACCACAAATGGTTCAATAATGGCCACAAGTTCAGAACCAGATATCAAATTACAAGCATAAAGGCGAATACAACGCATAAAATTGAAATACGTCTCTTCATTTCCCATTTGATGTCGCACCTGAAATCCATGCAAACAGAATTATCGGCATGTAAAACTTACAAGAATACATAAAGCAACATGACCCCTTTAAAACTGAGACCCACAACCACAATTTAATAGCTTACATCAAAATATAAATACATATGAGAAAAATTAACTTGAAGGTTGAACTTAAGTCTGTAAAAAATAGAAAACAGTATTTCACAGACCTCATCAAAAAATGCAAATTCTTTATAGTTTCCATATTTAATGATATCCACTCTTGAATAATCCATTCTGTTTTCAGTAACACATTTCTACAAAGCAATAAATACCACATAAAATCATTTAGTATCATTATTTAGTCTTCTGAAAAAAGCCACTTGTGTTAATTTAAACTTTATACATACAACATACTGAAAAAAGGGTACCACAAAGAAGTGCACCTACCACTGTACACTTGCACACAACTACCCGGTACTTCATTACCAATGTGCAGTAACCAGTAGTAAAAATACCATAAAGAAGTAATGCAGTTATACCGGTAATTAATCATTTATTTCTTTTCTAACTTGTAGCCTTATCCTATATTCTACTCTCTTCTCCAACTTCCACCACACCTCAGGCATGAATCTCCTCCTAATATGATGCGGCACCTGGATTCCTATGTACCAATCACATGCAAGTAAGTAAAGCAAGTAAGTAAAATCTCGTTAATTTCTATAGCGCTTTCAAAAGCAGCACTAAAGTAGCTCCTTCTTCCTAGGTGCTTAATCTCAGAATGAAGTAGCTATAGCCAAAGGTGGGTCATTCATGCAGGGTCATTTAATCCAAAGGTCAAACAAGTGATGATAGTCAAACTCTACCAAACCATGAAGCCATGTTCTACCAAACTATTCCTCATCCTCATCATAATAATCCTATTCCTCATCCACCATCATAATACCTCATCTTTCAAATATAAAATCTAGTGAATTGTAGCAATTTATTTAGAACTTTAATCAAGTAAACTCATCAGTGCTGCCTTGATTCAATTCATTAGGTTCTAAAAAAGGCAAGCCCCCAATAGCTCTGACAATAAGTACAGCAAACACACTAAATCCAGAAAAAAATGCTGATATTCATATATTCTTGGCACATACATCATGTAAGCCCTAACACAAAACAAAGAACAATAAACTCACTTCTTCTCTATAATTACTAAGAATAGACTCTTTCAGTTCTGTCAAAAGTTCTTCATCATCTGAGAAGAGTTCTTCAAAGTCTTCTATCACACTTCCTTCAATTGATGATTTCTCACAATCTTCATAAGACTGCTCCTAATTTTGAGTACACATTTAAGTAAATCTTCTCAAAAACAAAAATTGCATTCATGAATAAAACATGAAAAATGGTTAATTACATTTCACTAAAACATCAAAAAATTTGATAAAAGCAGAATTTCCATTAAACTAAGAATGTTTGACCCTGGCTAAGTGGCCTTAGCTAATGAATCTGTCATGACTCAAAACATGTAACAGGTCTTCTTCAATTTTGACCACTTTCACAATTTAAAAATAAAGATAGAGAGTATAAAAACATCAAACCCTAAGTTATGTACCAACAGGTAAACATTAACCAGCCTCTTCTGAAGGGAAGAAAAATAAAATACTGTAAATGAATGACTTAACTGATCAGCAAAGAGAAAACTTATACCAGTGAATTACAATTAGCAAGTGCTTAACTGATTTATGACTTAGCATGATTTAACCCGTCAAAGGGGGAAATTAATTTTTACAAGACGTTACCAATTTGGGTAATAAATTTTGGAGAATAACGTTATTTTGAACTGTGAACATGTACTTTTTAAACTTACTATATTTCAGGCTATATAGAAGCTACAAAGATGTGGTTTGCATCATTGTTTAGCATTTTTATTGTACTTACCATCCATCCGTGCCAAACAAGAAATTTCGGGGGTTGGGTCCACCCTACAGACCAAAATATGACCCCCTCCCAAAAAATACGTTCAAAGGTCAATAAAAAATTTTTTCAGCGGTGACCCCCCTAGATTCAGCGGCAAAGTTGTAGGTTGGTGTCTTTGGAACAGATTAGTGCAAAAATTTTGAAGATGGGACCCAATTTAGGGGAGTTATGGTGTTTCTACACCAGGCACCCGTTGCTCGGAGAAGTGAATTTTTTTTTGCGAGAATCTCAAATCTGAAACACCTTACCTTGCAGGCTATATAGAAGCTACAAAGACGTGGTTTGCATCATTGTTTAGCATTTTTATTGTACTTACCATCCATCCGTGCCAAAAAAGAAATTTCGGGGGTTGGGTCCACCCTACAGACCAAAATATGACCCCCTCCCAAAAAATACGTTCAAAGGTCAATAAAAATTTTTTTCAGCGGTGACCCCCCTAGGTTCAGCGGCAAAGTTGTAGGTTGGTGTCTTTGGAACAGATTAGTTCAAAAATTTTGAAGATGGGACCCAATTTAGGGGAGTTATGGTGTTTCTACACCAGGCACTTCGGAGAAGTGAAATTTTTGTGAGAATCTTGAAATCTGCAGGCTATATAGAAGCTACAAAGATGTGGTTTGCATCATTGTTTAGCATTTTTATTGTACTTACCATCCATCCGTGCCAAAAAGGAAATCAAATCAAATCAAGAAAACGTTTTTAAACGGCGAACACCGTGGTGGAAGAGCAAAACAGTTGCGCGACGTTTTAAAACGTCGAACACCGTTCGCATATGATTTCCGGGCGACGTTTATAAATGTCGAACCCCTGTAACGGGTTAAAGTGTCTTAGGAGGCATTACTGCCTGTGTGAAAGCCACTAGGGGCGCTAACGGGGCTTGAACCCGCTCGTCAGCCTGACGCTCCAGCATGTAACCCACTCTGCCATCTTCCACCCCTTGCTTGCAAAGTTAAAAGTGCTCAGCTGAGTAGTTAGTAAATGTAATCACAGAGGTTCTGGTATTAAATACCATTCAGAGTCATAAATAAACAATTTAGTACATTATTGAAGTTCCTTTCTTATATTAGCAAACAAAGAGAAGAATTTCTGGTTTTGATAAATAAAAGGACAGTCCATTATTTTTTTAATTAGCCTTAAGCATTCCTCTGAGAGGTTGACTTCTGGAAAGTAACACTTAAATCCATCCTCCATCACCATCAAATCATGAGGAAAGTAAAAAGCAGAGAACCCACAAGCTATACAATTTGATAATGTATTAATATTAAAGATACTATCAGAGCTTAAGTATAAAATTTAAACAAGTAGATCTTACCTTACAAGAATTTTCTAAACTGACAAGGTAGGACTGAAGAATATCAAGAAACTGCTTAATAAATTCAGGATTATCTGAATATCTTTTCTGTAGAGAAGAATACAAAATGTCTTTTGTTAAAAATATCCGGAAGTACAAAAATATATAAGAACAGAAATTATATACATAAACAAACTACAGGTATTTATATTTGTCAGTACTCCAGAAAATGAAATTAAATAAACAAATAAACAAAAATTATCAAATTCAAATCAAAATACCAATAATATTACTTGTACCATCATTACCATGGTACAATGAAGTAACAACAAAGATGAAGAAAACAATGAGAAGAACATGTGTTAATTTTTCATAAATATTCAACACAAATAGGTGTGACGATGGCAAACAAATTCTGACCTCAACTCTCTTGAGAAACTGCAAATATTTTTCAATGTCATTTCTAGCATGATGGTCTACTTTCTGTATTTCTCCAGATTTCTTATCTTCGTCCTGTAATTAAAGTGCAACTTCATATTTTGAAGAACATTTATTTTTAAAAACTCCCAAATGCTGTCAATATTCTTTCACAGATCACAGAAACTTAGTGTAGCGGTTCTGGAGACAGATTAATCAAGCAATCAGTCAATCTAATGCATGAAATTCCAACAAAATATATGATTGTTTGATATGATCAATTTTTTCTGTACTATATTTCATCAAAAAGAATTCAATACACATACACATATATAGCCAATTTCTCATATTCTAACATCATTTGGAATACAATAAAGCTTAATCACATAAATACAAGGAATGTTTTCATGTAGCAGATAAACTGCTGAATACCTTAGACAATGCAGACGAGTCTTTTTCTGTACCAATCTCAGTTATTTTATCAGATTCTGTTTTTTGAAATGCCAAAAGATGCTGGCATCCATTCTCCAGATTAAGCTTCGATGGCAGAAGAAGGTTAAATGCTGAAGTAATATCAGAATGTGCCGCAAACAGAATTCCAAGTCTGCGAAACACTTCTGCAGTTTCAATCCTATAAAAAATATCTGACTCACTAGACTGGCTGTGAAGAGTGCATACAGTCCAATAGAATAATCAGCCTAAACATTTGACATTCACAATAATCATCACTACTTCTAAATAAACTCATGGCAACTTTAATTTGAAATAGGCATTCAAAGAATTTCTGTTTGTGAAAAATTTTCTACTGACCGGTGTTTAGTAATATGATTGGCCAAATGACAGACAACATAGCTAGTGATTCACTTCTTGTTAACATAACAATTATTGAAATTGCTGATTTGTTATTGCTCTTGTGTCTTGTAACAGTCATCATCTGATTGACAGACTTAAAAATTGATTGATGCCTGAACTGGTAAATTTGCACACTGTTGGATAACATCTTGGCATGTTTCTCAGACTCAATCACCAGTCTGTTATTTCTCTTAGGCCCATTATGACAGAATCTCTCAAATTACAGTTTGAAAGAATTCTGTTTCATAATATTCTTTCATAAGAATATTCTTTCATAATTCAGGGGACTGATTTATGTTTCAAATTGCATTTCATGGACGACATTTCATTTCATATATTTTTATTGACTAGCACTCACTTAATGTTGTGTCTAAGGTTGATGACTATAATAATAATAAACTATTGAATGTTACATTAATACACAGACTGCAGACATTGTTGTACTTTTACAAAATTCTAAAAAAATTCAATTTAGTAAATAAATAGGACACCAAGATGAGCAGTGAAATTACAGAAAAATTTGCCATGGTCAGCCATGGAATTAAGAAAATTTGCCACGGTGAGCTGTGAATTTAGAAAAATTTGCCATGGTGAGCAATGGAATTAGACAGTGTTGTGCTGTAATGAAGTAGAAGTAACACGTTACAACACTCAAGTATAAGTACTTCATACTGTAACAAAGTACACAAGTTACACATACTTTTTACTAGTAACAAAGTAAATTTTTATGGAAATATTAATACATTTACTTCATTACATTATGTCTTTCACATAAATTTCTTTACAAGTAAAATTTCTCATCTACAACTTTTGATGCATTTACTCGAGTTGCTGTTTAAACATGTTGCTCAGTTCTTCCCAGCTTCCCATGTTTAGTTGTACAGGGTTGACAATGACCAACAACCATACATGCATGACTGACAGATTGTTTGAAACTTGGTCTTTCTTAATTTAAATGAAACCAGCATTTGTACTAATGCAGTTATTGGTGTATACTGTATAAGTGTACGTGTTGACTGTTGAGGCTACTGCATGTCACTTAAAGCAGCATTTAAAATGTGATTTAGTCAGATGAAGTGGGGTTGCTGGTGATTCCGTCCATCATGATACTTTTTACTTCTTATTTAACCCCTTAACTGGCTGTGACGAGTATACTCATCCATTTTACATTGAGTTACAAATAAATGGCCGATTAAGGGGTTAAAAAGTAACTTTTGGGGGAATACTTTTTACTTTTACTTGAGTAACCGTTTTTATAGGTACTTTTACTTAAGTAAAAAAATGTCATAATACTTGTACATTTACTTGAGTACTCAAATTCAGCACTTTAAACAACACTGGAATTAGTTAAACTGGATCATGGAATTTGAACAAATATGCTGTGGAAAACTGTGGTCCATAAAAGTGAAGCACAACTGTTCAAGGAAACTTATGGAGCATATAAACGAATAAGCAAGTATTTCTTTTAAAATACAGAAATATTCCATATAAATAGACAAAACCAAGTTTAAAATTTAAAGTCACAACATCTTCAATGCTTGATTGCAAAGCATTTGATCAACCAAATGAAATTTTTTTAAAGCACTTAAATACTTCTTTAAAGTACCAATGAACCTTACTCATTTCTCAGGTATTTACTCCAAGTATTTTTAAATGCCAAAAATTTCTCCGGTTGTTTGGCAAAAGTTGTCTTGATCTGGTCAAGAAGAGCCAAAACATTTTCTAAGCTTAAATTAGATGAAGTTCCTTCAGCCATGGCAACCATCAAATCGCTTGCTATGAAAAAAAACAACTTTAAACAATAGGCAAAAACAAAAATAATAAAAGTCAAATGTGAAAGACAGAACACTACATCTCATTCATTGTCATGAATCTATTCCAAAATTTAGACTCACATAATGACAAATATAAATTTGTTGATTCATATTCAGCAGTACCTCTTATTTACTTTTTGCAATGATCTACTTGGATTTTTGTGATCAGATCATTGCATACACCTTTGTGCTTTATATTCTGCTTTAAAGTTCTTCAAAAACTTCACTTGAAGCACTTTGTAACAAATAATCTAAAACCCTAAACCTCAGCCTTGTGTAGAAATCCAGCTTTTACGAATGCTAAAAAATTCATGAGAAATTATATTACATTACAGATATCTTTGTCTCCATCACTTAATCCCATCCTCAATCCATTTCTGTTCTGTTTGTCTCTGGCTAACAGAATTACAAGTTGCACGTGTTTGACAGTTCTGTACACATATAGCGTATACTACGTATAGCATATCGAGTATTAGCGGTCCTTCTTAGTAAACAGCTTCACTCTATCACCGCTAACATATCAAAGCACGGCAAAACTTGACACATCACTCAGGCCATTATAACTCCACTTCGTGCCGGCGGATATGTGTTTGCCGGTCTGAGATCTCAGACCGCCCGTGTATTGAAACCGGGCCGATACCTCCCGGTTTCAAAGCTCACACTCTACCGAGAGTCGCCCATTGTACTGTGCTTAAATTAACAAAAAAATCACCTTTTGCGCCAGAAAATTTTAAAATATCGTTTAATTTCTACCCTAAAAATCTCAAATGCTGCGAAACTGACCAGAAAATCAACAACATAAACAAATCCATGCCATAAAGCACATTATCGCTCATGAATTCTTGTGTAGCAAACAGTGATGCCAGTCAAGTTTTTGAAAAAAAGCCCAGATTGCGTCTTAATGATTCAACACAGGTCCGACAGACTTCGTGCAGAGCCTATGATTTACCCTGATCTCCCTGTCTAATTCCAAAATAATCTTCATATGGCTGCTCTGGTCCGCCGAGAGAGGCATGATGGGGGGAATGCTCAGGGGCCCGGCGATCTGTAGGGGGTGCTGGGCTTCTGGCGGATCCGCAGTTATGTTTAGGTTAGGGTTGAAGACGCAGGAGCGTTTGGGACGCCCGTCACCAAGGCACAAGACTGACAAGTAAAACACAAAAAAGTCGTCGCCACTTTAGGGACCCCGGTGACTGTTCTGCCCAGGGGCCCGGAATTCCTTTCGGCAGTCCTGCGACTGCTTAACGAAGCAGGTAAACCTAGATTAATGTTCTGTCGCTGACTCGCTGCTTTTCAACGGTAGCTGCCCCAGCCAGGGGCACCCATCCCGGGGCCATCCCCTGGCTACTGGAAACAGCTTCCCACGATCGCCCCGGTTATGACCGCCCCAGTTACTCTATGGGTTTTGACGAAAAGCAGTGTATTGCATGCACCCATACAGGGTCATATAATCATTAGGCCTACCCGCACCATAAACCAGACACGAAACACTAACCCTAAACTATTGTGGCGGCAGCTAAAGCTGGGGCGGTCATAACGGGGGCGGTCAAAGCTGAGGCGGACGCCAAATTGGGCGGTCATAACCAGTGGCGGCTCCACCGGGGGGCCAGGGGGCCCGTGCCCCCTATTGAGTGCCTGCCCCCCAGTACCCCCTCCAGTTGGGACCTATACTTAATGCTACAATTGCTACATATATTAAACAACAAAGGTTGCCCCCCATGATTAGAAGTTGCCACCCGAACGCCCCCCCACTTGCCAAATCCTAGAGCCGCCCCTGGTCATAACTGGGACGGTCATAGCTGGGGCGGCTATAACGTGATACCCTTTTCAACAACGTAGGACCTACGTAGGCCTAACTGCCACAGAAGCAGAAGTTGTCGACACTATATTTTTCAATCTCTCGAAGCCACTGAAATTAAAAATTCTGCTTCTATATAGCCAGGGCTTTTTTTCAGTGGGAACGCATGGGAACGGCGTTCCCACACCTTTTTTGCCAGATTGTATATATAATTATGGATATGTTATAATGCGTTTAGGAACGTACAGGTACGGCGTTCCCACACCTGTTTTGTTGATGAGCAAAAAAGGATGAGTTCCCAAACCTTTTTTCCTAGAAAAAAAGCCCTGTATATAGCTACATTTACCGCAACAATTTACTGGACAAATGAATGCATATAATTAGCCAAACCACTAAATGTTGGGCCTAAAATTCATCTGATGTCAGCATGCTAACTTCAGCATTTTACATTAGTCCCTACGCCTATAGGCCTATACAATTTAAAAATTCAACTGACGTAAACATGCTTACTCGAGGAATATACGCGCCAGAAATTATAAGTCTAGGCCTACAAATAATATACAGCCGTAAATAGGCTATTTTTTGTCATAATTTGCTATTTTGTGGAGGAAAACTGAACGTGACATGCAAAACTTATTGTAATTTTCGGAAACAGCATGCGTGGAAACATAAAGAACAGTTAAAGTTCTTCAAATATCGAAAAGTTTGCAGCATAGTCATAGTGTAATCATTGATTCCACCCTGTATTGGTCTGACCTTCAATCATGGGCGTCTGCAGAAATTTTTCCAGGAGGGTGCAACTACACCCTTGCACCCCCTCTCTGATACAGTGTATACTAAAAGTAACCTATATAGAACTAGGCTAGGCCTACATGAATTTTTCAAAATTGTTATATAGGCCTAGCCATGCAGTGGCGGTTCCAGGATTTCTCGGTGGGGGATGAAATGAATTCATAGGAAGTTGGTGGGGGTTGAAAATAGAAGGAAAACCCACTAAACTTTACCCAAAAAGGCTGGCAAAAGGAATTGTATTCCTAATTTTATTACACTTTAACCCCGAAGAATAGATTGACTAGCAAAACTAGCAAAAAGAGGTCATCCGCACTTTTCCCCTGTTGTTTTACAAGACTTTTACCCAAAAATAGGTTTCACAAGCAAAAAAGTAAGTCCAGAAGTCAAGTGGGGAGATGCATCGATCCCACGTGGAACCGCCACTGGATATATCTTCAAAGCGAAATGTCTTCAACTTGTTTCCGTAGATTCCGAATATTCCTAGACCGGTTCGTCTGTCTCGCTGTCTCCGAGGGTAGAGCGTCAGCTGATAGGCCTATCTAGGCTATCTGGAATGACCTCTCGGCGTGGGTTCCATCCCGGGGTCGGATATTTAATCTCTGAGACACTCACCATTGGCGTAAACATAGTATTAGTCCCTTCGGCTCGAGTCTCCTTTTTCAGAGGCTAGTCAGCTACAGGGCCTCCGAGAGGGAGGGGCAGGGGGGCAAATGCACAGGGGCCCGGCGGTCTTGAGGGGGCCCGGGCCGATGATGAATATGAATAATTAACAATAATACCAATAATAACAGTGATGTTAATCCTTGTCCTGGTCCTTGTCCTAAAGGACTCCTTATAAGGACCAATTTGAAGTCCTTGTCCTTGTCCTCATCCTTGGGGAGTCAGTCCTCGTCCTTATCCTCATCCTTGGGGATTCGGTCCTTGTCCTTATCCTCGTCCTTGCAGATCGGTCCTTGTCCTGGTCCTTGTAACTTAGTCCTTGAAAAGTCCTTATAAGGACCAAATTACTTGTATACCATTTTCAATTGTACTGATAATTATGTTCCAAGGTAAGAGTAGTATGTGGATTTATATTTTGGCTACATACTTGCATTGAGTTACTCTAAATGTTTAATCATTGTTTCCTTTATAATACCAGTTGATTCTTTAGCAGAATTCTTTGTTTCCCTGCGACGTCGGCTCCAGTTGAACGAGTGTTTTCGCAAAGTGGTCTCATAATATAATTAGACCTCCCCGTGTGTGCATGACTTATCAGCTCCTGGAACACTTTTTCATTTATTATTATTTTATTATTATTATTATTATTATTATTATTATTATTATTATTATTATTATTATTATTATTATTATTATTATTATTATTATTATTATTATTATTATTATTATTATTATTAAACTTGACAATTTCTTAAGCGCAGTAGCATAGCTAGGTGGCTAAAGTCAAAGGCGCATTTGAAATGCAGCATTGCTGTTGACTACATTATGTTTTTTTAAAAAATTTCGCTTTTCTAATTTTGTGATTCGAATTGAAATTGTGTTTGGTTTTTTCCTATCCGACTTTTTTGTCTGACAGAGGTTGGTCCTTGTCCTTGATCCTTGTCCTTGGGGGTCAGTCCTTGTGGTCCTTGTGCTTGCGGGGTAAGTCCTAGTCCTTGTCCTCGTCCTTGGAGGGTCGGTCCTCGTCCTTGTCCTCGTCCTTGGAGGGTCGGTCCTCGTCCTTATCCTCGTCCTTGGGGAGTCGGTCCTTGTCCTTATCCTCGTCCTTGGGGGGTCGGTCCTTGTTAACATCACTGAATAATAACAATAAAAAAGGGGGCCCGGCGAGTAAAAGTGGGCCCGGATCTGAGGACATCAAAAGCATCAAAATGAACAGTGTGAACATGGGCGCGTCATTTGGGGGAAGGGCAGGCGGGCCCTCCCCCAAGGAAAATGAAGAAATAATGTATTAAGTCAATAAATAAATGTGAAATGTGCAAGAAATCGCCAAAATTGTCCAAAATTTGCCGGAAAATGTCAAAAATTTTCAAATTTGCCAAAATTGGTCCAAAAATTGCCCAAAATTTGCCTATAATTGCCCAAAATTTGCCCATAATTTGCCAAAATTTGGCCAAATCTGGCCAAAATATTATCTCGCCTCCAAGAAAAGTGTGAAATGACGCTACTGAGTGTGAAAAAGAACGACAAGAAAAAAGGTCATCACTAGTTTTCGAGAGTTGTAACATGACAGCGTGTCGGTTAATTTGGGTTAAACCAATGACAAGCACAAATTAATGGGTTGTCAGCATTTTTTTAAATGTCGGGGCCCGCCGGCCATTCTGCACAGGGGCCCGGAATTTCTCTCGGTGGGCCTGGTCAGCTACCATATGGAAGGGAAGGTATGGGCTTTATCATCCAACTTTGGGACTGTCCATTAATTATGTCAACAATTTTTGGGCAGCTTTTGACCCCTCCCCTTGTCAAAAACTGTCAACGTTCAGTGACCCCCCTATAATTTTATCAAAAACTTTTGACCCCCCCCCCCCCACTAAGACCAGTGACGGGTCCCCATAAAAGTTTAGAAGGCTATTATTTTTGCAGCGATGAGACCTTTTCCTCTTTCTTTTGTTCATCAAGTGTCATAATTATTTGGTGGTGATGGCCTTTTTTCTTGCTTGTCAGGTTTTTTCCATTGTATTAAAAGTATTCCACGAAATTTCCTATTTTTATCATTTGTAAAAAATGAAATTGTTGACGTCAACTTCTCTTGACCCCTTACCATGTCAACAACTGTCAAACTTGTTAAAAACCCCTCCCCCAATTTGTTGACGTAATTAATGGACAGCCCCATTACCCCAATGACATGTCACACAGGCTACCCCATCCAGTGGCGTAGCGAGGGTGTCCGGCGCCCTGGGGCAGGGTGGGGCAAAACGTACTACGGTACTAATGCATGGTTCCATCAACTTTCGAAGAATCCTGACAAACTTCCGAAAAATCCCGACAAGCAAAAAAGGTCCTCACTCTTCACCATGCAATTTCGCCTGTTCGCTTGGTTAAGTTACGTCAACAAAGACGGATGATCTGTGCAACTTAAGTGAGCGAAATAGGTGAGGAGTCTGAGGACCTTTTTAGCTCGCCGAGTTTTTTCGGGAAGAACCTGAGGTAGGCCCTAATATCTAATTCCTATCCAACCGCGGTAAAGGGCTATCTGTAAACTACAAAAGAAATTTGGTGGTCGATTTGGCGACCCTTCCTCGAATCCTCGGCGCCGGGGGCGTTTGCCTCTGTCTCCCATCGCTTCGCCACTGCCCCCGTATAGAGGTCTATAAGTCCTAGGGGCTGTCCATTAATTACGTCAACAATTTAAGGGGAGGGGTTTGAAAAAGTTTGACAGTTGTTGACAGCTAGGCGAGGGGGTCAAGAGAAGTTGACGTAAACAATTTCACTTTTTACAAATAATCAAAAACTAGGAAATTTCATGGAATACTACTTATTATAATGGAAAAAAGCATGGCAAAATGGTCATAACCATCACATTTTGACACTCGACGAGTAAAAAAAGAGAAAAAATGTTCATCATCGCAAAAATATTAACCTTGTTATTGGGACCTGTCATTGATCTGGGAGGGGGGGGTCAAAAGTTTTTGACGTAGTTATGGGAGGGGTAACTGAAAGTTGACAGTTGACAGGGGGAGGGGGTCAAAAATTGTCCAAAAATTTTTGACATAATTAATGGACAACCCCCTAATGGTTTGTGCAATGATTACAGTTTTGCTGTGCTTGGCCATGTTAGAGGCAATTAATCTGATCGATGTATCCGTGTACCAAGAAGAACCGCTATTACTTCTGTCTGACACAGCAGCACAGGACTGCACAGAAAGTACTAAAGTATAAAAGTAAAGTATAAAGTAAAACGTAAAGTAAAAAGTAAGGAAAAACGAAATTTCTATAGTATTTCAGAGATGTAGTACTTGGCATGACGGGTAAAGTTTATAAGAGTACAAAGAAAAGACTTGTAAAAAGTACTCAGGCGTTTAGGAATGCATCTAGTTGCATCTTTCTTGAACATTCATCGATGGCCAGGTGCATCTGTTGGCATTAAAAACTGGAATGTACTTCAATGGTAGTCCAGATAATGCTGTCTTTAGGCTAGCACGTCGACTCATCGTCACAGATGCCCAAGTTTACCCCTGGAAACATCAATATTTATGATCCTCGTATTTTGGAACAGTGAAGGTTGAACAGAGGTTATCTGGGCCATTAATTAGCTGTCCATAGCGGCTTAGCAGGGTGCACGAATCTTGGCGCACCAATTAAACAGCGTAGAGCCAGAGAAATGAATAATCATTTATGCTCTCTCTCTCTGATATCCATCTTCTCTCTTTTACGAGCGCAAAAAGACAAAATTGAGTCGAGAGGTCACGGAGGATTGTCAAGTGACAAAATGTTTCATCACGCTGGCCTTGTACTCGGGGGCCAGGTACTTGTACTTGTACTCGTACTCGAAGGCCAGGGTGTGCTGCTACTTGTACTTGTACTCAGAATTTTGGAAGACGAATCTTGTACGAAGAAGATGGAGCCGCGCGTTTTGTACTTGTACACTTGTGATTGTGTACTTGCTACATCTCTGGTATTTAGTGATGAATTTCTACGCCAGAGAAAAGAATAATTTATGCGCATATCCATCTTCTGCATCATTCTTCAGCTGCAGTCATCGAACATTCATCGATGATAACCAATTGTGCATCTGTTGGTGGCAGTGGTCGAAACCGTTAATTCCGCATTAAAGTATTAATCACAATGTAGGCCTAATTGTCAAGTGGTAGTCTGGTAGATGGATGCAAGTCCTAATTACGCAGCACGTCGACTCATCGTCTTCTCAGCCAAAGTTTACCCTCTGGAAACATCATTAGAACAAAGCACAAAGCGAAGGAAGATGATGACTCAGCGGTGAGTGGAAGCGCGTTGTGACCCTGTATCGAGCAGAGATCAGACGCCCCGAACAGACGGTTACGTCTGGGCTATACGCGGCGCTGTCCATAGCGGCTTAGCAGGGTGCACGAATCTTCGCGCGGTATGGACAGCAGTTCTCTGTCTGTCTCTGTCTGTCTCTGTCTGTCTGTCTCAGGGAACATTCTCTCTTTTGTCTCTCTGTTTCTGTTATTTAGTTTTTCTCAATTGGTCTCTGTCAGTTCTGTCTCTCTGTCTCTGTCTGTCGGTCTGTGTGTGTCTATCTGTCTGTCTGTCTGTCTCTCTCTCTCTCTCTCTCTCCAGCCCCTAACGGCTAACATGGAGTCGCATTTACCGCCACGGAGAACGGTACCTACAGCCTTGTGTGTTCGTCAGTGATGAGTCAAGTTTCATCACGCTGGGGAGCAGGAGAGACGGAAATTGGCCAGTCTGAATATGCTGGGGTGGCGCAGAGAGACCTGCTTAAGCTCAAGGGTCCTGGAAGTTAAAGCCTCGACGCAAAAGGGCAGACGAAACGGAACAGCTGAAGGTTGCAGCCAACCATCGTCAAAGTTCCTCAGTCGGTTAGTGGTAGTCCAACTGAGTGAGCAAAACATCTTTGGACCGAAGAAGATATACGCCGCGTGTAGTGTGCGATGAATTGTCAGTTTCCAACTGGATCGGTTGTGCAGCAGAATAGATATAAAAACTGTTAGGCTCGAAATAGTCTTCAGCTGCTCATCTTTATCTCGAGTTTTAACGGGAATCCATCGTTGGTCGGCGTGCATCTCCTGGCCTCGGAAGCCAATTCCGCCTGAACGTCATGGTGGTATGTTATGGTTATTGGCCAGCACGACAATTAAATATTGATAATGCTCCTTGGCACATTGAAACTGTAGGAGTTGATGATTATATTACCAGTCTATGTTAAGATGTACTTAGATTTCACTGTGCAACACAGGCCAACGATTGGATGCTGTTTTGGAAACGAAACTACCAGTCGTAACAGGCCCGTAGGAAGTGGGGGTACAGAGGTGCAGCTGCACCCCCTGAAAGATTAGGAAGTGCGCTGCACCCCCTGGAAGATGAGGCTGTTTTTTGCCTGTCAGGATTTTTGAAAAGAAGATAAAGGGCGAAGGGTGACGGCCTTTTTCTTTTTTGCACCTCCTGCTAAAAATTCGTTCAGACGTGACTGAGTCGTAATTAGGCCTATCATTAGCAAAGCCACATTTATTAATGCCTGGCACTGGCAGTCTGGGCCTATATTGATACAACAATGGAGGTGGCATAGTGGCTGACTGAAAGCGATGGCGAAACTGGCAGAATCAGTCACTCAATGAAAACAAACACTATAATTAGATTTTATCTCTGGAGTAGTTAGGCCAAACAGATTCTGAGAGCCAGATTTGAATAGCCCTAAAGGCCTAATGCGGATTTGGTAATGTAAAATATCGATAGCGTATTTTAATTTTTTTTTCACAAATATGCGACAATTTAATCCGCATTTTCAGCTACGTAGCGCTTTTTTGCTTTTTTCCTAATGTAGATATAGGCCTATAGATTTAGGCCTACAGGGGATCAGCGCCCGCCTAGACATTGTTTTCTCGGCAGCCTTTTTAGACGGAAAGACACAGCAGACTCCGTAAATATGCTGCAACACAGTCATTTCAGTAAATGATAACGGCGTATTTAGGCGCATAAATGGACAATTTCCGCAATCTTCTCCCCATATTTAGGACCTCTGACTCACGTATAGCCTATTTCCCGAAAAATCGTCGTATGAAACTCAGCCTTAATTAACAGGGACGTCATTGGGGGGGCAGGGAACATTCCCCCTGATTTTTAGGGGAAAATTGTTGTTTCGCCAATGTTTGTGTTATTTAGTTTTTACATGCCAATTGGCTGGCTAAATAGGTAAAAATACACGGAAAAGCAAAAAAAGGCCAGCAGTCCCTAAAGGAATGCTTGATGTCGAGTAATCTGAAGTAGGCCTAACTAATCGTAAAAATGACTGACAAAAAAAGGTCGTCAACTTTTTCGCAAAGTTGCCAGGTCAAAAGTGTCTTGCCCCACCCCTGAAAAACAGTGAAATGACGTCTCTGCTAATATAATAGGGGGCGGAAGATGGCAGAGTGGGTTGCGTGCTGGAGCGTCAGGCTGACGGAGCGAGTTCAAGCCCCGTTAGTGCCCCTAGAAGCTTTCACACAGGCAGTAAAGCCTCCTAAGCCACTTTAAATCATGCTAAGTTTAATAGTAAAAGTTGATAGGTAAGACAGCGCAACGATAGCTTTTCTGAATAGGCCTATAATCTTTTAACTCGTCAGTTTATAAATTCGCATTTATTCACCTTCATTAGTTTTAAACTTTTAATAATTCTAAATATTAAAAGTATAGGCTAGCCTAATATCTACATATTAGAAGGCCCCATAGGCTGGCATACTATATATATCTACGATGTAGGCCAGTGGCGTAGCTTGCATATGGATAGTAGGCCTATATATGGCTTTAGCCATGGGCGGCACACATGAAGGGGCGGCAAATTTTCGGAGCGTCGACCTTTTTTTGCTTGGGGTTCGTCCACAAATGACGTCACGCGCCTAGGGGAAAGGGATCCGGATTTGTTACGAAGTGTGACGAGGGGGAAGTGGGGTTCCGTAAATGCGACGTAACGCAACACAAAATTTTTAAGTGACGACCTTTTTTGCTTGTCAGGGTATTTGGAGTCGGAGAGGGAAAAATACAAGGAAGGCCTTTTTTGCTTGTCAGTATGTTTTAAGAGGGGAAAATAGAAGGATGAATTACCTTTTTTGCTGTCAAGACTTTTCGGAAGACGAAAGGGGGGTGTCGGCCCGTTGTTACGTCATATTTTAGGGGGGCCTGACTTTTTATTACGTCGCGTTACGTAGGGGAGGGGTAAAAAGTGCCAAAATCGCGTTACGTCATTTATGGACGACCCCTTGTCAGAGAAGTCGGTGAACTTTAGAAGGGGCGTCAAATCAAGTGACGACCTTTTTTGTGAAGGTGGGATTTTATTAGAAGGGGCGGCAAATTTTAAATATAAAATTTTTGTTGAAGACACCATACGCTGTACCGGTAGATCCGCCTCTTATATGAATGCATTTGGGGCGGCGGAATAGCAACGAGTCAGAGGCGGCAAAGGTGCACGCTACGCCAGTGATGTAGGCCTAATAGAGTGACCACCCCAGTGGCGGTTCCAACTTCCAGGATTTTTTGGTGGGGGGAATGAATCCATAGAAAGTTGGCGGGGTATGAAAATATATAAGGAAAAAAATCAATAAACTTTGCCGGAAAAGGCTGAGAAAAGGGAATTTTATCCCCAATTTTACTACGCTTTTACAGAAAATATAGGCTGACAAGCAAAAAGGTCATCCTCAGTTAGTTTTACTGTACGTTTAACCAAAAAATAGGTTTTCACAAGCAAAACAACTTAACAAGTAACTCCAAAAGTCCGGTGGGGTCACCGCTATGCATCCCCACTCATCACCCACGTGGAACCGCCACTGACCACACATTCCTCCTCAGTCCTCACAGTTATTGACCGGCGCTTTAATTAATTATTATACAGCGTCTGCTACATGTGTCTGTGTGTTGCCACTTGCCAGCGAGAATGCATATCGGTGCACATTGGTCAAGCGGGCGTTCAGATTGGCAACGCCTGCTGGGAACTGTACTGTCTCGAGCACGGCATCCAACCGGACGGTCAAGTCGACCATTCCGCGTCCACGGATTCCTGTGCTACGAACGACAAGATCGTCCGGTCGTTGCCTGGTCGAAATGGAACGACGGTCGAACCATTCAACACTTTCTTCGGAGAGACGAGCTCTGGGAAGTTCGTACCACGAGCCGTTTACGTTGACCTGGAGCCGACGGTTGTTGGTCATGATATGAGTTATGAACGTCGTTACCGTAAAAATGGCGTCTTCGTCGTTAATAAACATTTATCATTGGACGGTTAGCCAGTGTTTATTCTAGGCCTTCTCTGGGGGGGGGGAATTCCCCCCAAGTTTTAAAATTCTCCAAATTTTTATATGTTGGGTGGGGGAATGGAAATTCCCCCCCGAAAGTGTGGAGACTCAGACCTTGTCCCCTCCAAACATTTCAAAATCCCCCCAATGTCAAGGTGGCTAGAATAAACACTGTGCGTTAGCATAGCCACGAGAGAGGACAGGGTGGAGAGAGAGACCCCTATTCGGGTCTTGACTGGTCGTGAGATTCGTGGAAAAACCAATGAAAAAATTCTATTTTTTGAGGGGCATTTTTAATACAGGTCATAGGTTCAGTAGGTACTTTTACAATCCGTGAATTAACAATATCTGTAATAGTGTTAACGACTTAACGTTTATTTTAAATCGTGCTGCGGATCGAATTTTATCTTTGTTCATAGTTCACCAATAAGTTATTAGCAACAAAGAGTTAAACATGCTTTTCTAGCATTTATTGACATTATCAAAAATTTTCAAAAATTTTCAAAATTTTCAAAATATTTTGAAATTTTTTAAAAATTTTGAATTCTTTTGTCTTGTTCTGAAATCATGATTATTTATTTAAATCACCTCCAGGCTCCATGAATGACCTTTACACGTGATACGCACTTTTTTGAAATTGAAGACCCCCTAAGTAATTTCTTATGAAGTTGCGTAGATATATCATTTAATATTTTTTCTTTTTTATGGTCAGAGAGGGCCCCTTTTTTATCGCCGGGCCCGGGTAAAAATGTATCTGGTACCCCTGTCCCCCTCTCTCATCAGCCCTGCCTGTAGATGTGATGGTGCCCCCAATTCTCCTACCCCAGCACTGCCAGTGTGTGTGTGTGTGTGTGTGTGTGTGTGTGTGTGTAAGGGTGGGTGTGTGGGTGGGTGTGTGTCTATGTCTATGTATGTATGGGTGAATGTATGTTTGTTTCTATGTATGTATGTCTATATATGCATGTGTATGTGCCTATGTATGTGTGTGTATGTACCGGTATGTATGCATGTATTTATGATGAATGTAGTATTAATTTTCTGCTGTTTTCATTACTTTTATGTCTCTGATTCTAAACAGTACTGCAGGAAGTGTGCTTTTATAATGATCTTACTGCATTAGCACAGGCATAAATGTTCAGCATAGTTGCTACTTGTTGCTTTAATGCTTCCATATGTTTCGGTTGGTAATTATATATCGATGATGCTGAGGTGCTTTAGTGCAATGTTCAGTCCTATGGAAATGCTGGTCACGCATTCTTCAGCTGCTTCTCTCCTTGGCTTCAAGTTCATTTGCAGTGTTTCATGTACTGGTTCACTGTATGCATCTTCATGATGCTGAACTCTATGCATCAACAAAATGCATCAACTCTATGCATCTGTCAAAATATTGTTTCACACTATAAAAACCAGATTAGAAATCAATTAAGGAAGCATTTAGTATCATTTCAGTGGGTTCTTGAAAATGTACTGCAGCACTTGGTTGAGAGAGAGAGGGGGGGGGAGAGAGAGAGAGAGAGAGAGAGAGAGAGAGAGAGAGAGAGAGAGAGAGAGAGAGAGAGAGAGAGAGAGAGAGAGAGAGAGAGACGAAGGGAGGGAGGGAAGGGGAGAGAGAGGAGAGAGAGACAGACAGTCATCACTCAGCAAGTCAGTAAGAGGCAGACGGATACAGACAGACAGACAGAGACAGACAGACAGACAGACAGACAGAGAGAGCAAAAGACAGAGGGATCAGAGATTGTGCCTCTTATTACCAAACATATTGGTCTAGAATAGCACCTGTGATATTCATTTCCCATCTGGAACTGTGTCAATTCTATTAATACTTCACAGAGGAGGTTTTCATCTTAGAAATGATGAGCTGTGCTCCTGCCAGTGGTCGCCACTAAAGTGCAGCCTTGCAACTGCTGTATATGCTCAGAGTCATTTAGAGCCTTTCAGGGGTCAGAGGAGGCCATTAGCCATTTACAAATAATTGTTAAGACCCTCAGTTCCCTTACTCTTAATATGAATCCATCTGATAGTTTAATATCACGAATATAAGTCAATATCACGAGCCAAAGATTCGGCCTTGCGATAAACGCTGCAAAAACTAAAACCATGGTGGTCAGCAAAACAGGAGAAAAGAAAATGCGATTAACTCTAGAAAGTACAGAAATTGAACCTGTAGGTCAAAAGCTTTACATATGTAGGAGGACAAATAAGCAATGGAAGCCACCAAAAAGACATCAAACAGAAAGTAGCAAAAGGATTACAAACAATGGGAAGACTGAAACGCATCTGGAACTCTAAAGAAATTAAAATAAGCACCAAAGTCCAGATCTATAATACCATTGTCATTCCACAAATACTATATGGATCTGAAACCTGGGTCACAAAAAGAGAAGATGAAAAAAGACTACTCATTGCAGAAATGAGCTGCTTAAGAAGAATTCTTGGAGTTAACAGACTTCAAAAACTTAGAAATGAAGATATACGGCAACGGATTGGATTAAAGAATACCATCATGGACAAACTCAGAAAAAGGAGACTTACATGGTATGGACATTTAAACAGAATGGAAAACTCAAGACTCACCAAAAAATCACTCTATACATACAAGGGAGGTAAAAAAGGAAGAGGCAGGCCTAGAAAAATGGATAGACAACATAAAAGAAGATTTTAAAGAAAGACAACTGACAATTGCAGAAGGAGGAAAATTAACATTTGACAAAAAGGCCTGGAAATGTTTTCTGACTAGCTATTGCCACTAATGAGTTGGCAGAGAGCAATTATGATGATGATGATAGTTTAACAGTTATCTGGTTAAACAAAGTCCAATAAGTAGTGTTGTAAATTTACCGTTAAAAAATTTTTGTGGTAAAAAATTTTTGCGGTAAAAAATCCGGTTTAAAAATCGGCAAAAAATGTTATGAGATAATTAGTTTATGACCCAAAATAAAAACCTGAAATACCATATATGGTTAAATTAGGATTGAGATTCTGTGATATGTTAGCAACAGTCTGTTGTGAACTTGAGCATTTAACCCGTTGCAGGGGGATTTAATTTTTTCAAGTCGTCCCCAATCGGGGTATTTAATTTGGGGGAAAGGCGTTCATGTGAAATTGTGAACATACTAGTTTTAAACTTACTATATTTCAGGCTATATAGAAGCTAGAAAGATACGGTTCGCACCATTGCTTAGCATTTTTATTGCTCTTTCGAACCATCCGTGCCAAAGAAGAAAATTTTGGGGGTAGGGTCCACCCTACAGCCCAAAATAGGACCTCTCCCCAACATTTTGGTCAAATTTTGTTCCAAGCCCCATAGCCAAATTTTTTCCGTGGTAACCCCCAAACTGTGAGTGAGAGAGTTATAAAGGGGTGTAATTGGAACAGAATGATGCAAAAATTTTGAAGATTGGACAAAATTTGGGGCAGTTATGATTTTTCAAACAATATTACTCATTGCTCGAAGAAATGACAATTTTGCGAACAGATTGTCAATCTGAAAAACCGAAAAACTGAGTATATTTCAGGCTATATAGAAGCTAGAAAGATGCGGGTTGCACCGTTGTTTAGCATTTTTATTGCTCTTTCAAACCATCCGTGCCAAAAAAAGAAATTTTTGGGGGTAGGTCCACCCTACAGCCGAAAATCGGAACCCTCCCCCAAAAAAATTTTCAAAGCGCAATAGCAAAAAATTTTCAGCGGTGACCTCCCAACTGTGAGCGAGAAAGTTTTAGGGCATTGTAATTGGAACATAATAGTGCAAACATTTTGAAGATCGGGCCAAAATTGGCTGAGTTATGGTGGAGTTATGATTTTTCAAACCTCAGACTTGAGTCTTTTTCGAGGCATTTCAATGCAAAATCTCAGTATTTGGACGATCAATGGCGTTTTCTTGCTTATAATAGTCAACAACAGCGAAGAAAGTGCTGCCATCTATGGAATGGATAGTAAACTAAATCGAAAAGTTACTCCCGGAGTCCCGGGGCGGTTTAAAACTGCAATGTCCAATGCTTATGTGGAGCACTGTTTTAAGACGGCGTTACACTTTGGGATATGATTTTTCGGGCGCTGTTTTAAGACGGCATTGCCCGGGAACGGGTTAATGACAAAACAATACATATTAATATTACAATAGCATATATACCGGTAGAAGTATTCCAATTTTGACAATTACAGGATTGATTTGCAGTGTTTAATAATGGTGCCTTTTTACAGCAGCGTACACAACAGTAACGAGCTGTCAACAACAAGAAAATAGTTACAATATACAACTACAGAATTGCATTTATACTAAAATAAAGACATTCATGACTAAGTATATATCATTGCAATTTAGCAAACTGACATTGCCAGACTGTATTTTTAGTTTTCACTGTCTCAGTTTTCAGTATCGCTGTTGTCAGTTATTGGTTGTCAGTTATCAGTTGATTGCTGTCAGTTATTGTTGTCAGTCAATGTTGTCAGTTACTGTTGTCAGTTATCAGTGAACTGTGAACATAAATCTCATTGGAGCCACCAGCCCCTGCACCATCATCATCATCACCATCATCATGATCATGAGATTCATATTCATCTGCTTCTTTTCCTTCATCAACATCGGGTTTCAACATAACTGATGTGCATAGCATGTGTTGTGCTGAAAGCATTAACCAAAATGGACTAAAAAATATTTTTAAACATTCAAAATATTTTTACCAGTAAAAAATCCATTTGGTAAAAAATCAAAATGGATTTTTTACTGGTAATTAACCGGATTTTTACCAGTAAAAAATCCGTTTTACAACACTACCGATAATTATAAGTATTAGAGAGTAATTATAATTTCTATTATTTGTAGCTTATTAGAAAGATTAATTTGCCATAAGGTATTACAGAAATTAATTTTAATAGATACAGGCAGGCCTATTATTTTGAGGTTGGTTTTTAAACATAGTCCCCGGAACAAGTGGCCTGCCTACCCCCTCTGATTGGTCCTGTATACACTCTGTCAAACAAACTGAATGAATGCAAATGAAAGAATTTACAGCCACAAGTTAGCGCGGTTTGGATTGTAAAGTTCTGAAATGGAATGGTGTCGTGCATTGTGAGACTATTGCACTGTTCTAGTTCACATTATACTTTTCCACAAAGACAGAATTTTTCCATTAGGAACACATATTTTGAATTCATAAATATGTAATGTCTAGATTTTTAACTGTTTTTCTCAGTACTTAATTGGATCAAATATCTTGAAGATTAATTAGTTAACTTTTAGTGACACATATTTGTTACCTAAATTACTCTTGGTTATGGCTGTTTTAATGTTTTAAACATTGATACATTTTGTAATGGTCAAGAGAACAGACTTTTGCTAATAAAACAGACCAGAGCTGCTACAAGTGATGTTGAACTGATGCACAGATTGTTATTGTGCAGTGATGTTTCAACTTCATCGAGGAATGAATTCAGGTTACAATTGATACTGGCTGTGATATTAATAGAATTAATGTTGCATTAATTATGCAGATGAGGTTCGAACTGGAGCTTATCGTCAGCTTTTCCATCCTGAACAACTTATTACGGGTAAAGAAGATGCTGCTAATAATTACGCTAGAGGCCATTACACAGTCGGGAAAGAACTCATTGACCTCGTACTAGACAAAATTCGCAAAATGGTATTTGACAGTTTTTCTGTTTTTGTGTACAATTGTGTTAATTTTTTGTGCACTTTATTCACTATTCTAAAGCATTTAATCCAAAATTGAACTACCGGTAATTGCACATTTAAGTAAGTAGGATGGATAAAATAAAGTTTTGCGTGAGTCTAGAAACAGCTATCATTTGACTGGTAAAAAACGAATTCTATACATGAGATGATAGCATTTATTCTGAATGATGATATACATTTAATTTCCTTGATGTTAGCTTTTAAAACATGGCAGCAGATTCTAGTTTTGTACCTCACTATGTAAACTTGCAAATTCTTCGATGCTTTCCTACTTTTCCTTTCATATTGGCAATGATTTTGCTTAGTGAATTTTAGTTACATGGGTTATTCTTTAACAGACTGACCAGTGTGCTGGGCTTCAAGGCTTCTTGGTATTCCACAGTTTTGGTGGAGGCACTGGAAGTGGCTTTTCCTCTCTTCTAATGGAGCGACTTTCCACTGATTATGGCAAAAAGTCAAAGCTGGAATTTGCTGTATATCCAGCACCTCAGGTATCACTGCAAAACTGTAGAGAATTTTTGTGATAAGGTTGCATTAGCAAAGTTTATGTGAATAGGCTTTTTTCATTTTTTGTTGCTGTTAAAAAATATTCTTCATTTTTTATATTTTTATTATAGAACCCAAGCCACACCACTCACCGTCTGAAAAAGTGATTTATAAATCATAAATCATTACAACAAAAAATGTGAAATGACAGACAAGAGCATTTTGACGTATAGTGTTTTGGTAGTGTTTCAGTGATAGGCACTATTCTTACTGTAATAACAATATCAGTTTCATTCAAAAGATTATCTTTGTGGATTGAATGAAAACTAAGAAATGTTGACGTTCCTTATATCTTTCTGGCTAACCGACTTGTTTGATTTATGGTTTAAATCAGCTCAGCAATTCTTTTCCTTATAAGATGGTTTGATTTTATTTTCTTGAAAAATATAGGAAGTTTGGCCAAGTTAGGCTCTGTGAACATTTTCATTTCATTCCTATGATATTTGTGCGTGTTTATATTGAAGTTACAGTATAGTCTTATGACAGAGGAATTCAAAGGGCTTTGCTAATTTCATCTGTTATATGCAGAGCTTGTAATAGTCAAGTTGCCTGTTTTAATTACATTTTATTGTAGGGATTCTAGGGCCTTGTCTGCTATTAGGGAAAGACCGGAAATCACTCCAGACATTCGCTCCGGCCGGATAGTATGGTATTTGGCAATATCCAGATTCGCCAAATGCTTATGTCACGAAACTACCGAATCCGAATATTTATATGTGCTTTGATTTTTAATGTTTTGTTGAATGATTTAATTGTAACTTTACAGATTTCATTTAATTGTTTAAATTAGTTCATTTAATTGTTTAAATTAGTTCATTTAATTGTTTAAAGTCACAACTGCAACTTCAAAGTGAACTTTTAAGTTGCAGTTGTGACTTTAAACCAAACCTTTTCAAGACTCTTTATGCTTGTGGGACGTGTGATGGCTTAATGAGTCTTATTCTGAGTTCTTAGTTCTGAGGAAATGGTTATCCTATTTATTTTCGATCCCAGGTAGTCTACCTGAAAACTCATGACTCACAGGATCATTCTAATCCTGTGTGATAATATTTGCTCCGGATCCAGTAAATGTTGACCCAAAATATCCGGCTCCAGTATCCGGTGAAATATACATATCCGGTCATTCCCTATCTGCTTTAGCCAGATTTAAATTATAGCCAAGTTTTTTTTAAGTGGATTCTGTATAGTTTATTTCAGTTTGCCATCTGTAATATTTGTAATAGATTGAAAAATGATGTCAAATTGCTGCCATTTCAACGTTGGCGTTCTTTTTTCTGCGTGATGTAGATCTGTACAGCAGTTGTGGAGCCTTACAATTCCGTACTAACCACACACACTACAATGACTCATTCAGATTGTGCGTTCGTTGTTGACAATGAGGCGATCTACGACATCTGCCAACGCAATTTAGATATTGAAAGACCGTCGTACAAGAACCTCAATCGTCTCATCGGTCAAGTCGTCTCCTCAATAACCGCCTCTCTCCGATTCGACGGGGCCATAAATGTTGACCTGACTGAATTCCAGACAAATCTTGTTCCCTATCCTCGAATACATTTCCCACTTGTCACTTTTGCACCAATCATATCAAGTATTTCAAGCTATTTAATTGTTACATGTTAAATTTTACAAGTGTTTAACTTTATTTTCTAAAGTACTAAAGACAATTATATAAATTTATACTAAGAAACTTTTTTAATGTTTTTAAAATTCCTGTTTGGGTCGTGTAATTGCTGTCTATCCTTTGATTGTTTACCACTGCAATGGACCGAATGCAGTGATTGCAGTGATGGCTACTAAGTGTGATTTCATTATCTATGCACAAAATGTTTTACAGAGTCATCCAGTTGAAACGCTATTATCCTGTTTCATTATAAATATTTTGACAACCCCTGGGTCAAAATGCATAGAATTTGTTGCACTTCTGCAGAATTATATTGTTAATACATTCATTTAAGTTTTACTTTAAAATTTCAACGTGCAGTGGACCCACCTAGCGAAAACACAGGCTTTCTGTAGAACGTGTGCATCAGAAGATGAGCTACTATGTTTGGTTGCTGAAATTAGTAACTGATACAGAATGGGAATTGCAAGCTGTAATTTCGTAAGAAAACGGCCTGTCCTCATGGCTGCATTTTAGTTCCCGAACAACTAATATTGCTTGCTGTTCAGACAGAGCATGGACGACCATTGCATTGCTGGTTCTCCATTGAACCAGAACAGTCGGCGTTTTTCAGTTGGTGCTCTTACTGGTTCTGATCCATATCTTGTTTGAAAATTTTGTCAGAAGTCATCATGAACCTCAGCCCTTTGCCTAATGCAAACCCATACGGGAGTCATATTAGATATTTTCAGGAATCGAAAACAATAGTTTAATTTTGTTTAAAGTGTTCGGCAGTCTTTTTAGACTTTTACCACTATAATCTTGATGTTCTTTTTTCTTGAAAACAATCATCTTTTGAACCTCAGCCCTTTGCCTGATGCAAATCCTTTATCAGAAAACAATCATCTTTTGATATTTTGTCCATTTTGTTAAAAATGTAACATGACAACAAAAACAGATCATAAATTAAACAAGGACATCAGTATGACATCAAAGAAGACCATAATAAGTAAGTAAGAAAATTTATTAAGACTGTATTAAATGCTTAGTAGCTTATTTTAGTAGCCAATCAGCACAGCTCATGTTTTGATGAGCACATCCTACAGAAAGCCTGTTTTTACTGGGTGGCACCACTATATGTTGATATTATGTTCAAATTTTAAAGAAAAACTTAAATGACTGTATTCAAAATATAATACCGCAAAAGTATACCAAATTTTGGGCATTTTGATCCAGGGGTTGTTCAAAATTTTTACAATGAAACTGGTGGTACCGTTTTTATTGTCCCACTCTGCATTTTGCAGAATAGAATTCATCTGATCATCATTTTTAATTGGTTAAGAATAATATTGTTAATGATAGAAATAGACAGTAATATTTTAGATATGTGAGACTTTAGCTATACACCCAGGGTCCAGGTAAAGCGATGCATCATTGGTTGTGTTTGATTCGGCTGCATTTTAAAAATTTTATGTATGCATTCATTTACAGTGGAAAAGGCGTACCACGAGCAGCTTTCGGTGGCAGAATTGACGAATGCTTGCTTCGAACCATCCAATCAGATGGTAAAATGTGATCCACGCCGTGGCAAGTATATGGCCTGCTGTTTGCTCTACCGTGGCGATGTTGTTCCGAAGGATGTCAATGCTGCCATTGCCACCATTAAGAGCAAGCGCGTGATACAGTTTGTAGACTGGTGCCCAACTGGCTTTAAGGTTGGAATCAATTATCAGCCTCCAACCACCGTTCCAGGTTTGTCCTCAATTGTTAATTGCAATATTTATTTTAATATGTCACGATGCTGCAGTAGTAGTCTAGTGGTTAACGAGCTGGTCTTTAAAACACAAGATCTGGGCTTCAAGTTGTTAACTGTTATGGAAAATTTATTTAATTTCGCCAATATTATAACTGTTCTCTCATTTGAACCATCTGTGAGTGAGCTCGTTGGATGAGATGGTGAGCAGGGGTATAGCGACGGGGGGGTATATTGGTATATACCCCCAAAATCGGTATATATGTATGTGTATATATATATATATATATATATATATAGCAGTTAATAGCACATGTAATATACCGGTATAATGGTATATACAGTATAACATACAGGGCTTTTTTCTTTAAAAAAAGGTTTGGGAACTCATCCTTTTTTGCTCTTCAACAAAAACGGTTGTGGGAACGCCCGTACCTGTATGTTCCCAAACGCATTATTACATATCCATAATTATATATACAATCTGGCAAAAAAGGTGTGGGAACACCGTTCCCATGCATTCCCACTGAAAAAAGCCCTGATAACATATAATATATATACTCGTATAACATATATATTAGATATAATATATATAACAATATATACCCTCAAATTTATACCCCCTTCTCAAATCAAATTCTGGCTATGCCCCTGATGGTGAGGGTTAAACTGATGACCACACTCATTCAGCCAATGCCTTTGAAATTAAAGGCTCTACGGTCTAATCTTAGGTCTTCACTTTTCAGCGATCCTCATCATCATATTCCATCAAGTTGACATCAGCTATTAATGAAATCTTGGATGAGTTTTCTCCATTCTTCTAAACTCATTACCATTTTTATTTAGTTCTTCCAAGATCACGTGCATTGCTTCATTGATTCCATCAGTCCATAGAAAAAGCATTTATCAAGAAAAAAAAAAAACACAACACAAGAAATATGAATAAAAATGCTGGCTGGATCTCTCAATAAATATATAACAGAAAGGGCCCAAAATCCAATAACTTCAGGAGAAGATGCTGACCAATGGCCAGCTTAACTTTTGGCTCAATTGGCTGCAGCCTAGGGCCCAAATTTTAATGGCTGCCAAGTTTTAAGGGCCCCCAAACCACTTCAGAAATTCTTTGTTAGCCAGTTTAGTTTACATTTGATTAGAATTGGTTGAAAAGACGTTATGATAAATTTAAATGATCCAGCAACTTGGCCAGAACATTTGAACACAAACACTCATGCAGAAACTGATTGCCAGTGGCCTAAAGAAATAGAAGAAAAGAATTTCCAGGAGATGTGTCTAAAATACTAAGTTGGTGAGCAACAAATTCCAGAAATCTTGGCACTGTGTCTCCTTATCGTTTGCTACATAAGGCCCTGCAAACTCTATGGCCGGCCCTCATTGTTGACCCCGATGTTTCTTATAATTTATACTTGATAATTACATGACCATTTAACAACTATTAATCAGTTTATTTGCCTTACATTTGCTGTTTTGTTTCTGCTTCCAGGAGGTGATTTGGCAAAGTTGCAGAGGGCTGTATGTATGCTGAGCAATTCTACTGCCATATCCGTGGCCTGGGCAAGATTGAATCATAAATTTGACCTCATGTATCACAAGCGTGCATTTGTGCATTGGTATGTCGGGGAAGGTGAGTATGACTAGGCTAATCCCTAGACTAATTGACTACCGGTAATATACCGGTAGTTATTGTTTTCATTATTATTGTAATGTAATGTAACAAGAAAAATAAGTGATTGAAACATTAATTTTAACACTGGAAAGATGACAAGGGTTGAAGGCGTTGTTGGTAACAATTGTTCTGACGGTTTCATATTTAAGGGGTCTGACTGTTTGTGATTTTAACATACATTTTAACATGTGGCGAGGGGAGAGGAGGGTAAAAATCTGTACAGTACAAAGCATGAATTCAATGATTGGGTTTTAGTATTATTAGCGAGCATCTTTCTAGTTAATTTTAACCAAGGGGTTTTATGGACGTCATTTATGAATTTGCCATTAAAATTTTTTGACTACACAACATTGTATCTTGATTTCAGTGTATTATTTGGATTCTTATTTGAAGTAATGGGTTTGTATAAAGATAATAAATGCCATATTAGTGATTTGCTGTAAAATTTTATTATAACAGGAATGGAAGAAGGCGAGTTTTGTGAGGCACGAGAGGATTTGGCAGCTCTTGAAAGAGATTATGAAGAGGTGTGTGCTGATTCTGTCGACATTGAAGCCAATGGTACAACGGCAGATGAAGAGGATTATTATTAAATATTGTTACTTTTAAGTGCGATGATGAGTTTTGTATTTTGAACATCTGTTTTGATGTGTCTTGCTTCCTGCTTGAAACAAGTTTTAATTAGATGAGTGAATTTAGTAATATAATTAAAGATTTTATTTTAAAATCATTTGAGCTTTGTTGACTTTTAATTCACATTGCGAACCAATAAACCCCAAACCCTTTTTATTTTGGCTATGACTTTGTCAAATTTTGACCAATCTTGATAATATTCGTTAGGGATGTCGGATGAAGAATCCCCCAACACATCCATGCTCAGGTAGTTTACAACATGTTTTATTTGTAGCAACTCTGCCACGAAACAAAGCAGATCGTAATTATTTGTTTACATGATAATAATCATAAATTTGGCAGCAGTGGTCATTGTGTTAGTGGCAAATGTGCATTGACGGAAAAGGCATAGTGAGCGGATGGCAATCATGGCATGAAGCATCTCCTGCAGCGCAGCTCGTCACAACAGCTTGATATCCGGTTCAATGAAAGCGAGACTGATGCAGCCCAGTTTGGATAAAACTGTGAAAGCCATTGCTAACTGGCTGAACGTTGGGCGTGTGCAGAGCACTGAGAGCAGTCTCGCATCCGCAATGACACGTTGCTTTACTGCAATCGGAGCGTAAGTCCGGGCATTTATAGGTTAAAACTGGTGGTGCCACAGTGGATAATTTTGTCCGGCGCATTATTCATGATGATCTGTATTTGAAGTGCTTGAAGACGAGAGGATAAGGTATTCACGTGACTTTCTACTGCAGGAGATTTACTTACTCATTAAAAGACATTTCTAATCTCGAGACAGCGATTTAACGTCTATACTTTATCATAAACAACGAAGATGGCGTCGTAACGAATGCTGTTTGAAGCGGAGTCTGACGCTGATTATTAAAGTAGTTATTCCATTACTTTAATTAATAAATACGTTTTATTTTAATAAATTTAATTTGCGGTATATTAATATATTGTTTAACAGCGGGTGATTGCAAGATTCTGTGTAAACGACAGATGTCGACACATGTCAACCGGCGCCGAGTGAACATAGCTCTTTGGGATTATTATTATTATTATTATTATTATTATTATTATTATTATTATTATTATTATTATTATTATTTGTCATTATTAATAAACAGTGACAATTTCTAGTGTGCCTTGTCCTTAAGGATTACCAAATGTCAGGAGCAGTCAGGTCCTTATCCTCACATTACAGAGTCCAGCTATAAAACATTTAATAAAATAAGTCACCATCATTCTGCCACTCCGCCACACCATTGCTCCATTCCGTGATGTTATTCATCCAGGTTGTTCTTAGTTTTCCTCTGCTTCTTTGTCCTGTGATCCCTTGCATTATGGACTTTTCTAATTTTGTGATTGAATTGAAATTGTGTTTGGTTTTTCTTTTCTGACTTTTTGGTGTTTCCCTGTCGCTTCGGGGTAAGTCCTCGTCCTTTATTTGTCCAAAATATTTTAATTTTTCTTTCATTTTGACGAGTAGTATTTTTTCCATTTCTGCTTTTGTGATCCCTTGCATTAGTACTTTTCATCATTCGTTCTTTTAATTTTCTTTCATTTTGTGAGTAGTATTTTTTCCATTTCTAGGTGTATGATGCCTTATATATATTTTTTTTTTTTGGGGCATTTCATTTAAAATGCTTCTATTCTTCTCTCTTCATCCTTCTTTAGTGTTCATGCCTCGCATCTGTAAGTGGCAACTGGCCAAACTAAGGCATTTAGCAGTCGTACTTTAATTGGGATACTGATGTTTTTATTTTTCAAGATTTCCAACATTAGATGTATGCCATCAGTGGTGTTTGCATCGAATCCTGCATCTCTCATATACAACGCATACCACAAACACTGAGGTATACAGAAGGACAGGAGAGAGTCCAATCTCGAACAGGTTCCGCAGCAGGAGACTGCAGTACTTTGGACATGTTGCTAGAGCCGACCCTGAGAAGGACCATGCCCGAGCCCTCAATGTCAGCATTCATGGGCTGCCAAAGACCTGGAAAAGACCAGTGGGTAGGCCCAAAACAACCTGGATAAGAACGATCGAGAAAGACCTAGCCCCACTCAACTTTGGCCTTGCCATGGCATGGAAGCGGGCGCAGGACAGAGAATTATGGCACCGGACTTTGGAAACAGCAACGCTCCACTAGTGGGCATGCTAAGAAGAAGAAAAAGAAGATTTCCCCATTGTCTTTCCCAGGCCCAATCTGCTTCTGATTTCGGTTACATAGTTAGCATCCATCTGTAATTCTAAATCCCAGATATGGAAATTCTTTGCCTTGTCCTATTTGTTCTTCTACAGATATGTGTGTGGAAAACTTTATCTTTGTGCCATGATCTTTGTCTTGTTCATGTTCAGTTCTAGACTGTATTCACTAGTGGCAGCAACTAATCTCCTCAGCAATTCTTGTAGTTCCTCCTCTGATGTTGCTATAAGTGCAGTGTCATCGGCTTACGTCAGGTTGTTGATTCTTTTGCCGCCAATCCTGTATCCTCCCTTGTAGCCCTCTAGAGCTTTCCTCATTGCCATCTCTGCAACAATGTTGAACATATGCAGGGACAGGATGCATCCCTGTCGTGCTCCATTCAAGACTTGAAACCACTCGGTGATTGAGTTTGCAACCTTTACTTGTGCTGACTGTTTTTATACAAATTAGCAAGCAATGAGACCAGGCGGTTAGAGTATCCCATGTCCAGCATTGTCCACCACAGTTTCTCGTGAATCACAGTATCAAAAGCCTAGGCTAAGTCTATGAAACAGAGGTATAATGATTGTATTCTTTTGCCTTGCACATTATAAATAATGGCAGTACTTTTTTCTAGAAAAAAGGTTTGGGAACGCATTCCGAGGGCCATCGAGAGAAATACCTATGGGTCCCTAAAAAGTTTAGAAATTTTCAGCATTTTTTTACATATTTATTTAGTGAAGATGATTTTTTGATTTTTTGCTCATCAAATGTCCAAAAGTTGGTGATGACATTTTTTCTCATCAAGTCCAAAGTGAGTAAGACACGATGCATGCGCACTATTGCATATCAATATATAAGAGAATCTGGAAAAAAGGTGCGGGAACGCTTTTGCTGTGCGTTCCCACACTCACTTCATTGCATATCACTATATAAACGAACCTGGCTAAAATGGTTTGTTCCCACTGAAAATAGGCACTGAATAACAGTAATAATTTTTGTATAAATGACAGTAATCATATAAAAACAGAAACGAATGGATTACAATCTAAGGCAGAAAGGAATATGATTTTCAGAACAGATATCTTCTCTAGATTTTTCTTGAAGGATGACAGAGACATGAATGATTTCACTGACATTGGTAGATCGTTCCTTGTCTGTGGCCCCTAACACTGCAAATGACCTAGAACCAAGTGATGTTTTACAGTGAGGTATCTTCATAAGACTTTGAGCATCAGACCTCGGGTGCAATTGCAACCTTCATGTTGTTGTTGGTACAAAATACTCCTCTCGAGCAATCTGTTTATCGATTTGAATGCAAGAAGAGAATGTAATAAATTCTCTCTCAGACTTTGAGTCAGTGAAGTTGGTGAGTTAGTGGGGTGATGTGGTCACAATGTCCAGCGCCAAGGACATGCCTTGAAACTGCGTTCTGCACTGCCACTGACTGTAGGCAATTGAGCTCATAGTCAGGTGGGCTGTAGAGAAGACTTTTACAGTAATACACTTTAGGCATGACAAAACATGCTACCAAACTGGCAAATTCAGTTGTGGGCAGTTTTTAATCTAGAACTCCTGGACTCCGGGGACTGGCACTGACAAAGCCGGGGGGAATTCTGCTAGGGGGCTGCTGTTAGTCCATGTAGTATGCCAAAATTTCCGGGGAATTTGAAATTTTCGGGGAGGGGAGAAAGAGCCATTTCTCAATATACTGAAGCAAGGTCTGACAGTTGTGGAAATGTGTGTAGTAAACGACAGCTTTGAGTCAAAGATTGCTCTAAGATTGCATAGATTTGTTGATGGAGGGATATTTGCATTTTTGAGATGAAGAGCATGATGTACAGAACTGTTCTGATTCCAAGAAGAGCTGAAGCATATTAAGTCTGTGTTTAGATGGATTCATTTTCAGTCGATTTTTCTCAGCCAGTCATCTAAACTGTTGATGCAGGCTTCCATGGTTTCAGCCAAATCAAGACTGTTCTTTCTGACAATTTGAATATATGTGATAGTCATCTGCATACAAGTGAGACTGTAGACCATGCTTTTCAATTATTCTGTACTGATCTGTAATGTATAATAAGAACAGAATTGCACCAAGAACTGATCATTATGTTATACCATAGAGGATCACCTTTGAGGTTGTTGTGTATCTGGATAAGACAACTGACTGTGCCCTTCCAGATAAATAGGACTTGATCCAATCAAGCGCTTTTGATGTCACGCCAAATGAAATCCTTAAATTATTTAGCAGAATTTCATGATCAACAGTATCAAATGTGGATGACATGTTGAGAAAAATGCATAAGTGCAATTTTGACCTTTATCCATGGCCATTGAAAGGTCAGAGAAAACTATAAGCAAAGCTGTTTCAGTAGAGTGGCAGACTGATGAGGAAGAAGAAGACTTATGGTACAGTTCAGATAGCTGCATTGATGCCAGTTTTTCCAGACCCTTGGAGAGAAAAGTTAAATTTGAAACTGATCTGTAATTATTGCTTGGACGTGCGCTTGAACTGCCAGTCTCAAGCCTAGGGCTGTGATGGGAGGCAGAACAGCCAACGAATGCGCGCGGTGATGGCGTTGAATCTGGCTTGATGGAAAAGGTGATGGTGGATTTTAAGTGGAGAAACAATGGACGATCCCAGGCTGATTTATTGGTTTTCGCCAGCGACAATGTCTGGCTCATTGCATTCTAAAGACCAGCGTGTCATTGAGGCGTTCAAGTGAGCGTCCTCAGGAATTGCCGTGTTGGCGAGGATGGAAGTCTGGAGCCTGGCGGTACCTGCAGCTGAAGCCAAAAAGGCAGGAAGTGTAGCGAGGTTGACCGTCGGATGCCCAAACCTCCGTCTCTGATTGGCAATGTAGCCTGGAGCCAGTGTTCGGCTGAAAGATTCAGGTTTAGGACTTGTGATAGAAAAGTTCGAATTGGATGAGTGTTGGGTGGTCCATGCACGGAGTGCAGCGAAAGTGTACAGAAGTTGATTGATGGAACAGAAAATGGTGTCGTGTCTCGGCAGGTTCTGATCCGCGAGCAAGGCACCGAGAGAGAGCGATTCCGGTGTGGACAGTGGCGCGCGAACAGGCCTCGTTCGAGGACCGGTAGGAACTGGCTTAGGATCCCTGGAAGAGATGGTGGATACTGTTTGAAATGATTTCGCATTTATTGACGTTCTTGAGCATTTTGCTGGCTTCATCAGACAAGATTTCGGCGTCATGCTGCCTCTTGAATTGTACCTCCGACTACGCAGTTCTGAAGAGATAAATGGCTGGATGGCCATACAGAACAGAAAAGCCTGTGAGATGGATCTTGTTGCCGAATAGCCAGACAAGCCTTAAAACGTCATCTGGCGCGCGCTTTCTAAAGCTGGCATCCCTTCCAGGAAAGAACCGGTCGGATTGAATGTTCCGATGGCAAACGCCCTGACGGCCAAACTCTCATCCCGTGGGAGAACGGAAAATGTATCACTCTCACCCTGGAAGAGCCGTGGCTGCAATGCGGCCCATCGGAAATGCCACAAGAAAAAACATTCATCTACAAGACTGGATTCATTTCAGTGTTCTTTAAAAGTGGAGTCACAATCGAGTGCTTCCAAAGTGAAGGGAAAATGGTGGAGGAAAAAGATCCATTGAAAAAACAAGTGAAGAATGGAGCTAGCTGAGGTGTAACTTTCTTGAGCAGTCATGTGCATTAATATGAAAGCACTACATAAATTGTAGCTTTTTGCAAGTAAACTTTGAATGAATGCATGAAGTATCACTTTCAGAACAATGTTGCCCTAAAACATTTGTCTACCAAGACTGGACGTTTCACTCCCAGACTAAATGATTGCCTACACCGATACTTTGCTTCGGTTCCAAATTCAGAATCATTGTTATTGAATATGTGATTTATAAAAGAAAGCTTTTAAGTCAAATTTATAGCATTTTGATATTGATATTATAGGCAGTTAACATGCAACATGTATGTTATACAGGTATAGTTTTGCACTACATTGATTCAGTATTAACCTTTTGCAGAGAGTTTATGTTCCAGAATGGTCATGAACTTTGATCTACAGTTGTTCTGTGAAAATCTGAAAGCCACAAAGCCACCATATGAATGTCCTATAGATGGCTGTAGGAAAATTTATAGAAGCCATGCAGGAATTCAGTCACATCTGTACAACCATGACCACGACAGCCCCGAGAGTGGCATACCTCCCAACTCTTTGCTGTCAAACAGTCCGGATAGATCTGCAAGCACACCTAACTTGGGGCTAAATTCCAGAACAACGAAGTCATGTGATATATCAGATGGTGAAAGTGCACTGTGGGTTGAGATTGAACTTAGTGGGTGCACTTATAAAATTAATATCGACGAGCCACTTGTTTTAGTAAATAATGAATCTAATGACAGAGTTGTGACAAAGTCAGTGGAAAATGTGTACTCTTCATCGTCTAAAGATTCTCCCAGTGTTCAGAAAGTTGTTGAAGGTGGCTGTTCACTTTTGCAAAGTGCAAAATTACCGGAAGTTCATTTCAAGGTTCTCGATGATTACGTTCCGCCAACTGATGTTCCGCCCAAACCTTCCAATTATTATCGTTTCATTGAGAAAACTCAAGAAGAACTAGACGATGAGGTTGAATATGACTTGGATGAAGAGGTCAGTTATATTTATTCTATGCAACCGTTAAGTTGTATGCCTTATTTGAATATACCTCATACAATACAGTCCTAGGGAGATGTGGTAGAATCATTACCAATTGCTGGAAACTAAAGTTACTAGAAATTCTTAACTTAGGCATATCTTTGTTAGATGGTAGATCATCGTTTGCCTTTGCAGTTTTTGTTTGTTTGTATGTTGCATGATGTTGATCACAACATGGAATATTTGTTTACCCCACTGATAACTGGTAAATACAGGGTGGACTGCCTGGCAAGTGATCATACTTTTAATTCAGATCATCCAGTTGTGCTTTGCCAGCAATGCAGTCATAGCTTTCTGCCATGGTCCTTCATTACTGAGTGACTTTTATTGTCTGGTTATTTTTCTATATGCAGTCATCCCAGCTCATTTAAGATCTTCTTTGTTGTCCACATTTTTGAGAATTACGTAATTTAATATGTATCAGATAAGTTAGAAGTAGTTTATTCTAAACATTGCTAATTTTTAAATTACTTATTTTCTTTTGCATATTAGGATTTTGTTTGGCTTGAACTAATGAATGATAAAAGAAGACAGGAACGTCTTCCGCCCGTTTCAAAAACTGTTCTTGAATTACTCTTGGATCGGTTTGAAAAGTACTGCTACTTTGAGGTTAAGACTTCGAAACATTTACCTAGAGATGAAGATGCAATCTGTTCTGTTTGTCTTGATGGCGAATGTCATGTGAACAACGTCATTCTCTTTTGTGACCTCTGTAACCTTGCTGTACATCAAGAATGCTACGGAGTGCCACACATTCCGGAAGGATCGTGGATCTGTAGGCGTTGTTTGTTGTCACCTTCGAAATCGGTCGAGTGTTGTCTCTGTCCAAACAGACGTGGCGCCTTCAAGCAGACGGAGGATGGTCGCTGGGCTCATGTTATATGCGCTCTTTGGATTCCGGAAGTTGGATTTGCAAATGGCGTGTTTCTCGAACCAATCGATGGCATTAGACGAATCGCTGCTGCACGTTGGAAGCTGGTCTGCTACATCTGTAAACAACGAGGCATCGGTGCTTGTATACAGTGTCACAAGACGAGTTGCTACACCGCCTTTCATGTCACTTGCGCTCAGCATGCTGGACTTTATATGAAGACGGAATCGATTCGCGATACGGGTGTCAATGGGACCAGTCTAAGCGTTCGAAAGACGGCATTCTGCGACATCCATTCGCCTCTGCAGAATGAATCTGCATCAGTTAGTAGCAGCGATGAGGACAACGATTCATCTAGTTCTTTGCTGCTTCCTGCCGAGGCTAGAGCCATATCAAAGCAGAGGCTTAGGAAGGCAAGAAAGGCATTGGCAGAAGGTCGCACTACCTCTCCTATTTTAGCAGTTCCTGTGATTTCACCCGAGAGGTTAGTGTTGTCTGAGTCTTAGCATGAGTGCTGCTACGAGATATATTACAACTTTATTGTCAGTTCTTGTTTTCTGTCTTTGTCATTTAATTAGCATTGTGCAGTAGCTGAAATGCATCATGTATTTGCCTAAAACAACACTCAGTGATGAATTTTAATGCATTTATTTAATTTATTTTAATGCATGTATTTTAGTATCCAGGAAATCACCGATAAAGTGAACTTCTGTTCAAAGGAGGAATTCATCCGACGTCTTTGTAGTTACTGGTGTCTCAAGCGCCAGTCGAAAAACGGTGTTCCTCTCTTGCATACATCTATGTCCTCTGTTAACATTTTGCGTGATCGAGACTTTAGACAAGTGAGCACTGATTACAAATCTTGTTTATTGGTGAAGGATTTTAAAATTATGTTCAATTGTTCATCTTTTCATTTACTTTCTGCTCTGTACTTCACTTGACTATTGCATTTTGTGGTAATTAATCTTTTGTTTTGATTGATATGTTACCATTCTGAACAATGAGGTAGTGATGATAATGTCAGGTCAGATCTTGTATGAACAGAAAGGAAATATGAAAAATCACTGGAGCAATATAAGGACTCTGAGTGATAGGCACAATATCTAAGCTGAACTTTCCATTTTGACTGGCTTTGTGTGGAAAGTTCTGATAATTTGAATTCCATGGCATGGTAAAATGTTTTTTGTTTCTGCTTTGTAATAATGATCATAAAATGATTGTAGTGTTGTTGTTGTTGATGATGATGATGATGATGATGATGATGATGATGATGATGATGATGATGACAATGATGATGATGATGATGATGACAATGTTGATGATGATGACAATGATGATGATGATGATGACAATGATGATGACAATGATGATAATGATGATGATGATGATTATGATGATTATGATGATGATGATGATGATGATGACAACGACGATGACAATGATGACGACAACGACATTGAGGATGATTCTATTAGATATTTATATTTATGTGCTATATTTGAGTTACATAATCAAGTCTAATGAAATAAATTCATCAATTTTTTTATAATTTAATTATTATTTTCAGACACTTCACAACCCTGTTTCTGCAGGAAATACAAGCAACAAATCAAAAGTAGATCAAGATATTATATATATACCTTTATGTTCTATGTATTTCAATTGGAAAATATAAAAATTGACTATAGTAATATGTAAGGAGCAGAAGTATCTTTGCTGAGTGATTGTTAGTTTTATCTTTTTTAGGATAATTCATCATGGGACAATTTGCCCTAATGCCATTTATGTTGTTTAAAACTCTGTCTTTAAAACATTTAAAATAAAATGTAAATCATGTTTACTGTGAAATTATAGAGCTGTGATATTAGATTTAAGTTGTGGATACATCCATGCAGGTAATCCTTTTATGTACTATTGGTGTAATCATGTGCAATCACGTGTAACTGACCGTCATGATATCGATATTTATCTTCTTTATAGAGAGTTTTTACAGGCAATCAATTGTTCAGCAACTAAGCGATTCATGTTTTGTGTTTCCATATTTTGACAACTAATCTTGGCACAGTTGGGTGCGTAGCATGAACTGAACGTGAAAATTCATTGTCATCCTCCTACTACATTGTTAGTGTGACATTGTACCATGCCCTCTACTGTGTTGTTAGTGCAGACAGTATCATCCAAAGCAGTTTGGTAGCAATACCACAAGTTTATTGGAAAGAGAGGTGTGTCTCTTTGATACTAGCTGTTTGCCCGTCAAAAATGACGGGGATGGTTGGCTGTTTTCCTGCCTGATTTTTTTGTAAACGTTATAGCATTTTGTCCAATGATTTATTCTGAACATGGCTTGATGAACAGTTTGATGTTTTCTGGGTTTCTTGTTCAAGATAACACCACATATAATTGGCCATGGGAAAAGATTGGCTCTGTTAAATATACCGGTATTCTACATGTTGAGATGTTTTCCCTTACCTCTTGTTTGGTCATTGCAGATGCAGGGAGGGGGAAATAGGATATCTGAGTTATGTCAATCAATTGTATCCATTTTGTATGGAATATTATGAGGAGAGGGTAGGAAGACAGGAAAGGGGAGGGAGGGAGATAGGAGGTAATAGGATAAGGAAGGAAGAGAGAGTGGGGAGGAAGATAGGAGAATAAGAGAGTTGGTAGGCAAAGAAGAGGGAAGGAAGAAGGTAGGGTAGGGAAAAGGGTGAGGAGGAGGGTTGTGTGGTGCAGTAGGGATGAGAGGGAATGGGGAAGGGGAATTAGATGGGAGGGAGATAGGGGAATGAGAAGGGAGAGAAGGGAAGGAGAAGAATGGGACAGATAAGAGTGGGGTTGGAAAAAAATAGGTGACAAACACACACAAAGTTAGAAAACTATACACAGTTGGCTATAAGATATAGAAAGCAATGTCCAGCAAAACAATATATTATATATTATGAAATGACTTCACCTCATCAAGCTCTGTCCATTATTAAATTACATTGCTTAGCAACGATTACAAGATGGCAACAGTGCATCGTCCAATGGGAACAGTGTTATGCACAGACATTAGGAAGCTATATATAGAATGCTCCATGCAAAATGTTTCTTTAGCTTTAAGTTTGCAGCCCTATTCTTTATTAGAATTGTTATTGACAGATTGTTTATCTGCAATGACTTGTCCTGTGACAAATTGTCCAGAAGCAGTTTCATTTATTGTGTTATGAAGTGGATTGGTGGTGTTTTTTAGTCGGTAAATGCTGAGACTTCTGGTGTGAAGCTCAAGGAGCAGTTTAGTTATTGTAAGAAGCTACGGCAACAGTTGGAGAAAGTTCGTCTGCTCAACGAACTCATACGCAAACGAGAAAAGCTAAAACAAGAGCATGTAAGTTGAGATCAGTTTTTAAAAATACATTTTCTTTATTGTATCTATAATCAAACCCAGATAATCATAATGTTGCTGAGAAATATTGATTAAAGCTTATATAACAGCTGAAAGTGTATCCTAATTATATAAATGTACACATACAGGTAATGTAGAAACATAATCTATATGTGTATTTGCATGTGTATATTTGTGCTTGTCTAGTTACATATATATATATATATATATATATATATATATATATATATATGTGTGTGTGTGTGTGTGTGTGTGTGTGTTTATTTATTTAAAGAAAACAGGGAAGTGTTGCTTAATTAATGCTGCTTTTTTGACAGCTCAAGTTACATCAGCAAGTTTTGCAGCTGCAGCTGGCACCTTTTGTTTCACTTCTATTGCAAACACTGGACCAGGTGCAGGACAAAGCACAGGAATTTGGTCTGTGCAAATATCTGTCGCATAATTCGGTAAATCATGTTGTTGTTCATTTCATCAGAGGTAATTTCTTGTGGATAGCGTGCTAAAAAAATTTCTTGAATTTTAGAAGATTTGCTTGTTGCTTAATGAGATAATTTATTTTAACAACTTTTTATTGTGTCTTGAACTTTGATTTATTAGGAGGTTTCTTTCTTTCGATTGTCTTATTTTGCGTGATAAAATGTTTAATGCATTCGGAAGGCAGATTCATTACAGAAAAATGGTTCTCTTCTTCTGCCTGTCCTTTTAGTATCTTGCTGTTAATGTTACATCTTAACTGTACACTCAATTACATATGCTTTTGAAAGTCTTCTTCTTTGGGTTTGTAAATTTAATGTTTCCTCGATTTATGATCTGATACTAATAAACTAATTTAATTGATTGATTGATCGATCAATTGACCGATTGATTGATCAATCAATCAATCTATAGATCGATCGATTGACTGATGGATCGATTGATTGAAGAGGTTTCTTTAGTAGTTTTGCAGAGTTATGTCTGCATGGAAGGAAATTTATGAAAATATTGCTTTGTTTAGTTGTTAGAGAACAGATGTTCTGGTGATGGATTAGATTTAACAGACATAAGAAACAAGTTGAATCTTCAGCGCTATGCAACGGTAGATGATATGGCTTCTGACTTAGATTCTTTGATATCCAGTCTTCCAGGCTATAGCAATAGTTGCAGCCAGCAACTCAAATCATGTTCCAGTCTTGTAGAGCAGGTAATTTTATTGATTCTCAAAAGAGCTATAATTTTCTACTTAAGTTTATCAACTTTAGAGATGATCAATATAAAGTAAGTGACTTTCTTTGAATGTCAGAATAAATATCTTCCTCTGCAAACTTGGAAAAGACCTCTAAAATTATTAAAACAGGAAAGAACATTGAAGTTCATCTCCTAGTTTTTTCATAGTTTTGCTAAATTAATACGTACTGCCTTTAGTCTGAGTTTGTTTATACACCGTGTCCACAAATAACTGGCCCCCCTAAACATTTTGTAATAACAGGCGTAAACCTGCATGGAATTACATAAAATTTTATCTGCATGTACTCACATCTGTTACTGTTAAGGATGCTATATTTCACTTGAATGAACCAAGCCGTTTTAGAAATTTTGCCTTTTTCCCAAAGCAGTCAAAACTGTCATTTTCCATTATGACTTATTTATGTGAGGCGAGAAATTACCCCATTATTGATGCCCACGTCTTCTGTGTACACGTCTGACGTTTTCCAAATCCTTCATGGCATCTGTCGGTGTTTTGGCACTTGGGTGCAAAAATTTGATTTTCATAGACCCTGATATAAAGATCAATGGCGAGTACTACCAATACACGCTGCTGAAAGAGCATCTCCTGCTGGCCATTCGTTCTGTGTCCGAACATTATTCTTCACCTTCCAGCAGGACAACCCACCAGCCCACCATGCTCGTGATACGGTTGCACTGCTGGCAGCTGAGACACCAGACTTCATTGATCCAGCTCATTGACCTCCGAATAGTCCAGATCTCAATTCTGTGGATTACGAAATGTGGGGGAATTTGCAGGAGCGCGTCTATCGCAGCTGCCAGATTCAGAACGCTGATAATCTGAAGAAGCGTCTCATTGAGGAGTGGTGCCATTTTGATCAAGGAATAATACACAGAGCTGTAAATCAGTGGTGGAATCCACTGTGCAAATGCATCCGAGCGAAAGGAGGACACTTTGAATATCTCATTTGTATGCCTTTATTGCCCAAATTGACATAAATGAAAAGGCAACTGGAAAATTTGGGTGACGTCATTTAGAAGTTAATTTCTAAAACATCTTGCATCAAATTCACACGAAACTGCTCACTTTTGTCAGTAATAGATGCCTGTTTTAGCATGTAAAATTTTATGTAATTCCATGCAGGTTTATGCCTGTTATTACAAAAAGTTTAATAGATGCCTGTTTTAGCATGTAAAATTTTATGTAATTCCATGCAGGTTTACGCCTGTTATTACAAAAAGTTTAGGGGGCCAGTTATTTGTGGACACAGTGTATATGGTGAACAAACCTTTTAGTGAACGCCACCTGGTGGTGCGCCATTCCATGCTGTTTATTGGAATGAAATTTTCAGCGATTTCCTCTGTGTGTGATAACTGACATTGAGGAAATTTCTACTTTGCAGTTTTTATTATTATTTAGAAGTTGATTTTGTAGGTGACTGATATATTAAGAACTGCAAATGAGATTTCATTGAAAGTTGGCTTTGACTCCAAAACTGGTCTACATGCAGTGAACATCTGTGACAATACGATTTCTGATCAACCACAATCTGTCGCCGGTTGCGTCACAGAATCTGTTGCAGATGCCAATGGTCAGTTGAAATCTGTTTCCATTCTCTGCTCATATGAAAGTGAAAATTAACCTTTCTTGCAACATCCAAAGTTTCATTATAGCTGTGCACTAAGTAAGTAAGTGGACTTTGGGATTTACTCTTACTTGCTGGTACTTGTGTACAGTATTGGCTGTCTTTACTTCTGCTGGACTTTCTTGTTTGCTGCAAGACATTCTCTGTGGTTATTGCTATTTGTCATATATATTTACTTTGTGTCTTTAATCTACTGTACACATAAGTTTGCCTATTGCTTTTACCTCCCTTCCTCATTGCTGCACAGCTTTACCTTCTCCATTTCCATCCATTCCAGAGCACGAGTTTATTTGCTATCATGTTGATGTTTATAGTTAATTATAGTGAAAGGCATACAGCTCCATACATTGTAGATCTACCCAGTACTGATCTACTGCTATTGCTTGTGGATCTCTGAATGCACTTTCGTTACTAATAATCTTAATAAAGTGTTATTATTATTATTATTATTATTATTATTATTATTATTATTATTATTATTATTATCATCATCATCATCATCATTATCATCATCATTATCATCATCATTATCATCATCATTATCATTATTATCATTATTATCATTATTATTATTATACCAGCATTATAAAGGTGTAGAATTTTACAGGCTTGAAGTGAATCAAACAAATTTCTCAATTGTTATGATTCTAGTGATCAGGAGCATGTTTGAACTCTTCTTTTGAATGGTTGTATTTATATTACCATGAGATAAGCCTAGCCACAGAAATTGTCACTTCCATGGTAAAATCTGCCCTTCTGATTTCCATGGAATTGTCACTGTTATTGTAACTCTAGCTTTCCTCATAACTTGAAACTGTGGTGCACTAGTTGCATCATGCAATTCTGTCTGGTCTCAGATTCTGATGCAATTGTTTATCATCTTTTAAACTTGAAGAATTTTATATCTGGAAATATTGTTGTTTTGAACTTGATTAAATTTGCCTCCCTCTGCTAATTATTGGCATTGAAACAATTGAGGACAGTACTATTGTTTGAGTCAACAGTTGTGATTTGAAAGGAATTTCATTCAGTGGTGAGGATTGCTACTAGTAGAAGTGTGGTTATGGTGATGATGATCAGGAGGAGGAGGAGGGGATGATGGGTACAATGATGATGATTTCTCTGCCATATGGCTGGTCCATTGGCTATATGCCACCTGGAATGATATGAGTAAGGTGCTTTTTCCATTGCTTCCTTGCACAGACAGTTACCGGTAGAGATGAACAACTAGGGTCACTACACAGTGTCTAGCGTCAGACATGAACCAATTACCCCCTGGTTGCATTTCAAGAATCCTATTGCTAGAAATAACACTAATAATTAAGTAGCCTTGTGTTACGGTTGGCTATTCATTTTAGGACTATTTGAATGAAAGTTCCTTTATAGTTAGAAACTAAACTTTTTATTCTCCTTTGCTTTTCAGCAAAATCTGCATTGAGCAGAAATACCTCTTTGGAATTAGGACAAGACAGAGATAAGCTTACAGTGCATAGTTCAATGGAATCGGACTTGCAGGTTGCTTTTCCAACGGGCATTAACAGACGAAGCACGGTTCTTCATAGCAGAAAGTCAGCAGCACACATTGTCGGATCTGCAGAACTGCCGTCAGAAAATTCTGGCCATAAGTTGCCAAAATCAGAAATACTCAGTAACGCCGAACATGATGCTGCTTCTGTTTCTGATCTGTCTGCAAATCAGAGCAGGTTAAGTGCAGCGGGGGATGGTATAATTGAAAATGAAGCCACGGGTGTTGATTCTGTGCGTGCACTCGGCACACCATACAAAGTCAACGATGATAAGAGTTTAGCGAAGGACGTACGTATTTCTAAATCTGTTGAGGTACTTCCAATTTCTGGTGTTGGTGAGAAAAGTTCTGACACTGGAGAACGTGAAACAGACTCCGAAGAAAGCTTTAGACACAAAGGAAGAAAAAGACAAAGGTCTGAAACGGATTTATCAAGTAACACAAATTCTGGTGATTTGGGTGAAAGTGGTGAAAATCAACGACAATATATTACCCGGGGTATAGTAGCTTCACTTAATTGGCTGCTTTTTGCTATTTATTTAGTTTGATATTCAAATGATTTGGAATGAGATTTAAGCTTTTGAGTACTTATGTTGTAAGATGTGGTCAGAGTTAACGTACGTGTTTATGAAAACTCTTATGAAAATCATTTAAAACTGCAGTTGTTCCTAGAGCTATCTATTATCCTTTCTGCTTTTTATAACATTTAATCATTTAACTTTCAGTCTCTTTCCTCTAGAAATCTTGAATTTGACATAGATAATATATGTCTGCTATTACTGTTATTTGTTTATAATTTTCTACTTTTATTTTCTTTCTTTTGCTGTATACATATTCAGGTTCAGTCCATTGAAGTGTATACAGAGGTAGACTTTTCTTTAATGAAACTTTACTTCTCAGTGTACGACTGCTCTAACTTTGTGCATTTGCAACATTTCTTTTCAGTAACTTTGAATAACCTACTATTTTGTTATGTCTTTTTTAGGCAAAAAAATGCGAAACCAATCATCTGAAAATGTTGAAGATGTTGTTATTCCATTGGAGCCACTTGATTTAGTTTGGGCAAAATGTAGAGGCTTTCCTTGGTACCCTGCTTTGGTTAGCAAACGACTGTGCACATTAAAATTCAGTATTATCAAATATAAAATGAACTGGTTTGTAGAGAATTTTGTTTTTGTCATTTGTGAAAGAGAAACGTAAAACATTTAATTCCAGTTATAAAGCTACTATAAATATTTTGTATTTTTGAAGAATTTTTTGAAGATAGTTTAGATATTTTGGTGAGTTGTGACTTAAATGAGTCATTAGATAAGTCTCATCTTTAGAGGATCAACTTCTTTATGAAATACAGACTTCAAAGGCCAGCTAATTATTTCTGGCAATTGACAAAATTGGAAATCTTCACAGGATTATTTTCAGTCAGTAATTGTAATGTACTTGTTTTACCTTCAAGTGCCTCCAATATCTATACTACAGACGTCCATTGTGGTTGGCATTCATGAGCTGCCGGCATCTATAGAGGCACCGTCTTTACAGCACTGTCAAAGCTTGTTTAAATGTTGTCAACCTGTGTTTGTCAATAAGTAGAATGTCTCTGGACATTGGTTACCCTCATTGCAGAGGCGTAGTGACGGGTGGGTATATCGGTATTTATACCCCCCAAAAATCAGTCTGCCTTAAAAATGTGAATGTATTTTTTTAAGATTTTCTAAGTTTTTTAAGATATATACCTTCCAATCACATTATACACCCGCCCCCCCCCCGAAATCAAATTCCTGGCTATGCCCCTGCCGCATTGTTGACACATATTGAAGTTTTCTGATGTTATTTGTGCTTTGTTATGTGAAGGTTGTTTGGTATTTTGTAGATAATTGATTCTAAAATGTCAAGAAATGTAGCTTTTCATAATTCTGTTCCACTGCCAATACCGCCGCCAAATGTTGTGAGCCTGAGAAGGAATTATAGTCAGCCAGTGTTTCTGGTGTCTTTCTTTGATGCCAGACGAAGCTGGTGAGCTGCAACGAAGATTTAAAACGTCACTAGTACTTTGATTAACATGTCCACATCACGTAGTGCGTAATTGCTTAGTATTGCTGGGGCTGTATTACTGGATAGCTGTGTCTTTTGTTTCATGCAAAAAATATGACATCCATTCCACTCATTATTATTTAGCTGCTTCCAGCTGATACTAGAATCACTGACCAATTAGAAAATTAGTATTTTTTAGTCTAATATCTGTCAAAAAATGTCTACCATAGTCAACTTTGGGATTGGGAGAGACCCAGTAGATAAAGCAGTTAATGATGGAGTCTGGTTCCATTGAAATGATGAACAAACAGTCTTCAAGTTTTCTGCTGGATGTGACATTCAGTGTAGTATTTGGTGGCCAGGATTGGCGTGATTGACTTGGCGCACCGAGGTAACTTGGACCACATTGTCCTTTGTTGCCTTGGCAACAGTTAAGCACACAAGATTCACTCTCAATGCTATTCAAATACCTTTCAAATTCATCAGCTTTAACCCAAAATTCAATCAATCATCATGTGTAGCCTTGTAGGCCATAACCAGGGATATTTTTACATCCCCTAACACCACCCCTCCCCAACGCCTCCTCCTTCACCCCCCATTTGTGACCGACACTCCCAATCTCAGCTATGGGATGATTTTTTTGCTTGTCAAACTTTTTGGCAGGGGCCTCCCAGAAAACTACTGATCACCCCCTTCAAAATTGATAATCCTAGAAATCAGTGGCGGCTCCACCAGAGAGCCAGGGGCCCGTGCCCCTATTGAGAGCCTGGCCCCCAGTGGCCCCCCCAGTTGGGACCCTATACGTAATGCTACATACATTAAACAACAAATGGTTGGCCCCCATGATTAGAAGTTGCCACCCCAACGGCCCCCCACTTGCCAAATCCTAGAGCCACCACTGCTAGAAATGACCCTGGCCATAACAATTTCTCGCCACATGGTGACACCAAGTTGTGGGTGGTCTGCCACAGGGCCTGCTCCAGCCAGTGCATGAAGGGTCTCCGTCACGGACAGCGGCAGCGCAGCTGATGCAGCACAGCTTATGCAGTGCATCTGATGCTGGCACGTCTGATGTGGCACGTCGGTTGTTAGTCTAGCGGCGTGTCCAAAGAGTCCTAGGCGACGTCGGTGGATCATGTCGTGCAACGTCTCCCGGCCAGATAGCTGGTATAGCTCCACCCACATTGGTGGTAAAGTCTGACCATTTGATTCCAAGGATTTGATGTTGGGCTTTCGTATGATTCAATTCAAGCATGGCATATTTTGTCTTTGTCACAGAGGACATCTGTCCTTTTAAAAATACACTGAAACAGCAATAGACCATTTGGCACAATCATTATTGAGGCTGCTTCTGTGTTCTGTGATATTGCCATGTTATTTTTGTCGTTTTCCACATTGAAATCGTAAGATAATCTCCATCCCATTATAATTTTTGTGGTTGCTGTGGAATAATCCTGGTACGTGTTTGGCACGTTTGGCATCCTCTGGTAATGATAAGCAGTCCACTTTCTGTTGCATCCTCTCCATTATAAACTAGATCCAGCCAGAGTGATGAATGCTCTCTAATTGAACTATGGGACTATAGACGTTGTGTGCTTTTGAGTTAAAATGACCATTCACTGATATCCAGTGCAAAGCAATACTCACATTTTGACATATCATCTCCTTTGGGATAAGCATATTAGCCAAGTTATTCACAGTTCTGTTTGTTGCTACAGGCAATGGTTGCCTCGTGACAAATTAGATCCACTGGGCGTTGACTCTGGGCTGGACAGTGCCAAGTTAAACGAGAACAAAAGACAGAATAAGCGACGTGCCGTTCATGCAGCTTATCAGAAGGCCATTCATCATCGGTGCCTAGTCACTGGAGAGACTTTTCCGTCACAAAGTGGAATTGCCTGAATTCACAGATACTTGTGCTGTCATCAGTCAAATGCCAATGAAATCATGAGCTGCAATGACATTGTGATATTGATATAACTTTCACATTCAAATGCATAAGAGATTACAATACCTGGTAATATATGAGATGTAAAATGTTAGAAATGTTAATAATAATTATGTGTTTTGACAGAAGTCAGTAGTTAGTTTAAAGATGAAAGTTACCTTGATTATAATATTAAATTATATTGGTCAGTTGCTGACCAGCTTTAGACTCTAAAACAACTGTCAAGGAATTAGATTGATGTCTTATTGCACTTTCACATATAGACTTTGTTTTTTGATATTTTAACAATACGCCTCCTTTCATTCAAGACTTTGCACTTTTAAGGTTTTGAGTGAAAGGAACTTCAAGTGTATTATTAGTGTAAAATGAGTTAGAAACTAACACCTGAGAGTGAGAGCTGTTTCTATCCAGGTGTATTTGTCTATTCATATATTGATTGCTTCTACTGTAGTATTATTATCTTTTGAGTGACTCTTTTCAAATATTTGACAGGTTGACGTGTTTTGCTCTTTTATTTGATATTTGTAAAATATTGTTTGGTTATTTGTTTGGTGGATTGATTTAATTTGCTAAAGTCATTTGCTGATTTGCTTGCAGTTACACTGACAAGGGTTAATAGCTGTTAAAATAGAATGGACCTTTTCAGGCTTTTTGTGCAGTTTATCAACATGGATTTATGAAAAGTTCAAACTGTTGTCATTTGTTTCCTGAATAAATTCAGCATTCAGTAAAACCTTGTTAACCCAGACTTGAATTACCGGTAAATGGATTCTTCGTTAACACGGACCAATTCTTGTTCCAGTAGAGATTTGTTAGATTCAAAACTGATAGCGAGTCTGCAGGCAGCCACCAAAGAACCTTTGGTAATCAGACTTAATAATAATTAAGCACTTCTATAGCACCACTTTTATACCCGAGGGTATCAATCGATGGTAAACCAGTGCGGTCTGGTTTTAAATTGGCGTTCATCATCATCGTTTTCATTTTCTGCCTGCATGCCGGCAATATATACGAAACCACTCCACTCGGTCTTGGCGTTAAATTGGTGTCATTTGACTGAAAATGGGGATTGCTGTGGATTTAATTTGGCAGGAAGTAAATCTCACCCTTCGTCATTATAAGATGCTCATCACTCGGAAATCTTTAATCATCAGTGGTTAATTAACAGTGGTTTTCACACAGGGCAGTCCCTACTGAACCACTTTAAACCTTGTTATATTATATTATATATATTATATCACAGCATTGGGCCTACCGTGGCTGCTCAGAGCCTATCTGACAAATATAAATCTTAGAGGAAGAGTTCCTTCTCGTTTGACAGTCAGTGTTTATCCTAGATAGACAATTTTACACCATTAGTCTGTAAAATTTTTCCACCACCCGATACGACTAGTTAAGAACTTAAGAGTGAACAAGACAGCAGAGATAATAATGTGATTTTAAGTGGTTTAGGAGGCTAAGTAAGCCTGTGTGAAAACCACTGATGTAACCATCTGCATTCAATAACCTAGTTTATCTAGATAGCCTTTGAATCCGTTCACTGTTTCAACTGTCACTCCCACCTCGTCCAAACTGTTCCATTTGTCCACAACCCTTGCACTAAAAAAGTTTTTCTTTCTTGGACCAACCCTCTGCTTAAACATTTTGCACTTGTGGCCTCTTGTGCTGCTATAGTGTGCCAATGTAAAGAATCGATCATATGGCACATCTACTTTCCCAGTCATTATTTTGTATGTTTCTATCAAATCCCTCTTTCTCTTCTCCTTTCTAATGTTGTCAGTCCACAATAATTGAGTCTTTTTTTCGTAGCTTAAATTATGGCACCCATTGACCATCTTCGTTGCTCGTCTTTGCACTTTTTCTAAAAGTTCTATATCTTTTTTCAAGAATGGATTCCAAGCCTGAACACAGTATTCCAGATGAGGCCTTACTAATGACTTATAAAGTTTAATGATTATCTCTTTGTCACGACTCACAATTGTCCTTTTCACCATTCCCAACATTTGGTTTCCCTTTTTTGCTGCCTCCATGCATTGGTGAGATGGATTCATACTTCTATGGGTGATTATCCCCAAGTCTCTTTCTTTTTCTGTTGTGGTTAGAACCTTCCCCCCTAAAGAATATTCATTACCATTTGATGTAGTACTTGGTACTTGTACTCGAGTTGTACTCGAGTACAAATTTTTAGTACTTGTACTTGTACTTGTACTCGGAGTTTTAGGAATGCAAGTACTTGTACTTGTACTTGTACTTGGAGGCCAGGTACTTGTACTTGTACTTGAAGCATTGTGTACTTGCTACATCTCTGGCTACATGTACTTCAATGGTACCAGTAATGCTGTTCTTTTAGGCTAATGACAAGCACATCCTCACAGATGGCCAAGTACCTGGAACTCAACGATATTTATGATGAAGCCACTGATACCATCGTATTTTGGAACAGTGAAGTTAATAGAAAAGAGTTCAACAGGCTGTATAATGCAGCCATTAATTAGAGACCTTAGTGTGCCTGCTTCTGGCGCACCAATTAAACGCGTATTTAGCCAAGCTGGCTTGATCGCGAGACCGCATAGGGTTAATATGACCGATGCAAGACTATCATCTCTATTTTTTAGTGCAACTGTGATGATATTTAGATGCTAATAGTGTCAATTTTATTCGTGGCCGGACAAACTGTCCGAGGACAAAATGTCACGGACAAAATGTCATGTAGAAAATGTCATGGGGACAAAATGTCAGCGGAAAAAATGTCAATGTCAAAAATGTTGTACTAATACTTGGAGGCCAGGTACTTGGACTTGTACTTGTACTCGGAGGCCAGGTACTTGTACTTGTACTCGTACTCGAAGGCCAGGTACTTGTACTTGTACTTGTACTCGGAGGCCAGGTACTTGTACTTGTACTTGGAATTTTTGGAATGCAAGTACTTGTACTTGTACTTGTACTCGGAGGCCAGGTACTTGTACTTGTACTTGTACTTGAAGCATAGTGTACTTGCTACATCTCTGCAAGACAGATGATCAGAAAAAAGCAACTCTTGATATATTATAACTTAAAGTATCTTTAAGCAGGTTAGTAAACAAACAAGCCAAGAGGAACTGACTTGCTTTGAACCATAAAGTCTATGCTTTGAATAAAGTTGAGCAAAGGCTGCAAAGCTGAAAGACGAAAGTTCGATAGTCATTTTGGATTTGTGGCACCGAGATTGTGGTCACTTTGAACTTCAACTTGACCTACTTAACGTTAAATGGGTCATACAAATTGGTCATTTAAAGACGATGGTTTAGTTCTGTTAGTTTCCGTTAATTTGTCCAATTTCTGACCGTGCGTAAGTATTATTTGTGCGTAGATCGATTTTATTTTTACACAGTCGATGCTCGTTGAAGGATTCTTTTAGCGTCAAGCGTCATCTATTTAGAGATTCAGAATACTGTCTATCGATGTAGCGCTGATCATTTGGTGCAATTATTATTTTGTCGCGTTCTCTGAGGATTTTTTTGCTGCAGAAGCAGGGTTAATGCTATAATTATAATGCCAGGTATGGCACTGTCCAACCCGTCTGAAGAGATAACGTTTTTCCAGAGCATCGGTACATAGTGTTACTTTCGTTTTCAAATCCGTTGCTATTTGTGTAGTATAAATATTACTTAAACTTGGACTTAGCAGGGATGTTAGTCCTTGACCTCGGTCCTGGCCTTGAGAACTGCGTAAGGACAAGTTACAAGTCCTTGTCTCTAGTCCTGGCCTTGAGGATTGAGTCCTTGGTCCTGGCCCTCGCCTTGAGGGTTGAGTCCTTGTTAACATCCCTAGGACTAAGTTCCTCCGGTCCCCACTGGGACATTTGGCAACATGATATAAGTATAGCACATGGGTGACATGATAAAAATATAGCATAATAAAATAGCTGGCTTTTGGTGGTTCATTGGGACCACTGTCGACTGATGGGTTCGTTCCCGTTATCCGGACCCCAGTAGAGGGATGGTGTAGTTGGCTAGAGAGGCGTTAGGGTTATGGTTAGGGTTAGGTTAGGGTCAGGGTTAGGTTAGGGTCAGGTTCCCGACCGAACAGCCATTACATTTCACTGGGGTCCGGATAATGGGAAAGTACCGACTGATGTTAATAAATGTGTACTTCTATATTATCACTAGTTCTAATACTCAGAGGTATCGATGGATGGTACTCGAAATCCATCAGCACAAAAAGGTGGGGTCAATTTGAGAGATCATGAACATTCAGAGCCCTATATTATAAGATTATTAAAAGATTTATAAAGTCAGAAAATATAGTGATTGAAGTTGATTGATGTCTGTACTTGGTACATATGTGTCCATTTTTTAATTGTAATCTGTGTTTAAATAGTGTTTAACCCCTCACTTATCAAGGATGACCCCAGTGGATACATATTAACATTTGCCATATTTTTCTGAGAGTTTCCTTCCTTTTATTAAATGATGAAATGTAATTTGCTTTTTTATCAGCTAGGCTAGTCAATGATAGAGTATGATGTCACAGCAGAGAGAGACGAAAAACTATATATGGAATCTGTCAGATGTTCTTGGTAAAGGAGCCACAAGTGCAGTCTATAAGGCTTCACATAAGGTTTGTCAGGTTATGATTGTTGCTCACTGTGGTGTATTGTAGGCTATATTAGTGTGCAATTGATTGTTAGAGAGTCTTAAAGAGAAACTTAAAGTTTTATAGAATTATCACTTATATATTATTATTAATTTATTATTATTATTATTATTATTATTATTATTATTATTACATGTTTGTTAACGCACATTAAGTCAGTCACTAGGTGAAGAATCATAAGTGTGGGATGGGTCACATATCCTAAACAGTGTAGGCCAAATTGCAGAGTACAGTTTTCAGTCGGCATTTAAAAGCAACTGTAGAAACAGTTAAGTCCGAAGTGACTTATCATATGGGTTCAATCGTTTCTGATATTTCAGTTCTATCTTATAATTTTATGTTAACTCTTTTGCTGCGAGTGATGAGTAAGACTCGTCATGGAATACTGCTTCGACAGCGCACATGGCAAGACTCGTTATTTATACAAATGATCTTGTACTTGACAGAAAGTAAAGAGTTTGTGAATTTTACATAGTACTGTGGAAGTGTAATTAATTGTTATCTTTTAGATGCTGCTGTTTGATTATTATTTTATTACAGTATTACAGCATTATTATTATTATTATTATTATTATTATTATTATTATTATCATCATCATCATCATCATCATCATCATCATCATCATCATCATCATTACTGCTGCAGCTGCCACTACTACTACTGTTATTATTAGTATTTTTTACCATTGTCCTCATTAATATTATTATTGATTCACCATCTCTGTCATGATGCCATGGTTTGCTTTATTTCATGTATTTTAGTCTGATGTCCCTGTGCTGGGCGTACTGTAGAACAGTGCAGCAACATGAGTATTGTGCTGGTGAATGTTTTGAGACAGAATCTTCTGTTCCAGATGTCCTTATTTCAATTTATCGTTGTTTGGCTTGATTTGTGCATTGTAGGACACTGGTGAGTGGTATGCCGTCAAGGCTTTCAATCGGTCGGGCCAAAGCAGACCAGAACATGTCCAAAGAAGAGAACCGGAAGTACTAAGAATTCTGAGCGGTCTGAATCATGATAACATTGTGCGTTTACTCGACAATGAAAAGGAGGTGAGACATGCTAAATGTTCATCTTTTGTGCTTCTAGGATAATAGATGGTACCATTATTTTCAGATCATACCTGTATGTTGTCATTTTCAATGGATTCCAGAGTGCAACCTAATCACATTGGTGTGGATATTCAGGATGCAGAAAAAGAGTTTTGTTTTCTCAGCAATAATTTGATGTATAATTGAAATATTAGGATGTCTGCAGAATAGCATTATTATAGCAGCAGTCACATGACTGAGAAAAGAATGCCATTATAGGAAATTATCCAAGCAAGCAATTACAGGATACAGAATACTTACAGAATACTTGCACTGTTAATGAACATCCATATTTTATTGGATAAACATTTTGCACTTCTTGCATATAAGGTGCAACAGCTGGGAAGTGTATTGCACAGGACTTTGTGTGTTTTATCCTAAGCATTTTTATTTATATGTTGTGATCTTACATTAGAGAAAACAACATTAGCTTATACTTAGCCAATACTGTAGTCCCTCTTATAGTAGTAACTGCCAGTCCAACACATTCTGATTGCTCCTGATTTGAATATTTAAGTGAGATGCCATTCAGTCAGATATCATTGCATCCATCAAATGGATAAGGGAAAAACTGGACTATCAATGACATGGGGATTGTTTCCATAAGAAATGTCATTATGATGGGGTTGTCTTGTATTTAGTTTTAGTTTCTCAGTGTTGCAGCATTTGATCATCCTATGACAGAATCCGTTGCTGTGACTTACTGATGATTTTCAAGCAGTCCAGAAAGTTAGCACCATAGATGATGTTTGTTTTGTAGATGATGTTTGTTTTGTAGATGATGTTTGTTTTGTAGACCTCCAGTGGCACAGATGTTCTTGTCATGGAACTCTGTACTGGCGGAAGTCTTTTTGACATACTGGATGCTCCAGAAAATTTTTATGGTATCGAAGAGAATGAATTCAAGCAAGTTTTGAATGATGTTGGTAAGTTATTGTCAAAAGCAATTCAGATCTTCAATACTGACTACCGGTAGCTAAAGGACTTGATAAATCAAATTCTAGGGTAAAGAAATAGAGCCTGAGATGACAGCTAAAAGCAAGTCACTCTAAGAAAGTGGTGAAGAATTGACAATTTGACATACGTTTAAAGAGCATTTCAAAATTATTTAATTTAAAAAAATCTTAATTAACACTATAACCAACTCTTCGAAGGCACAAAGAGATCACCACAGGAATCTATCACTCAGAAGAAAGCAGATTGAAAGCGTCCATAAGAAATATGTTTATCATTAATAACTTCAGCGTATATGAGTATTTTTACAGGTGTCTATTGCAATTTCAATATTCAGTTTTTTGGAATCAGTTCTAAAGGATTTGTTGAGTTGTTTAGAGGTTGACATGTTTAGGATTAAAGAATGCTGAATTGGCAGACATTGTGTCTGGTAATAATGTTGTTTGATTATGATATTTACCCTGTAAATGTAGTGGTGGTGCTCTGTTTGGGCATATATAGGACGTTAATATAATATGCATTTGCTTGTTGAGGCATGAACAGCGTTGATGAGCAAACAGCACAACATCTCAATATTCAGATTACATGTGGTTGCAGATGGCTCTTCATTGCAAGCATTAATATTCCATATTAATGTCTCTTTCAGCCAATGGAATGAAACATTTACGTGATGAACATGTAGTTCATCGAGATATTAAACCAGGAAACATAATGCGATGCATCAATGAAGACGGAAGGCTAGTTTTTGTGTGAAACTTGCGTTTAATACTAAGTCACAATCTGTGTTTCCATGATGTTAGAGGCATTTTGTGAAGTTTGACTTTATTTCCAGAATGAGTTAATCATTACCGAACGTGTACGTTGCTGTGTGGTTATTCAGGTTTTATATTCAGTTCATGAATTATTGAGTTCTAGAGCATTAGCAACAATAACAGTATCTGTATGCTACGAATTTATCTTTTGCGCAAAATGACTGCATTTTCAACTTGTGTTTTTGCCCGTCAAGCATTACAGGAAAGCTAGGCTTGGTTAAGCTTGTTCAATGATTCATCTCTGGATTTTGTCCTCTACCTCCCCAATACCCGCCTGTAGACAATGCCCGGGTATTTGAGTCAGGTCATGCAATGCAGGTTGCGGCCGCCTGGTGACGCAATTTCAACTGATCATAGGCATTATAGCATTAGGAATGAAGAACACACACACACACACACACACACACACACACACATGCACAAAGTTATAAAACTGTGTTTAGGATTTCATTACTGACCTTTGGGGTCTAACCTCAGGACTTGCATGTTTATCCTGGCTTTTCTGCTGTGTGTTGTCATCAAGTTGTACGGCTGGACTTTCTGGATTAGGCTTTTTCTTGTATGACCTGGATTTCATGCACCATTGGCTGATTACCTCATGCATTATTAAGTGGCATCGTAGAATGTGACTGGATTGAATTTTTGGATGCTTGGATTGAATAAATCTGACCTGTTTTTAAATTCCGTCGACACTTGAAAGTTCTAGCAAGTGATCGTCTTGGGTTGTGTTTTTAAAACTCCCACAAACATAGTATAATTTAGATGTAGAATATAACACACAATGTGGAATAATTATATATTTTTATTTGATGTAGATCCATTTATAAGCTCATCGATTTTGGGGCCGCTCGTACACTGTCAAGGGAAGAGCAATTCTTTTCATTGTATGGCACAGAAGAATACCTTGTATGGAAAACATGTCTGTTTATTGCTAATGGTGTAATGGTTTATTTAAATAGTTCAACATGTCTTTATGAAATGTTCATAAGTTTAAGAACATTGGATTATGTTTTCATAATTATTATATGACATTGTTTTTGGTTATTTGTTCCTTGTATGATAAGAACATGTTGGATTGAAATCCAGAAGTAATGACTGTAGGTTGTTGCATGTTTGCTTTTTACTTTTTATGGCATAAAAGGTTTGTCAGGGTGTTTTTAGGGGTCTTGCAGTTTAAATTTAAAGATTTGGCTAGATTGTTTTGGGCGATATAAAAAAATACTGAAAATAGAACTCAGGGAGGGAGCTGAATAAGAGTACCGGGTAGTCATCGTTGTCGCCATATTCTTTAAGTATTGAAAGTTTTTATATGCATTTTTATTTTATTAAAGTAATGAAAATGTTATTGTGAATGCTAGACAGTAACAAAAAATATGCAAAAGAAAATTGAGGCATTTAAAATGTGGTGCTCTAGAGTCTAAAGGAATGCTAAAAATTAGTTGGAAAGATTTAATAATAATAATAATAATCATCATCATCATCATCATCATGAACTGATTATGATGGCATATCATACAAGTACTGCTAGGACACCTAGCAATTGAAAATACAGTATATCTGACAACGATCAATGTTCTGGATAACTATGAACAAACAAAGCAGTGTTCAGTTCTCATTTAAATGCTTCTAGTGAAGAAATGAAGATATATTGAGGAGAATGGGAAACAGGAAGGAACCTGATGAAAGAGATTGCTAAGAGGGAAACACACTATGCTGGACATATAATGAGAGGATCGTGCACAGAACAAGCACTAATTGTCTTGGAAGGGAAATATGAAGGAAAAGGAGCAAAAGGATGACCTCAAAGAATGTGGCTGGAGGACATAAAAAACTGGACTGCCATCGAAAATTATAGGAAAATGAAAAGAGCAGCTGAAGACTGAGATGAATGGCGACAAATCATGACTGCCAACCTTCAACTAGATGATGACACACTATGATGATGAATGAAAATCAAATGTGTGTTGGTCATAACTACGAGATGATAGTTGAGGTCGCCAGGGAGATGACTTAGTTAATTTCTAGCTGAAAGAATTACGATAAGGGGCTGTCCATTAATTATGTCAACATTTTTGGGCAATTTTTGACCCTCCCCCCTTTGTCAACAACTGTCAACTTTCAGCTTTCAACTTTCCTATAATTATGTCAAAAACTTTTGACCCCCTCCCCCCAGATCAATGACAGGTCCCAATAACAAGGTTATTATTTTTTGCGGCGATGACCATTTTAACCATTTTTCCCTTTTTTGCTCATTGAGTGTCAAATGTGGTAGTGATGACCTTTTTGCCATGCTTTTTTCCATTGTAATAAGTAGTATTCCATGAAATTTCGTATTTTTTGATTATTTGTAAAAAGTGAAATTGTTGATATCAACTTCTCTTGATCCCCCTCTGTCAACAACTGTCAAACTTTTTCAAACCCCCTTCCTAAATTGTTGACATAATTAATGGACAGCCCCTAAGAGAACTTTGTGCTAACATAGCAGTTATTTCCTTACTCCATTGCTAAGTAAGCTGTGGTATTGTCTCTGTTTTATAGCATCCTGCTATGTATGAAAGAGCCGTATTGAAGGTTCCGACTGAAAATCAGTTCTCGGCAGCGGTGGACCTGTGGAGCCTTGGAGTGACCCTGTATCATGTTGCAACTGGACAACTTCCTTTCAGACCATTTGATGGACGAAATAATAGAGATACAATGTAAGCTACACTAATAGTTTTGTGCTGACCTTTTTTTGCATTTTATCTGTTATTTTTTTCTATGAATTTTTAGTAAGTATATTACTAGCCTTAGTTTTGCAGAATAACTGATTGCTGTTTGAAACCAAAGGTTTTTGGTAGTTTCAGTCATTTGCTAAAAATCATGCAGTTTTTCAGATTTGTTTTCTAAATTGTGAAATACAATTTTTGCTAGTCAGAATCATGTAGATTTTGGAATGGGTATTTTCTATTTAAGCAGTGGGACTTATTTTTTAAATAGCACAATTTTTCAAATTATAAAATTATATTGGCTGATTGATGATATAAAAAAGAATTGATCTGCTATGACTAAAACATGCATGCTTTGTAAGTTGACAGCTTTCTGTTGGTTCTGTGATATGTTATCGATTTTGAATATAATTTAAATTGATGTGATGAATTTTTATTTTAGTAAACAAATCTTAACAGTTCAGAATAATATTGTGCCCACTCTAAGGTTGAGTTGAATTTAATGTCCCTGATTTACCAAATCAAATCAAATGCTTCTGTAGCACCATTATATTAATGCCTTAGATATCACTTGATGGTCGCTTGTCATTACTTTTGAAAGCACTATATAAATTCGTGAGACTTTACTTACTTGCTAACTTACTTAGGTGAAATCACTGGTAATCATGTCCATGGTAGTTTAACTAAAATAAGTTAGTGCAAAAATGTGATTCATATCTATAGAAATGCTTGGAGACCAACATACATTGTGGAAAATTAATTTTTGCCAGCATTTGCTCAAAGTCAATCTGTGGCTCAATAGTTTCTGGGTATTCTGGAGCGGCATGTACCGTATTTTCGCACATATAAGACGCGCCCGAGTATAAGATGCACCTAGGGCTAATTGTGTAAAAATTCCTATAAGCCGCATCTTATATGCACGAAAATACAGTAGCTAGCGAAATATGTCTAGTCAAGTCAGTCTAATGCAGAGTTTTACTTGTTTGTTATTGAATCATGAGTTTTGACAAACTCGGTTGCCGTTTGCTTTGCTTCCACTGTAGGCATAAAATAACAAGTGGAAAGGAGAGTGGTGTTATCTCTGGTGTTCAGAATTCTTGTGATGGTCAAATTGTGTGGAGTAGAGATTTGCCTTCAAGTTGTCAGCTATCACAGTCAGTCATTTTCTCTTTTATCTGATTGGTTTTGGCTTAAATTGCAATATTGAATAATAATTATCACTAAATCAATAGAAATTATAATAATAGTTATTGAACAATTATTACAGATGAAGTGCTATATTACAGCTTAATTTGTGTTAGGGGAATGAAGCAGCTTATAACGCCGGTCTTAGCTTGCCTGCTTGAGAACAATAAAGAAAAGACGATGAATTTTGACGACTTCTTCAAAGCTGTTAAAGATATCACAAGCAAACATGTCATCTATGTCTTTGATACAAACAAGAGCTGTATTTTACATATCTACGCAAACCAAGCTGACCAGTGAGTTTCTGTTTGACTAATTATGTTATTGACTACCAAGTAATATCTGTACTGTACTTTTCTAATGATGAAAAATTGTGTATTCAAAATGTGATGTAATTATCGTATTATTTTTTTGCTTACTTGCCTTCTGACCTTTTGCAGAGTTCAGTCAAGAATTTCAAATGGAACCATGACATGAGAATATAAAAGATGCTTAAAGCTGAGAATCGTTCTAGCTTTGAATTTTTTTCATGCACAATCTCTACTGGCAGTAGTCTCTGCTGGAATAGTTGATCGTTTCTTATTAAAGACAGTGGCATCTTTTGGAGCTGAACTAAAAGTGGTCAGACATTAATTGAGCCCTGCAATATTTTTTATCATTAATTAATTTTGTGAGAAAATAAGGCTAGATCAGAGATGGGAAAACTTTTTCCTTACAGGGCCGCACGAAACCTACAGTAATACTACATTAGGCGGGCCATACAGACAAAATGTCAAAAGGTTTTTGGTTAAGATGCTGACATATGATCATTATAAGTAACTTTTAGTATAATTTATTTAGTCTATAGCAGAGTAGCAGTATGATAGTAAATATTTGTTGTTCAAATATCAAATAGTTATTAAACATTTCTAAGATTTTAAAATAAAGTGCCATGTTTACATGAAATAATTTCGAACTTTCCCTAAAATAATTTTGAATTTTCTTTCTTTCTGCCACTCGTATGCATATTTCTAAATGATCTCACGGGCCGCATGGAATCTGGTTGTGGGCAGGGCCATATTAAGGCGGGGCTGCAGCCCCAGACCCACCATAGAAATAGGCCCACCGATTTTCGAGATAACCTTTTTTTGCTCGTCAGCACGATTTGAACGGGCGATGACCTTTTTTTGCTTGTCAGCACGATTTAAAAGGGCGATGACCTTTTTTGCTCATCAGAGATTATTAGTATAGGCAACGGCCTTGTTTTTTTTCTCAGCCCCCCCCCCCCCCGGCCCACTTGGACCTTAATCCGGTCGTGGGCTGCATGCAGGCCATTGTTTTCCTATCCTGTTTTAGATGTTGACGCCTTGCTACTTTGATATGCAAGATAAAATTGCTTTCTTGTGTAAATGCTTGAATTTTTCTTTTTATAGACTTTGCTGTTGATCATTATTTAAGATTGAAAATTTACTAAGTCTATGTCTTATATGATGTTATTATATAAAAAAAAATTAAAATTGAGGCACCCAATGTGACTGACTTGTGCATTTTAGATTTGCTGAGTTTCAGAGGCTTGTGGCTGAGCAATCGGACATTCAGGCATCCGACCAGCAGCTGCTGTTTGAAAATCAAGAGTTAGGACAGACTGTTGGAGCATTCCAGCCAGTGTCATCTTATCTGCACACTTCGGAGCAGAATCCTGTTTATCTCTTCTCCAAAGTTCACATCTTGACTTCAGAACTGAGCAACTCTAATGACTTAGGTAATATTCATTCATAGTTTGATTTCCAGTGCATTTGCATTTTAATTTTGCTTCCTTCAAGTGCACTTTTTTTCTATCTATTTTTATTAAGAAGTTTCTCTCTGCACAAAGATGGACAGATTGTTTTAAGCTTCCTCTCTAGTTTTGGTCAATTCTTCATTTAAAGAATGAATTGTATTTATTTATTTATATTTATTTATGTTGGTCCCTCCCCCATCCAAGACCCCTAAATTTGGGGAAAGATCATTCGCGCGGGGGAATCCCGCCCTGTGGAACTCTCTTCCAGACAATGTGACTAGAGCAGTCTCAGCTGCACTATTCATTAGAAATTTGAAGACACATTTATTTAATATTGGATATGAACTGTGTTAAGCGCTCTTGTTGTAGGCCTTAGCCTTGTCCACTGCACTATATAAATTGTCAATAAATAAATAAATAAATAAATATGGACATTTACTTCATTAAGGAAGATCAATAAAGTGTTTGTATGGTATGTAATACATATGAGTATAGGAAAGCTACATTCAACTAATGCAAATATCTTGTACTTGATTAATGTTTTTAATACATTTTATGTGATCACTCGTAACAGAAATGAAACAGGAGTGTGCAAAAACGTATTTACTTGCAACTTTTAGCACCTGTGCAATGATTTGTTTCACACTTATATCATTGAAATGAACATTGCTGCAGTCAGCTGTTAAGGATTCACTTAATTGATCAGCCTTGGCACTTGGCAGTGGATTACATTTGAGACTTCTGTTTGTCTCAAAGAGAGACAGATGAAGACTTTTAACATTCCTGACATACATCACCATTTTCCAGCATTGTCTGATGACATCGGTATTTTATTTTACATAAATATTTGTAGCTACTTTGCCTCAGTTTTCATCGGACATATCTTTGCATGATGATGTTGTACTTGCAAAGAAATGTTGTGCTGTTGTATACTCTGTCCTTCGATATGTTACGGACTTCATCCTGTAAGCAGCAGCTGATTGGTAAAGCAGCCAGAATGTATCAGTGAGCATTTTCTCATTTTCAGTTTTAGTTTCAAATGATTAATTACTGGCTTTTAGGCAATTTCATTTCTTAAAATTATGTGAAATCTAGTCAGAAGCTTATAGTGACCGCGGTTCATGGTTCAAGCGTGATAAAAGAAGACGATACACACGGAGAACATCTGGAAATGGAAAACGAACGATACCTGTTAGATTATATCATGGTAAGAGAAAGATACCGAAACAGTGTGAAGAACTCCAACTCATACCCAGGAGCAGATGCTGACATGGACCACAACATGGTGGCAATTAAAGTAACCGTTGAGCTTAAATTTGTAGGTAAAACAGAAACACACCCGCTATGGGATTTGGAGCAGATAGAACAAAAGAAACAGTTATTTGCAGAAAGTGTGGAGGAACATTTAGAAACAAACTTACAACATGATTCAATCAATGACAGTTGGAATGTATTGAAAGATGCAATATTAGTGAAAGCAAAGAAGGAACTAGGATTTAAGAACAATAACCATGCCAGGAAACCATGGGTCACAATAGAGATGATAGCAAAGATGGATGAAAGAAGATAATGGAAATGACAGAATACAGAAGAAGCAATAAAGGAGTACAACAGGTTAAACAACGAACTCCAACGAGAAACTGACAAAGCCAAAGAAAAGTGGTGGATAGAGCAATGCGGAGAACTGGAGGAACTGGAAAGAAGACATAGAGACTAGATGCTTTCGAAATGTGGATCTGGCAAAGAATGAAACAAATCAGCTGGACGGAAAAACTAACAAACGAAGAAATCTGTAAGAGGGTAGAAGAGAAGAAAAGCCTAATAAACACAATTTGTACTAGACAAAAAGAAGTGGCTAGGTCATGTTTTGAGATAGCACTCATGCCTACTAAGAGAAGTACTAGAGGGAAGGATGAAAGGGAAAGCACAGAAAGGGCGACCAAGGACATCAATGCTGGAGTAGATGTTTGACACCATAGCAAAGAACAAGTGTATTCAACCCTGAAGATAAAAGCTCAATATAGAGACGAGTGGCGACGCTGAAGTATGGAACCTGTCTCTGGACAGAGCACCCAAAGAAGAAAAAGAAGAAATCTGGTCAAACTGTTTCATATAGAAGATAATATTTGTTCTTTTACGGTTTGACCATGTCTTGTGCAGTCTTACCAGCTGTATTTATTCTGCAATATAGGCTTCAATCAGGATAAAGGGAATTGTGTAAATTCTGTATTCCTCCAATCTTCAGTCTTCCTTCAATCTCTTTTCTTCACACATTAGTTTTATTCTATGTTTTGCATTGCTGGTGCAAGTAAAATTGGTTCAGTTCTCATATCAGATGCCAATTTGTCCATGCTATTTTTTTTGTGCAGCTTTGTTCTATCACATGAGATTGAACGAAGGAGGAAGTTGGCAGCAGAATTTTTGCAGCTTGTTGAATTAATAGGCAAGAAAGTTCAGTTGACAGATGACAGTTGCTCTATACTCATGAGCATCCTCAGTGAAAGAATCAATGGTTGGCAAGATGAAGGCAAACGGGAGCATATGCTCATGAGTCTGAAAAACATCTTTCATTTGTCTTCAATCACCAACCAGAAAGAAACCTTCAAGGAGGTGATAATTTAATTTATAATAACTAACAGTTTATCTTGACCAAATAAAAAATTTGTAAAATTGAGAAAAAGAAACTGCACATTATCTGAATTAATATTTACTAACAATTTTCTTAATGTGTCTATTTTTATACTGCAGTCAAATTGTGATAAGTTCTCCTGAGTTGTTAGCAGTTTTCAGATAAAACGGGTCTCATAGAACTTTGATCAAATTGCTTTAGGAAATCGATCAATGTGGTTCAATTGCATGCTTTTCAAACAGTCTGCAAGAACTTAGGAAAACACTCAGGCTGTAGCTGAGCTGATAATGATTCAGGAGGCAGATACCAGGAGAAATGGGCATACCTCAATCGACAATGCATGACATAATCAAGAAAGACCTCAAACTAAAATGTTTGACAAACACAGAAGTCCAGGAATTGACGTCAGCAAACAAGCTATCAAATCTTGACCGACCGCTCGAAAGAGTTGTTGAAATAATGCCCGCAGCTCACGTGGTTGACTTCATTTGGTTTTCAGATGAAAAGTTGAATCTCAAATTATTTAGCTTTATGACATGATTTGTTGGCTTATTGCAGAGAATGAACCTCTTTTGCACTGTGTACACTATGTTCAATGCCTTATTTCACTGGCCCATAGTAACTTGCTACTAATGCATTTAGGCAGGCTTATTGAAAGCAAAGTCAAAATTTTTACGGCTTTGTATCCTGATTCATTAACTGTGAAAATTTAAAAAATTTCTTCACAGTTATCGAGCTTTTGCCAATTAGTCATGCCAGTTTAATGGTTTAGTGCGATTATGCGGTCGCATATTTAAATAAATTTTTTTAATGTGCCACATTTTCTTCCAGTTTGTTCGCATTGTGATTCCCGCATATATTTGCGGCAATTTTATCCGCATTTTTCACTATTTTCGGCACACACACATGTGTATGCGTGTATATATATATATATATATATATATATATATATATATATATATATATATATATATATATATATATATATATATATATATATATAGCACATTTCACTATTTTCCTCATATATAGATATACAGGAAACCAGCACCTGTTTGGAGGTTTGCTTTTTTCTGCTTGTCAGTCGCATAAAGCACTGCAATTTTGCCCTTCCCCTCTCATTTTTAACCCGTTGCAGGGGGATTTAATTTTTTCAAGTCGTCCCCAATCGGGGTATTTAATTTGGGGAAAAGGCGTTCATGTGAAAATGTGAACATACAAGTTTTAAACTTACTATATTTCAGGCTATATAGAAGCTAGAAAGATGCGGTTTGCACCGTTGTTTAGCATTTTTATTGCTCTTTCGAACCATCCATGACAAAGAAGAAAATTTTGGGGGTAGGGTCCACCCTACAGCCCAAAATAGGACCCTCCCCAACATTTTGGTCAAATTTTGTTCCAAGTCCAATAGCAAAAAATTTTCCGCGGTAACCCTCAAACTGTGAGCGAGAACATTGTAAAGGGATGTAATTGGAACAGAATAATGCAAAAATTTTGAAGATTGGACAAAATTTGGAGCAGTTATGCTTTTTCAAACAATATTACTCATTGCTCGAAGAAATGACAATTTTGCGAACAGATTTTCAATCTGAAAAACCGAACAACTCCGTATATTTCAGGCTGTATAGAAGCTAGAAAGATGTGGTTTGCACCGTTGTTTAGCATTTTTATTGCTCTTTCGAACCATGCGTGCCAAAAAAGAAAATTGTGGGGGTAGGTCCACTCTACAGCCGAAAATCGGAACCCTCCCCCCAAACAAATTTAAAAGCGCAATAGCAAAAAATTTTCAGCGGTGACCCTCCAATTGTGAGCGCGAATGTTTTAGAGCGGTGTAATTGGAACAGAATGGTGCAAAAATTTTGAAGATCGGGCCAAAATTGGCAGAGCTATGATTTTTCAAACTCGAGACTTGAGTCTTTTTCGAGGCATTTCAATGCAAAATCAACGGCAACTTGGACGATCTTCTGCAAGTTTTCTGGCTTATATTATAGTCAACAACAGCGAAGAAAGTGCTGCCATCTATCGAATGGATAGTAAACTAAATCGAAAAGTTACTCCAGGAGTCCCGGAGCGGTTTAAAACTGGAATGTCCGATGGTTATGTGGCGCACCGTTTTAAGACGGTGTTACCCGTTTCATAATGATTTTCGGCCGCCGTCTTAAGACGGTGTTGCCCGGCAACGGGTTAAGAGCTCTGAGTCCCGCACTTTTCCCGAAAAATTCCCACATTAAACTGGCATGACTAGCTAATAAATGTGCTTGCTGGGGTAATTTTTAACCAACACACACGCGCGCGTGCACACACACACATATATATACGTATATATATATATATATAATACATATATATATACAATGTGTGTATATATATACATATATATATATATCTTACAGTAAGACTGTGAAACTAGTGATTCATAAAAGTGTAACTAAGCAACGAATTGGGCAGTGACCATTTTGATATTATATGTTTTAGTGTTTTGGTTTTACAGCTACTTTTTAGCAGTAAAAAGATTAAAGAAGATTTTGAGTCTTTACACAGTCAAGTTTCTAGAAGCATTCCTTCATGGATAGAAAAGAGTGGATGCAAGAATAGTGAAGGATGGTCAGTCAGCCTTTTAACTTTTTTAATTTAATTTTTTGATTTATGGAGTACTGTGATGACTAATGGGATGGCTGACCAGTCAAGAGGTATGCAGTTCCAATCCGTTATTATATCTGAGCCAGCCGCCCAGTTAAAGATAACAAAGAAATATCAGTGACTACTTAAAACTACTATACTAAAGACTACAATAGGCATAAAATAGAAGTCAGTAAGAGACGAAACTTGACTACTTAAAACTACACTACTAAAAGCTACAATAGGCATAACATAGAAGTCAGTAAGAGACAAAACTATGGTTCAATGGTTAACAAACAAAAATAAGCTGACGTTAAACTGAACTGGTGTCAAAACGATGATGTTGAACAGAACAGAACAGCTGACAGCTTCAAAATGATCTGCTCCAAAGGAAAGAAGACAGAAAAGAGACATCACAGCAAGATTTCTCTGGAAAGAGTGATGATAGCATGATACTTTTATTCGTTTTTGCTTTTGTATTAAGAGAAAATTCTTTCTTGAATCCTATATTTGCCATACCTTCTGTTTAGTTGAATTACTTATCACAGTTGAGTGTACTGATGTATTTTAAACAGTATTCTGAAGGTCAACATTCTCTTGCGTGCCGTCAAACAGACCCTTTCTAATTTTGTGTGCGACAAAAATCGGAAGGAGCTGTCAGCCAAAGGGGAACAGATTCACAAATTTGACAAGTATGTGTTTGAACCTACAAGAGTTTGTGAATCTCACCTGTGCTTTGTTATTCCATGTGTAATTGAAGCATTGTTGCACCTTTGTAAACTTAACCCTGTCGCCCGGCAAAGCCACAAAAGCGGCTTTTGCTACCGATACCAGTCCCCATAAGGCCGCTTTTGGGGTTGCTGCGTCTTTTCCTAATCCCCGCATGGCCGGTTTTGATTTTCTTCATGGTATTAAATATTCTATGCTGGAAGTAAACACAGTTCAATTCTGAGGAATCTGGTGAAAACATTTTTGTTCTATGTTAACATTTGCTCAAGATATTTGAGTTTATGTGGGAGCCCCAAACAACCCCATAATTTTCCCCAGGAGCCTAGGGGACAGGGAACCTATGCACAGGAGCCATAGGGGCGAAAGTGTTAATGACTGATAGGATATTGAAACATTAAATCGTAACATTACCAGTAAATGCGACTGGAGGTCTGCCCTTTGTGCAACAGAAGATAAATCAAACTGTTCTTTTAAAATATTCAAAAAGGTCATTCAGGCTGAAGGATGATAGTGTTTCCCATTACTGAAAGCCTTGCTATTCATTACATGTAAACAAAAAAATCAGAAGTTTTCACTTGAAGTTTTTAATTAAATATGACAATATTTTAAAACTTGGCAATTACTGTACTTTTTTCTTAGTAGAATCTGATTTATACAAGGAAGTTATTGCTGTAAGACTTTATTGTTGCCTGCATTTTTAAAAGTGTTAAATGTAATCTTAACAATTTTTGGGGTATTATTTCTAAGGTTGTGATTACTGCATAAAATATTTCGTTCATAGTTGGGCTTATTGACCAAAGATGAAGAGTTGCAGTAGTTTCCGAGTTATTAGAATTTTTAAAATGACCATCATCAGCTCAACGTCTCCTCAGGAACCGTCGAGACCAGCAGCTTGTCGAATGATCCTTTTCCAATTTTCCCGGTCTTGTGGCATGAATCGCCTCCCAAAGATTTAATCCCATCTACTCTCTGATGTCTTCAAACCATTGTCTTCTGGGCGTTCCCTGAGGGCATGTTCCCTTCATGGTTCACTGCATTGCAATGTTCAGAATTCTCTTCCATGCAACTGATGTTGCCAAACATCAGAAGCTTTCTTTGTTTTATTGTGGTAAGCACATTGCTGTTGATCCGATTTCTGCACTTTACTTCTTCATTAAAACGACCTTGATCACTTTAAAACATTCAGGTAATCTGACCTGGTTAAGCCCTTGCACTGATTATGCGCTGTCTTTTTTTAGGCACAATCTGAAGGTAAATTCAGAAAAAGCTGTGACTCTGGTTGAGAAAGAGTGTTATCCTAGCACCATAAAAATGTTTGGTGAATTCTGTCTGTGGTACAGGTTTGTGTTACATTTTAAAAAGCTTTCTTGTGCTACTATTTGATTTAAAGTAAACCCTCTTGATGAGCAAAAATCCATTAATGGTGACTTAAAGCAAAAGCCTTGTTGATCAACAAAAATTCATTAATGACTGACTCTATAATAAAGTTTCCTTTCAATTGTTGATTTTGACAGACGCCATCACTTGCGATTGTGTCTCTGTATAAGTAGAAGCCATAAGGAAGCATTTAATAAGAAAGAACAAGAGTAGTAAGTATTTCTAAAGTCTTTCCACTGAAGAAGAAAGAAATGGGTATTTGTGACATAATAAATGGTTGAAGAGAGTCTGGTCATCATCAAAACTAATTGCTTGACGAACCGGCATGGACAGCTGATTGTGGATAGTGACTGGAGAGTGATGAAATAAAAAGACTTTGGAAAGAATTTATTGGAAAGAATTTGTGGAAAGACTGAATGAGGAGAATACATAGGAATACTTCATCTGCTTCTACAACATCTGCTTTAACATAATAACAGATTATGTAGAAAAGCTACAGAGGTAGATAAAATCTAAAAATCAAGTTAGTTATGCTTTAATAAAGATCGTGTATGTGTGTGTGTGTAAATTTGAAATGTCAGAAATAAATCATATACTATTTATAGGCACATCTGGCTTACTCACCTATGCAATCAGTACCGTCATAAAAGAACTAAGTATCTGAGAGGATTTGAAAAATGTATGATCTTATCAGTTTCCAAAAGAACAGGCTTTCCACCAGATTTTGGTTCATGCAGAGCAATTAAAATACTGGAATGTGGCATGAAAGTCAGTGAGAGAATCCCCAATAATTGAATGGGTTTTGTGTAACAAGTGCAGCATTCAATGCAGTCTTTGTCCATGGAATGCAAATGAAACTTGTGTCATCAAAAGGCTCTTATGCTATGCTTTTCTGGATTTGGAGAAGGCATTTCATAGGGTGCTTTGAGTAGTATTTATAAGTTAGGCATCTTGGGGAGCAGAAGAAGTAGAATGTTGGTTGTGATAAAAAAAAGAGACAATATTTGATAATATGCAGACAGCCACAAAAAAAAAATAATGATGTTAAGCAATTAGTTCAAAGTCTTGGTAGGTGGAACTGTTTAAACTTAAAGTCTATTTGTTTCCTGCCATGCTCATTATTGTGTTGGATATCACCAGCAGAGAACTATGTGACTATAATGTCTATATCACAATATTTTTAAAAAATGCATTCCATGATTTTCATTAGTTTGGGTCCAAAATGAACATTGCTGGGACATTTATTATTATTGTTCAAATTGGAAATATTTTAGTGTTGTTGAAGAGCTTCTGCTGCTATTAATATTTTAACTGTAATTGTATGCAGCAATTTATTATTTTTCAGTAAAATTTGGAATTTCCAGCTTCAGTTGCAGTCACTTAAGGATGAATTGAGAAAGTTGTCTGAATTGCAGGAACTGCTTTCTCAAAGTCTTACGCAGGTTTTTCCTACTGTGTTTTCATTTATAAAGTCCTTTGATTTGAGTGCTTATTTAAGAAGTACTTAGTACTTAGTCCATCCTCGTGCTGGAAGCACATCAGGCAGCACAGAATGTTCTCAATCTACATTGGTTGTTGGCCAAATCTTGGGCCTTGCCCCATGACAGACCCATCTGCATCACATCTTAAACTTGTGCTAGGCGTCCAATGAAGTACATCGTGCGGACGTTCCAACATCTGATACGTAGGCTGTTTCTGGTCATGGGGAATGGGGTTATGAGATTCTTGGCTTCCGAAATCCAAGAAGCAACTTGTGGCTCGTCAACTCTCAGAAAGTTTTCAAGCCTCATTAAATATTGATACATTCAGTTCATGGAATTGATTATGTAACCTTGTACGGATAGTAGGATAGCTTCAGTGGAGCAATATTTCTAATTGGCAGATGGAAACTGGAGTAAAGCATCATTTGAGGACAATTGTGCATGAATTTCCTTAGCACTGCCTTCTCTAGAAATTTTGTCAAAACATTATGTACAAATGGACAATTTTTGGCAAAGCATGCACCAATTCATGAACAAATGAAGAAGATAAGCTACTTTTGATCAATTAAATATTTATGAGACTTTAAAAATCGAACCACTGAACTCGACGCTTTTAAGGCAGTGACTAGATAATATGCTGCTGATCAAAGTATAACTGTTGAAGCTGACAGCAATGGGACAGCATAAACGACAAAATTATATGCATTCATTTTAGACACAAAAGAAAAGACATGAAAAGCTGAAGTCATTTCTGAATGAACTTGAAAGCAGTGTCATACCAGTTGACTCGGTTCCGAATGAAAGCGAAACAGGGTTGCATCCAGGTAACAATGATGCTGTCATTCCGTTCAGGTGCTCCTCTTCGGATAAAGATATGCAAGAATTGATCGATATTCTCAAATCTCGGTGAGTTGAACAGTATCTGACATTATGAGTAATTATTATTTGTTTAACGAAAAAATCAGATTCGCAAGAAGCAGATCAACTCTTTATGCGATTCTCACTCTGTGTTTGCTCTGAGAAATACATTGTGAGTTCAACCGTCCATTATACACCGCATTCATAGATTTAAAGGCAGCATTCGACTCCGTTGACTGTACCACATTGTTGAAGGCCATGAAGGGGATTGGCGTTCCTGACCCCTTACTTGACTTAATCAAGGAACTGCATAATGGCACCCATGCTAGTGTACATTTGGTCACCGACCTCTCTGGCCATTTTGAGATTTTATCCAGTGTTAATCAGGGCTGCTGAATATTAGCACCTGCATTTTGTCGTGTCGTGGATTACATCATGTCCAACATATCAAGTTCCATTGGCATCCAGCTCGGTTATGGTACTTTCAATTCTCTGCTGCAGACTACACCAGAGGCTTCCAAACCACGGCCTGCGTGCAACTTGTAGTTTGTCAGCTCTCAGAAAGTGGCCCGCACGGCCTCAATATCTTATATAATATATTTTAATAATTTTACAGATGTATTGAACTATTGGTGTTCAAGTAATAAAATTACTAAATGAAAGTTGCAATATGCAGTTTAAATTTCATTATGCGTCGAATCGATTTTTCATTATAAGAACCCAGATCAGAATCATCTGTAGTATAGTCTAAATGTTAAAACTTTGTAACGCTGTGGCTTGTTTAAGTACCAATAATATTGAATGTGGCCCTCTATTTGTAAAGCTTGGAAACCACTGGACTATGCAGATGATGTCACCTTACTTGTGAAAAACAAAGACAATATTGGCTGCTTAGAACAAAGGCGCCTGTTAAATCATTCTCAGTAGTTAGGTAGGCAAATAATAACTTCACCAGCATACTTAGTATTGGCATTATAATGGCATAGCCAATAGTTTTGGACTAGGGGGAACATCAACATTTTTCATATAAAGAGTATCTTCTGGGCAAAATGTTGTCATAGAGTTCCTTACACATTGAGGTTTTGATCACACTACCTCACCTCACCCCCCAAAAAAATTTCTTCACAGTTTTGCACATATCTCAAGACCGGCCCCTGCCTGCCAGAATAGGGCCACAGCCTCCCAGACCTCCCATTGCTGCACCAATGATACTTAGTGTGTGGTCTAATTCAAGCATAAAGCAAAGCAACTCCGGCAAGATCAAAGACAGCAGTGTAACTCTCTCTTTATTAGACTGCATTTGTGTTATAATTACCTGTGTGTGGTTTCATCCTTTATTTCCAGCTATTTATGTGATATCCGGTGTATTAATTCATTTTTACTGATTTTAATTTCATGACTATTGCACGGTCTAGAGGACGTATGCATATTTTATACTGATTATACTGTTTAAATTTTTTTTGAATTGATTGATCTATTCACTTTTATTCAGAAGTGTCATTATCAGCCACCCAACGGCCATGATGCAAAAGTGATTATCATCTGGAATGGACTGGCCTTCGGCCAACCGGGCACTTGCAACAGTCCCCTTAAGCCACTAACTAATCAACACCCACTATTCCAGTGACACGGTGTGTGTGTTTGTGTGTGCGCGCGCACACCTATTATTCACGTGTACTATAGCGTTGGTGGTCCGGGTAAAACAGAACAAAAGACCAGCCTGGTAGCTGATTATCATTTTGCTTGTTGCCAAATGCTTGTAGGCTTGCATAGCATATACTGCTTCAGAATCCAGATTGCTTTTGATTATCACTTGACTGTTTGAAAGTTATTTTGTGATTTAAAGCAACATATTAGTAATAATGAATACATGCAACATATTAGTAATTAATACATGTAAGCTTTAACATTTTTCAGGCAATTGTGGTGAAGTGACCTTTGAATTCTGGCTGTGACTGTTCATATCATTAGCCATTCAATTGAACTGTTGACAAAATCTTCTTCTCTTCTTTAGTGTCCTAACAATGCTTTCACACGCTGTGACAGCCCCAGCAATTTTTTCCACTCCTGTCTTTTTTCTGTTGCCCTTATTGGTTGAACAAGATTTAGATTTAAGTCTTGGCAGTCGTTCTCTATGACGTCCAGACATGTCTATGACAAAATAGGAATTTGAAATTATTAGCATTGTATGAATGACTGCTGAAATTTTATTATGAGAGCTGCTGATGTGTTTATTAGTGTTTGTTATTCGAAGAATAATTAATATTTTCAAATAATTTAGCAAAATGTCTTTTAGTTAGAAATTGAATGACTGTTATATAATAATAATAATGTGATTTCAAGTGGTCCAGGAGGTCAAGTGAGCCTGTGCAAAAACCACTGTACATTATTCAATAGCCTAGTTTTCCAAGATATCCTTTGAATCTGTTTACTGTTTCAACTGTCACTCCCACCTCGTCCAAACTGTTCCATTTGTCCACACCCCTTGCACTAAAAAAAATTTTCTTTCTTGGACCTACCCTCTGCTTAAGTAATTTGCATTTGTGGCCTCTTGTGCTGCTCTAGTGTGTCAGTGTAAAGAATCGATCCTATGGCACATCTTCTTTCCCAGTCATTATTTTGAATGCTTCTGTCAAATCCTCTGTCTCTCTGTCTGTCTGTCTGTCTCTGTCTGTCTGTCTCTGTCTCTGTCTGTCTGTCTGTCTGTCTGTCTCTCTCTCTCTCTCTCTCTCTCTCTCTCTCTCTCTCTCTCTCTCCTTTCTAATGTCAATCCACAAAAGTGGTCCGTGCGAGGCAAATGGTCTGAGAACCACTGCATTATAAAGAGGCTTTAATGTTTTGCACATCTGGTTTTTTTAGTTTTAAGGACAATCTGGATTTTTCCAAAAAGTTGACGGGCAACATTTTTAATTAGTAAACTTTGCATGACTTAAAGTGGCTTAGGAACAGTGTTGGAGTTGCCGGGGGCTGAACCCCAGCTAACGTTGCAACCCTCACAAAAATCGCATATCGGGTACATGCAGTCTCTGTCATTCATTGAATTTCAGTCCTCAACCCCCCTCCCTCCCCCAGCTCAAATTTCACAACTCCAACCACGACCTTGCTCTAACACTGCTTAGTATGTATTACTGCCTGTGTGAAAGCCACTAGGTGACTATAGGAGCTCTAACGCAGTGGCGTAGCGAGGGGGTCAGAGGCAGCTGCCCCCGGGCGCCGGGCTGGGGGGGGGGGCGCCAAAATCAGGTATTTGGGCAAGTGAAATGCATAATAAAGAGTGCATACCTTTACCCAGAGGCGCCGCGTAATGCATATCGTTGATGGAGCGGTCAATGCGGCTAAGTAGGCCTACACTCAGAGCCGTACAAAGCCATAATTGCGCCCTGTGCCAAGCATGAATCTGGCGCCCCCCACCCTCAACAAATTTTGTTACCTAGATAAATTGCAATAGGCCTATGACATGCAATAATAAGCGACTTATAGACCTATACAAGACATTGATATAACTAATAATTCATATAAGCACCATTTTGCATTTTATGTGTATTTCCTAACAGTTCTTCTCACTTCATAAATAAGTCACGAAATGCTAATAAGCAGTAAAAATCACTTGCTTACTTACCTCCATTGCAATTGTAACATTTTACAAATTCCTCAATTTGAACGCCATGCAGTTTAACCAGGCTGACTACTTTAATTTCTTTAAGTATACTTTGGAAGTATACTTTGGAAGCATGGGCTCAGCCATTTTTTTCTGCTGTGAATTCTGAAAATAGGGCAGGAATTTCGTTCGGCCTAGTATCACTTGAGGGATTTGAGTGACTTGACACTGGCATCCCTAACACAATGTCTTCAGTCGTGACTGTTGCAGCTACAGTTGGTTCGCCTCGTTGCATATGAATGTCATTTTCAATGATTTCATTGTCACTTACCTTTGGAACCTCCAAGTCTAATCTTTCGAAAAATTTTGGATGTGAATTAGGTGACGTAGAAGTCCGAGTTAACCATTTTTCCCACTGATGTTGTGCCTGACAGTTACTCTTTTCACGCTCAATTCGCAAGTTTTTGAAAGCTGCACCGGATATTTTTTCGAAGAACTCATTTTGTTTAGATCAAAAGATTATTATTAGCAAAAATATTAGAACATCTCTATCAAGCTGTAACAAAGTTTGTCTACTTCTTTGCCAACTATCACTATCCGAGCCTGCTCTGGTGGCACATAGGCTATACTGTACAAAGAACGTTTAAAGACGGGCGACCTCTTAGGTTAAAAGGTCAAATTCTGAATTTGACCTTTTGTCATCGACCTGAGAGATGCCCTGCAGGTGCAATTTCGCTCCTCCTACGAAAGTATTTTGGAAGACACGCCGAAGGACTTCTAAGCATACTAGCACGAACGGATCATAGGAGATTCTTCAACCACCTGCAGCTATCAACCCCCCCCCCCGGGTCAGCTTCTGTGAGACCGTGACCACCATCCTGGGTGCGTACTACCCATATGTAGAGTTTCGGATTCCAAGACGAGAGAGGAAGATGCATGCAGGTCCTGCCGAGGCGATGACTGACATAACTGAAACTAAATATTGACGTACGGTCCAAAGAGCGGCCGAATACAGCGATTAGCATTAATGCTATAGCTGCACCCTGTAGACCACTCTTCTAAGAGACCGCAATCGTCTGTTAGATAATTATAGTAAGTTTAGAGGGGCGCAAATTTGTTTCAACGCGGACAGAAAGCAAAGTAAATCATAAATTTTTTATGAATGCTCCTGAAATTTGCACCCCTCTAAACTTGCGCCCTATGCCTAGGCACCGTAGGCACCGCCCTTTGTACGGCTCTGCCTACACTTTACATATTGATAGTGAAGAAATGCTTCATACCTTCAGCTCAGCAGCTGTTTCCGTATCAGTTCTTGCTCCAGGATTCCAGGATGACAGTTCGCCGCGATATCGTGCCAAAAGGGTCAACAACGTAAGCGCCACAACGATGCCACTGCGCTGGAGTGGCCCGCACAATCTCCGGATCTGGATCCGATTGAAAGCCCGTGGCATAAAGTGGCATTGGAAATGTCGGAGAGACGTCAGTCTACCAAGTGTGGGCTCATAGAGTCGCTCATCGCTGCTGGAACCAATTTATCAGCCGGAAGTTCCGGAACCTGGTCAAGTTAATACACTCAATTGCAAAACGCTACAAGAGGGTGGTAAAGAACAAGGGCTGGCCAATTAAATAGTGAGCCATCACTGGCACACAGACCGGCCTTGTTCAAAACCATCCATTTTATATTAAAGGTACCTGTAGGCCTATATGTGCGGATAAAATCTGTAGGCCTATCTGTGCTCGATTTTGCCTTTTTGCGCAAGGCTTTAAACGCTATCTGATTAAAAAATCTGTCACAGAATATTATACACATTCCCTTTTAAAATGGTCCCAAACTATAGACCTAATTATTAATTAAACATTTCTTGTAAGTTTTCATGTTTACGTACTTTTCACCATTCATCTCATTATGGAACAATAGCAATAGGCCTATATCAACAAAGACAAAAATTGGCAGGTGATTCCAGTTTTTGCACAGCACTGTATCAGGGCGTCGGGAATGGGCAGACCCCCAAAAAACTGCTGCGGATGACGCCACTGCCACTGTCTTTACCTCACCATATTGATAGCCTAGTGATCTAGTCTAAGTAGCAACTTTCTTTAATTATTAAGCCGACTATATCAGGATAGACGTTTCGCTTGATAAAATTTAACCAGTAGACATTTGATGGATAGGCCTAATTATATATTATCATAATACGGATTAAACGCCTTTAAGGATCCGTTTGCCTATTGACCTAGGCCTATTAGGGGCTGTCCATTAGTTATGTCGACAATTTTTGACCCTCCCCCTTGTCAACAACTGTCAACTTTCACTTACCATAATTACGTCAACAACTCTTGACCCCCGACCCCCCAAGATCAATGACAGGTCCCAATAACAAGGTTATTATTTTTGTGGTGATGATCATTTTTTCCCTTTTTCCTCATCGAGTGTCAAAACGTGGTGGTGAGTATACCTTTTTCTAATGCTTTTTTCCATTGTAATAAGTAGTATTCTATGACATTTCCTATTTTTTGATTATTTAAAAAAGTGAAATCGTTGACGTCAACTTCTCTTGACCCCCTCTCCCTGTCAACAAGTTCAACAACTGTCAAACTTTTCCAAACCCCATCCCCCTAAATTGTTGACGTAATTAATGGACAGCCCCTTATGTTAGGCTATTGTGTTGTAATACTTCAGTTAGGTCCCAGGATCCTGCTAGATGCTTTCTCTTCCATTTCTAATTTATATCGCATGATTATCTCTTTAAGTGAGCAGATTTTGCCAATTATTTTATGAAAAATTAACTTGCAACATAGTTCTTTGCATTCCTTTTGCTATTTCGTAGAACATGGAACTGTCCGATATCTAAACTACACTCTGTTAAACTTGTTGCAAGGTTTTCATTTTACGTCAAAGAACGTAAGTCGGTTTGGTGCACCCTACTAAAGTTTGGGCCAATGCACTTGGCTGTTTTCTGTGCACAAGCAGTCAACTTGAGTCAAGTCCAAAATTAAAGGCAAAGTGCCCGGTTTGAACAGTAACTCTAGCCTATAGGTTACAAGGGAGGACAAAGACACGGGGAGGAAATTATGAACAGATGATTTGTGTTAATTAGGCCCTAGTCGAGATCAAAGCAGCGTGAGGCTGTTCACACACCGCTCTCCTGTGGTTTTATTACCCCCGCACTTCGGTCTGTCGCGAAAATTATTCGATTAGCAAAAATTATCTGCATTAATTCTGTTATCATATTCGGTTAGTCTCCTTTTACAGCAAACATTGAACCAAAAACAAAATGGCGGCGATTCGACAGAATCCATGAGAATCGTACTGTTGCCTATCACAGCTCAGTGTGCCATGGTCCGCCGAAGGTCGATGTACTAAAGGTGTGTTAGGTAACTTAGGTCGCCTGCGGAGCCATTAATTCCCGTGGTAGCGTCTCGTAGGCGCCGGTATTAAGGCGTTTATTGGTGAGCGTTCACCAGGAGCGTTACAGCACTATTAGCCATTAGCCAGTTATTAATGGCCGAAGAGTCCCTCCTTTGCGTCCGCGCCAGCCACGTGACTCCTCCCACTTGCCGTTTGCTTGACCAATGTTGTCCGGTGTTCCGCAGTGCTGCCGAAATGGAAAACGTAGGCCGAACGAAGTGGAAGAGCTGCTGGATTAAATCCGATCCCGATCGCCGGATTGTGACTTAGCGTTAGCGACGTAGGGGATTAGACGCGTTTTAAGGAGAGGCTTTTCCGTCGGAGAAGAGCTTTGATGCGATGTTCGGGCATGATGTGAAACGCACGCTATGAAAACATAAGTTGTAAACAGACGCAATTTGCGACTTTTATCGCTTACAGATTGCCGGCCCCGATGTTGGTGTTCGCCGTGGTTGCGGTGTTGATAGATTTCTTCGCATCAGGTTCTGGTGAGTGACCGAAGTAAATGCGAATATTTCAATTACTTTTGATGCACTATGAAGTTACGAAATCTCGTGGTATATGCTTTGTTTTGGCCCAAATGCACAAACCCTTATATTCCAGTTAGGCTACTTCAATCACTCTAGTTCAGTGGTTCTAACCGGGGTAAGGGAAGTAAAATCTCGTAAACTTAATAGCGCTTTGGAGAGTAGTACAGTAGTAGCTGTACAGATACTTAAGAAATGTTTTCTACAAAATAAAGCAATAAGACTAATATTTAAAGAAAAGAATTATACTAACACAACCAATCTATTTAATAAATATAATATTTTAAAAATTGAAAATATATATAAACAGCAAACTGCCTTATTTGTATTTAAATATCTTCATAACTTTTTACCCAATATTTTCTATGTAAACAAATTCTTTGATACTCTAAACATTAAATGTAAACCCAATCTCAGAAATAGTAACAATATCTATCTTCAATATGCATCTACTAATGCCAGATTATTTACTAACAAATTTTCTGGACCTAGAATTTGGAATAGCCTCCCTCCTGATCTAAAAAAATTAAACCAATTAACCTCATTTAAAATAAAAATAAACATAAAGAAGACCTTCACTATGGTAATAACAAAACAAAAAGAAGTGCCGAAATGCAAGATTTTATTAAATGGAAGAGAAATAGAACAAGTAACTTATTTCAAATATTTGGGAAGCATTATTACAAGTGATGGAAGAAGTGATAAAGACATAATAACAAGAATAGGTATGGCAAAATCTGCCTTCATGGAAATGAAACAAATATTAACGAACAAGAAAATATTAAAAGAAACAAGGCTCAGAGTGCTTAGATGCTATGTATGGTCAGTTTTGTTATATGGATCTGAGACGTGGAACATATCAAAAAAGATTAAAAAGAAACTGGAAGCGGCAGAAATGTGGTTTTATAGGAGGATGCTAAAGGTCCCATGGACAGACAAGAGAACTAACGAAGAAGTACTACAGATGATGGAAGAGAGACGAACACTGATGACTACCATCAAGTTAAGACAGATGAAATTTTTCGGGCACGTGATGAGAAAAGAAGGATTAGAAAACTTGGCAGTGACAGGCATGGTGGAGGGTAAAAGATCAAGAGGAAAACAAAGATCAAAATATACAGACAGAATGAGAGAGGAAATGGGGATAGGAAATAACATCGAACTCCTGAGGAACACTAGAGATCGAGAAAAGTGGAAGTCCATGGCCGCCGACGCAGCAATGCATGGCACCTGAAAGAAGAAGAACCTCATTTAAAACTAACTTAAAAATATTTCTTTTAAAATGGCAAACCTAACTTTCTCTTGGCTAAAATTTTTTAATATTGATATAAATTCTCAATTGTGTTCACTAAATAACTTTAATATACATTATATGTACTAACTCCTTTTTATGCTATCAATATGACTATATGTACTTTCTGTGGTTACTTTCATCCAATAAACTAAATCACTTCCTCCATGATCCCTAAATAACTCCTAATTTCCATCATTTAAAGACTTTTATATGTCATGTAATTACAAACTTTGAGGTTGGCCAACTTTACGGGATACAAATCCCTTAGGCCAACCCTTTTTTTTCTCGACTGATTTCTGTACTTTATATGTCTGCGAATTATAGTATTGACTATATAAACATATATATATTATTATATTTTTTCCTATAAGACCTAGATCTACCTTATATTCTCATTAATTAATTATTATTACTAGATTATTACTTTTTGTTATTTGCACAAATTTGATGTTAAAAATTATTCAACATATTTCTGTTCAAATATACAGTTATTCATGGTTTATACTATAGTTAAGCTGTCTACTCTTGAAATGTTGAGAAAAATAATAAATTTGATTTGATTTGATTTGTTTGCAATAAATTAGAAATTGTAAAACAAACATCCCATTTTCTAACTTGTGCACAATCGGTGACAGAAGTATGGGGCTGTCCATTAATTACGTCAAAAATAGGATGGGTGGGTTTAAAAGTTTGACAGTTGTTGACAGGGGAGGAGGCCAAGAGAAGTTGATGTCAACAATTTCACTTTTTACAAATAATCAAAAAAATTTGAAATTTCATTTTAATGCAACGAAGAAAATCCTGACAAGGAAAAAGTAATCATTTTGACACTTGATGAGCAAAAAGGGGGGAAAAGGTCATCACCACACAAAAAATAATAGCCTTCAACACTTTAGGGGGACCCGTCACTGATATTTTAGGTGGTCAAACGTTTTTGACATATAATATAAGGGGTCGTCCATAAATTGCCTAACACGGTTGGGGGGTCCGGCCATTTGTTGTGAAGTGTAACGACGGGGGGGGGGTCCGTAAGTGTGAAGTAACGCAAAAAAAAATTTAAGTGATGACCTTTGACCTTTTTTGCTTGTCAGGGATTTAGGAGAGGAAAAAATACAAGGATGACCTTTTTTCTTGTCAAGACTTTTCGGAAGACGAAAATGGGGCGGGGGTCGGCCCATTGTTACGTCATATTTTAGAGGGGTCTGGCGTTTTATTACATTGCCTTACATAGGGGGGAGGTCAAAAAGTGCCAAAATCGCATTACACTGCCCTTTGGATGTTGACTATTGCCTGGCTGATAATATACCTTCCCCATAGCTATTTTAAGAGAGGCTGAGCGCCTAAGAATAAGCAGCTACTGTTGTGCTGCTTCCAAGGCGCTATAGGAATCCACGAGATTTTACTTTACTTTACTTTACATAATTTATGGACGACCTCTAACATAAAATAATAAGGGGTCAAACCCTTGTCAACAACTGTCAGCTTGAAAGCTGACAGTTGTTGACAAGGGGAGGGGGTTAAAAATGTTTCCAAAATTGTTGACATGATTAATGGACAGCTCCTATGTTGCAGTTTATAATTTTTCAATATATTATGGAGCATAGACTTTTGTCCTCATATAAGGTACTGTAGGATGGTAGGGGGTACCGGTACTTTGCTCTCTTATACTTGCTTCAGGGGTATGTAATCACAAAAGGTTAAGAACCACTGGTTTAGTTGAAATGCTGAAATAGTGATATTTAGACATGTCCAAGTATTTAAACCCTTTTCAATTTTAGATGTGCAAAAGAGCAAGCCATCTATGTACCAATTTTCTACCAGTTAAATTTTTCAAAAGCATAATTCAAGTCAGGACTACCATCATACCGAGATTTTCAACCACCAGTGAGGGAACTAGATGGCAGAAAAGCAAAATTGTTTGCTGCAATAGTTGCTTACTAGACCAGTAGGGTTTGAACCCGCAACTCTCCCAGCAAACCGAACTATGCACAGCTCCAGAAATGCTTTAGAAAAATTGATGTAATCACGCCTCCAAAGACATTTCAAGAATTATATCAGTTTTGATAGGCATGATAATTTATAAATCAAACCACTGAACTGATCTCACAGTTAATACCGGTACATGAAATCTACCATATTTGTTATTGTTAAAGATGATTGCTATTATAGAGAAAGCTTAAGGTTTTTGATAAAATATTTTGGTAAAATTTGCTGCAAGTGAATGTACAATGTATACTGCATTGTGGCTTTATTAGGGCAATTATTGTATTTATATGTTTGTAATATATTGCTAAATATTTATATTACCCATTCTTGTGGTTATGCTGCAGATTTAAGCATGCAGTACAAGTATGTTTTGAGCACTTTTCTGTAAGCAAAATGTAATTCACATGAGTGCTGATCAAGAATAGAGTTAGTTTTTCAGTGCAAAATGATGCCAGAAATTTTAGGATGGGACTGAAGCCCAGTCATAGTAGTTTCATAGTAGTTTGGCCTAACAGACATGAATTTTGGGGGTTGGACATAATGGGGAAGGGATTCAGCTGTCTCAATTAACTGACAGTGCATACGGTTAGGGTTGTCAGACGTCCGGCATAGAAGGACATGTCCTCCTTTTTGGGCCCCTTGTCCCCGGCAGGCATTGGCCGGAAATGAAAAAAAATGTCAGGCTTTTTACTCGCATCATCTACTGACTTGAATTTCGGTCTACTTGGCCATGTAATTGGCAATTGCACACTGTCATCCACCCTCAGCAGACAAAGAAAAGAAACCGATTGACTAGATGCAAGAAGTCTTGCTAATCTGCAGAAAATGCCTTGTATGTGTCTTAGAAATGGAAATGAAAGTTATTTTATTTGGGTGTGCGATGTCCCTTTTTACCTGTCAAGATTTTTTACCAGATTGATGTAATTCACGAGTTTTCAGAGCCCAGGGGTGCGATGGCTGCTTTGCTCCGAGCAACCTATGATGCACCGCTGTGTTTTGTGAAATTTATTTTTGCTGATGATAAACAGATCTACGACCATGTGGACGTTAAAGACGTCGGTCTTGCTCTTGGTCGTCTCCAAAACTGCATCACAGAGGTCCAAGGATGGTGTTCCTCACGACGATTGCAACTTAATGCTTCCAAGACTGAGCTTGCATGGTTTGGCTCACATGCTAACATGCTTAAGCTGTCTAACACCGATTGTAGTCTGGCACTTCAGGGCACCATCGTCCGCCCTTCTTCCGTCGTCAGAGATCTCGGAGTACTGTTTGACAACGAATTGACCATGAAGCAACATGTTGGACAGTTAGCCAAGAGCTGCTTCTATCACATACGACGTATCCGCCAGATTTGTCGAATCGCTGGCAAAGAAGTCGCCTCGCAACTGGTTTCTGCGTTTGTTCTGTCCAGGCTAGACTATTGTAATTCTGTTCTTGCCGGCCTCCCAAAGTCTACACTGGCCAACCTGCAGCGCGTACAAAATGCTGCTGCACGTCTGGTGCTGGACCTGAAACCTCGAGACCACGTCACTCCGGCGCTTCGTGAACTTCATTGGCTTCCAGTCCAGTCACAGATACAACACAAACTATGCACGCTGATGTTCTGTGCACAGAATGGCCTTTGTCCGACCTATCTGGCCGATCTGCTCCAGCCAACATCAACCCCCATTGGTAGACCAGGCCTACGATCAGCCTCTACCAGTCAATACCAGAAACCTCGTCTTCGGACAGTCATGGGGCAACGAGCCTTCTCGTATGCCGGACCCCATGCCTGGAACGCCCTTCCACCAGCGCTACGGAACATAAAGTCGTCCGTCGCTTTCCGTAAACATTTGAAAACACATCTGTTTAATTGTGCTTATAATAATTGACATAATTGACATTAATTGTAATGCGCTTGCTAACATTGATTGATTAGGCGCAATATAAATAGCTAATTACATTACATTACATTACATTACATTACATTATGGCCCATTTCCTTTGTCCGGCTTTGTCCTTCTTTATGGCCTCTGGTGTTATCCTTTGGACTGGGAGGTATCTGGCAACCCTATGCATGCCAAAGTTTGTTCTTAAGAATTGTAGTTCATTCAGTTTCTTGCAGCTTGTTTATCTTATAGCTCTATTTATTTGCAAAGTTTTTACCACCATACAGAATCAAGTATAAGATCAGAATTTAAGTCACAGATTGAGTGTGCTTATGAGGTTGAATGGCCATAAGACCTGAAGCATTATTATGCATCTGCCTGCAATGATGTTGATTCATTGAATGGATACTTGTAGTTTGGATGTAAATAACCCCCTCCCCACTTGAGAGGAATTCTCCTCCTCATGTATAGGCTATCAATTGGTCTTTGTGTTGTTATTGTTAGAGGGTGTTCAAGGAGTGGAGTAAGTGGGGAATTTATTTGCATTATGAAACTGAGAGGCTTAAGTATGTAACTGCCAAAATGATCAAAATCAGAAAGCAAAAAAAGAGAATTTGAGACATTGAAGTGACATTGGAAGTCAAGGTAAGGGGCCTTCCTGAACCTTCCTGGGCCTTCCATAGTATCTGAATGTCTTTAAACTCATCCCGTCAGAGCGGTTGTTGTACTGGTTGATCCCTGGAGATCCTGCAATTATTTAAGAAGGGCTAATCACAAGTGCATCAATTATTTAGGTAATGCACAATTAAATTTTTTTGGAGACTTGGCAGGAAGATTATTTATAGAAAATGTTACCCATTCAGTCACTCATGCACAACATCATTCTTCTTACTTCTTAGTATCTCAGTTGTTTTAATGTTACAGATAATTTTGCCAACGTAATAATCACTATACTATATAATTCTATGGATGCTAATATCGTGAACATAATACTGTACATTACACAAATTTTCATCAGTTTCTTGACTGTGATGTTAAGAGTGTTTGCTCTGTATCTGTGACTGTCTGTCTGTCTGTCTGTCTGTCTGTCTCTCTCTCTCTCTCTCTCTCTCTATATATATATATATATATATATATATATATACATTGTATATATATATATATATATATATACGCACACACATCATATATATAGGCCTACATCATATATATATATATACATGATGTATTATATGCGTTTAAGAAATGATTACATTATGCCCTGTAATATTTTTTATTCTACATCACAAGTTTTCAGAGAAGCTACCGGTACTTCATCCTTGCATGGCTCTGCTTAATGGTTGAAATATTATTGATGCAGTGGTTCATTACTAGGGTTTTGATGCCAGATATATACATGGTACAGTAGGTGGTCCCAGTTTGGTGCAAATGTTTGCTTAATAATATGTAAGCCAAAGTTCATTGTACTTATTGGATGGCTTGAGTAGCCTACATTTCTGCTTGAGTTAGTCAATGGATTATGATTTGATTTAACTGCAAGGGAGCATGCAGTTTGATAACAAATAGGACTTTCTATCAGGTTCTTATTAGAGCTGTCTTGAGACTTCAGCCACTACACATTCCTACTGATTCACTTTGTTAATCTCTCAGTGCCCAGCATGTGGTCTTTGGAAATATAGCTTCAGAAAGACTTTGAAAGTCACTGTAGCTCTTAATGGGTGATTATTTTACGGCCCCCCACCGGCTATGGGTTCGGTTATGGTACTGGCCACCGTCCGCTGATGTATGGCTTAGCCACCTATGGGCTGCTGGCTACTAAATACGGGGATCAGCACCGGACCCTAGGGGCGTGAGCCTAGGGTGAAAACCTTTACTTTTACTTTTACACCAGCTATGCATAGATGATGATGATGATGATGGTGATGATGATGATGATGATGATGATGATGATGGCGATGATGATGTTGGTGGTGATTTTAAATGGGTTGAGATTTAATGAAATTTCTGTAACAAATTGCAAGTGTGAATTGAATTTATTTATTTATTGTTTTGTAAAAATGAAATAGGACGTAGGAAATAAATTAGGAAGTAACTAAGTGGAAAACGTTAAGAAAAGTCATATTTGACTACAATGTTAGTTCTGCTAAGTTGCCAGAGATTTTATGAGTTCTTAATGTAATGTAATGTAATTAGCTAGATTTATATTGCACCTAATCAATAATGTTAACAAGCACATTACAATGTCAATGATTATAAGCATAACTACCGGTAAACAGATGTGTGTTCAACTGTTTGCGAAAAGCGACGGGCGACTTTATGTTCCATAGCTCATTTTGATTCTTTATGACAAAAAGACTAAAAAGACAAATTTGCTGTATAAGTGTAAGATAGTGCACTGTAGTTACATAGAATATGTCACCGCTATCACTAAGACACTTATACATTGAGAGTACAGTATGATCCTATTTGTCTAATATGTGCATATATAGATTACCTGGTAGTTTGGCCTGTTGCTTGGTAACTTCTACCCAAGGATGTGTACGAAAATGTTGACTTTACCCACAGGGGATGTTTGGTCTGTTAGGCCTTTGCCTTTGAGAGAGGACCGACTTTGTATTTTGTGATGTCAGTTATCTGATGCAGAAGCAGCTGTTGCTGTGTGTGGTGGTCTCCTTAGAAGGCTTAGAATATACATGTTATCACTTCAGTCATTTTACAAGAGTTGTTGGCATGGTTTATTTGCACATGTTGGGAAGTTTGTTTTTACAGTGCTTTTAAAATCCTGTGAGGTTGGCTAAGTCATTTATGTATTTATATCAAAGTTGTTTTTACTGCTCACTTTGCTAATGACTGCTAATGGAATTATTATTTTTTGCTTGGATCTACAATCTAGTTGTGTGAACATGGTACATTTTTATAATTTTATTTTCAAAAATTATCAATAATTTCAGGCTTTGATTTTTCATTTTTAACTAAGAAGCAGATTTTGTTAATATGAGATTGTGTGACATATCTTGAGCATTTTTATGTGTTTCTCTTTGCCCATATTTGCAAAAATTTGAAAAATATGAAGTATTTATTTATCGGCTTCTTGTCGTGCATTGTCTTAGTGCTAATACCGGTATCTGTTTTATGTAAAGCGAATCAACATTTCCATTTCATCCAATTTATCAGCCATAGTGATAAAATCCTGTGTAGATAATAAAAGTTGAAGTGGTGAGGTCTTAAAACGGTTCTTAAACTTTGGCGGTAGGCAGTCTTATGTTTCCATAATTGCTGCTGTAGAAAGCTTTCAGCCAATAAGACTCTCCCTGCCTCTGGTGAAGTCTTCCTTACAAATCCCTGATGATTTGATTTTGCCTTCTGTTCTGTTGGCCTATCGGGTCTACATTTGAACAACCAGGATGGAAGTTCTGTTGGCTTTTGTCTCTGCATTGTGGATTACAGTGAAACCCGCTTAATTGCATAGGTGCCGTGCAAGCCTTGCTTATGCGATTAACTGGGCTATGCAAATAGTCTGATAATTAATTGTATGCACAAAACACTGGTTCGGGTTTTTATGTTGTTATGCGATTATGAGGGTTATGCAATTAAGCGGTATGCGATTAAGTGGGATCCACTGTATACAGTATTTAATTCTTTGGCAGACATGTTTTTGCAGAATTTACCTCTCAACTGAATTACCCCTGAAATGTTTTAAATCAAATATCATAACAATATTGATGATGTATATATCAAATGAAAAGGGGGTTTGATTATCTAAAAGAATATGAAAAGAAAAAGGCAACATTTGCAAGACTTTCTTCATATTTCATCACAAGATATAAAAATTAAAAAAATTAAAATTTGCTTTGAAGTTCATAAAAAAATTTGTCAGCAACAGATGATGTAAGTAAGCTATCTGAAACATGTGCACATATGTGATAAACATTTTAAAAAATTGTATATAGATGTATAAGTGTCATATTTTAGAATAGAAGATCATGTCTGAAAAATCTCAAAGCAATTAAGACATGCATATTTTTGACACATGTCACAAAAGTTCACATACTTGGTTTTTTTGTACTGCCAAGCAGAATTTTTTCATTTTCGTTGTCATGAGTTTCGGAAATACCCTTGTCATCAAGCTTACCTTTTTCAATTGCTTCCAAAACTAGCTTGGTTGAATAAAACTTCTGCCTCTATGTACGGAAGAGTACTGGTTTTTAAAATTTAAATTCCAGAAGGACCGCAAATCTCGCCAACAAATTGATATATTTTCGCAGTCAAACTCACGAAACAAACTTTTTCAAATGTTTACAAAATGTGGCATCATTTATCAGAAAGGGTTTATGTTTGTACAGTTCTTCGTAATATTCTGCCCTTAGGCAGGTTTTGTATTCCAATTTCGCCATTCATTCCTGTTCATAGCTTTCTCCTTTAAGTCTTTATAGTCCTTTTCCATCATCCAGTCAAGTAGCATCTCTCGTGGTCTTCCTTTGGTCTTTTTCCCCTCTAGTTGTCCTTCTATTATTTCCCTTAGGAGTGAGTCTCCTCTCATTATATGTCCCATCCAGGTCTTTTGTTTTTTTCTTATTGTGTTGATCATCTCTTTCTTTTCCTCCACCTGTTTCAGCACTTCGGCCACTTCCTCGTTTGTCTTATGTCTGTCCAGCTGATCTTCTCCATTTTTCTCCATATCCACATTTCAAAGGCCTCTAGTCTTGTTATTTCCTCTTTTCTTAGAGTCCATGTTTCCGATCCATCAAGTGTCACGCTCCATATCAGTGTTTTGATAAGTCTTTTCTTCAAGTTTATGTCTAGTCCTCCTCTCATCAGTTCATTTCTTTGATAGAATTCCTCTTTCCCCATTGCTATTCTCCTTTTCACTTCCTCCTTGCATCTTGCATCTTCCGTTATGAGACTCCCAGGTAGCAGAATTTCTGGACTTGTTCTGTTCTTTCTCCATAAATCGCGATCTTCACTTCTTTTCCTTCTTTCTTACTGATGATCATCATTTTTGTTTTCTTTGTATTTATTTGCATACCATACTCCTTGTACAGTGTACACCAGGTATTCATTTAATTGCTATTGGATTAAGTTTCCAGTACTTTTCCACATTACTATTCACAGTGCTTTTTTCTAGGAAAAAGCATCTTCTGTAAATTCTGTAATATAAGTTAACAGATCATAAGTTATAGTCAGTCGCAGCATGGAAAAGCTATAAAATAATTAAAATAATTCACAGCCTGGAAAAGCTATAAAAATATTTAAAATAATTAAATTTAATTAATATAAATTAACAATTCATAAAATTCGGGAGAAAAAGGTTCCGGAACAACATTCCGGCATGTTCCGGCAGAAAAAAGCGCTGACTATTCATAGTGGAATTTCAAAGACCAAGCCCAGAAACATTCATTGTCTTCACTCATTTTGAAATTTAGTTATTTCTTACTTGGTATGCATGCTGTACATAAGTACCTAGGTGGTGATCAAATAACCAAGGCATGATTGTTTCTTTTGAATGTAGCAATTTTATTTATAAGATTATAGTGAAATAATTGTATTTATGCCTTAATTGAAGAGGGTGTGTGGTTTTAGTTTGGAGAATAATCAATTGCTGTAATTTGAAACATTCACTCAGTGGACATCTCTACTACAGAGACCTCTATGATTGACATCCAGTACACAGGATGTCAGGAAGTAATTAAGTACCCTATACACTTCATATTGAGTTCTTTATTTTGTTTAAAATGTAAGTGTTATTGAATTTCAGTGTATTTGGTAAATTTAATAAAGCCAGTTTAATTCACTTTGTAATTCCTAATGTTAGAAGGAATCTAAATTAGTAATTGGAATTTGAAACCCCCAGAACCGGAGGACAGAGGGCATTGAAACAATGGTTGTTGAACTTGCAGTAATTAATTAGACTGATGATGAATGATGTGGTGATTACTTTTCATGAGGATAATGACATCACTCATCACTTAATTTACTAGAATAGTCTAGAGGCATTTCTATTTAGAATATATGATCAAGCTAAGTTCCAGTGGTTGATGATCAAATGAGAAAAATAAGATTTGCAGGCGCTAGTTTTTTGATGAATTTCAGTTTTTAAAAAAAAACTTGATTGCATTACCTGCAAGACTGCTAATGTACCCATAGATAAGTGAATAAGTGGTTCATATGGTCTCTGATTCTCTATGCCAATCTGTTGTCTCTTTGTATATGAGCCATAAATAGTAAATTAGTTTTCCAAATAACTCATACCACAGTCTGATAGATTTTATTTGTTGCATAAATATGCCACTTTCATTGACAGCCCTTATCGTCAAGAGTTGTGAGCTTGCCTGCTTTGACCAAATTATCTGTTTAATAATATGTTTATTTGGGTAATACCTATTGTCCATTCACAGAGTTATGTGCCAAATTTCTTTATAGTTTCCTAAGTGTTTATAAATTTGTGAAAACTTAGATCACAACAGTTCAGTTGTAAGAGACTGATATGACAATGCACGTAATTGAACGTTTAGTACATCATATTTAGTTTGTTTTGTAAATGATAGCAGGAGTTTTAAAATTGGAGAACTGATTGCGTAGATTAAAGCATTATCAGTTGCATTTTTGAAGAATGATAGCATCTTACGTCAATAGTGATTCAGAACTGCCTTGGAGGCAGCAACGGAACATGTTGCATCTGACCAACACACACAAAGGCATGCTGGTATATATCCTTACTTCTGTACATCTTACATTGCCTCTATAAATCTAGGTAGCTTCATGGAGAAATTCAATACGACCACCACCACCGGATGGTCGTCATTGTGTGCATACCTTCCCTTCATGTTGGATGGTCTCCAGAGAATTCGTAGGAGATGCATCTGGTCACTGGTTGGTTATTCACTCAATCTGCTTCAGGTGAAGATAACAAAGACTTCTCTGTAGGGGATGCCGGGTAGGGAATTGACCGTAGACAGATTTTTAGTGACCCGGTCTCCAGCCAGTGCCGTTGAGTCTGGCTTTTGGCCATATACGAAATCAATATCAAGGCATTGGCAATGAGAGTCTGTGTTAAAATACAGGAAGGAGACGGAATACATGATTATTGAGAGTGGTATATGGTTATCTTCTTCCCGTCTGACTTGACCATCCAAGACATGGTTGTGATGGAGGAGGAAGAAGAAGAAGAAGAAGAAGAAGAAGAAGAAGAAGAAGATGATGAAGAAGAAGAAGAAAACAGCCGTCCTGACCAATTATAATTAGTTATGGAGAGTAATTCAAGGTAGCAGCTGCTGATTTACTTGGTCAGAGGTCAACCTTATTCCAAATATTATGACATAACCATCGGTCTGGTGCCTATTGGAGGCAGGTAATGTCTACACTTGTGCCTTTGTCTGCTGCTTGTAATCAGACAGCTATTGGGGTGGTAGGCACACACACAAATAAAGAGAGACAGAGGCAGGCAGAGAGACGGACAGACAGAGACAGAGAACAGACAGAGGCAGAGAGACTGACACATGGTGAATTGTAGCATCATAGCAATTACAGGCCAGCAGGGGCTGTTTTAAGAAAGATTTATCACTCACTAAACTCAGAAAATTTGTGGACATCCACACAAAAACATGCAAAAAAGCTCGTCTGGAAAATGTATCACTGCACAAAGCACAGAAAATTCCATTTTACCACTGCACATTTTCATTCTATCACTGCACATTTTGTGTATCACTGCATGTTAAAACAGGCCCTGCAGGCCAGATATATTCCAATAAAGTATAAAGTAATAAAATCCCCACAGTGGTCTTCAACAAAGCCCTGTGGTCTGTACTCTGAAGAATTTCAGGCTTTGTTAAGAACCAGTTAAATACTCCATCCTGCATTTTGAATTGGCAGTCAAAGTTTAAGTTTTTGGATTTATTGTTGGTTTTGTGGTGGTTAGATGATACGAAGCCCAGAAACAACCAGTTAAGGATAGGAATCGCATCCTTTATTAAGGTGCAATTTCCTGCTGGAAATATCCTCATTGCTCTTTGTGAATTTTATTCATGTGTATAAAGCATGGTTTTCATTAGACAAATGTGGTTACATTTTATAATGGTTCCTTTCTGTGAGCTGTCATTAGAAGTAGCATATTGATCAGTAGACCACTCTGTTAAGACTGTTTCACATTTGTTTCCAGAGTTTCTGTGTGTTCACCTCTTGAGCTGTCTGGACTTTTCACAGTAAATCAATCAATGATTAATAATTTTGTAAATGTTTTCTGTGAGCTGTCACTAGAAGTAGCCTAGCTGTCGTTAGAAGTAACGTGAATGTTTTTGCTTAGTACAAAAACAGTTTATTATTATATAACTTTATTTGCAAACGCAGACAACATAAGAACAGACACAACTCTTAACTAACAACTACACACTCCACTATTATACAGTTGACAAAATTGGAGAACCAGCATCTAAGTAACAGAGAAACTGGCAAAGCCATATTGGTTTTTTGCTTTGCTTAAGTCTTCTTTTTGTGCTTCCTTTCAACGCCTACTGTATGTTGTGACGTATTTTATTTATAAATATGCTAGTTAGGTCTATGGTTCAGGAGCGTAGCCAGGAATTTCATTGGAGGGGGGTATAATGTGTTTTGGAGGGGGTTAAATCTTTTAAAACTCTGAAAATTTTAAAAAACACATTTCAAAATTTAACCCTTTTGCGGGTGAATTATTTTCGAACACAACCCCAGAAAAGTGAATTTTTTTACGAAAACCAAAATTTTTCGATATAGCATGAAATATAATTATATGAATATTAAGTTCAAAATAATAGTGTATGTATAAATGTATTTACACCAATGCTACTTGTAAACAGTGAGAGTATGATATTTTCTAAAGCAGTCTCCAATGCAAAGGCCAACATTGCTGTCGGAACAGTATGTGCGAACACGTGTACCCCTGAAACCTTCGCTGGGGTGGCCACAGACAGCACATATCTTTTTGTTTTCCATTAGGAATAGAGTCAATGAAGTGCTTCTGCTGCAGTCTGGCTTCAGTAGGCAGCTATCATTTCTTGAGCTTTGAGCTTTCGTGTAGAATTCAAACGACCCATTCGATTCAAACCAGCCTTTCGATTAGCGCAAGCCATTTCATTAGACACAAATTTAATTTTTTATTCAATAACAAAACAGCTAATTTTCAGTGTTACCACCATAGATGTGCAAAAAATAGAAGTCATAGATTACTTATGTTTTTTAAAGTAGATAGGACAATAGTTTTAGGCGACAGAAAGGTCTCCTTACCCACTACGCTAAAACGACATATATGGTGTTTTACCCGTTAACTGGAAACGACATATATGGTGCTTTACCCATAAAAGGGTTAAGGTTGCCTGATTTTGGGGGTATATATACCGATATACCCCCATCGCTACACCCCTGCTACGGTTAGGGCGCTTAACTAACCACCAGTATTTTGAACCAAGGCGGTTCTATTTATGGTAGCCTAAACAATTTGTCAGGCATTTGATGTTGCATGTTTATGACTCGTGGTTAAAATTTGAACATTGCGAATTTAAGTAAATTCAGATTTAGAAGCATCTGCTATCTAGTGTGGCCGCCATAAATAGACCGGAAATAAAATTACTTTTAGGTGGGATTTTCTAGCGCTGCTTTTGAGGGTTGTCAGCGCCTGTCTGTCTAGAAGATAACTCAATCACCTCTCTCACAGTGCCCGGAAACCTCCCACCCCTAGGGGACCACGACGGACGGACGACGACCAACGCAGCCTGGAGCCAAGACGCAATGCGGCTCTGTGCCTGGGCAGAGACAAGACCCCGGCAGAGAGCGCTCTCTGCATATATATGTATATATATATATATATATATATATATATATATATATATATATATATATATATATATATAGGTGGTCTTAGTCCTCTGACCACATGTGGCTATGCAAGGTCTCTGTGTGGACGAAGAAGGGAAGAAATGTGGATAGAGATAGAGGTACGTGTTGATGGCAGCTTACCTGTCTGAAATAGTCAAGTGACAACAGTGCCACTGAGCAACTGGAGCCAGAGGCATAGCCAGGAATTTTATTTGGGCAGAGGTATAAGTTCAGGTGTATATACTGTTATATATTATATATAATAATATAATATATATTTTATATGCTATATATATATATGTTATATATACTGATTTTTGGGGGTATATATACTGATATGTCCCCCTCGTCGCTACGCCCCTCACTGGAGCCTGAATCACCGTCACTGATGATGATGCTCTGCGGGGTGATTGGACGGCAGTGACATCATTTAATAACGACTTCCGTCGTCCGTCTGCCTGCCTTCCTGGACATTGGCATAATGGCATTGCATGCATTGTTCTTCTACAGTTGGATCCACTTCATTTATTGAAGTTCTTTTCTGTAGAAGATTTGATTAGAAACCAGTTCTCTTGCAGTGTAATTTACAGTATCCCCTTTCTGCTCGCTGCTTTGGTTTGATTTTGCCAGAGGCTGTAGTAGTAATGGTGTTTTATCACCGATGATGCCATGCATCTGGCTGAAATAAGAATTTAAGTTGTCAGAATAATGATCAGAAATATTTCTCATTCGACTGATTTTATAAATGCTCCAGAGGACATGAACTTCATAAAGTTACCCATGCTGTGAATTATTTTGCATGACATAATTGCACATTTTTGTTTCCACCTATTGAGATGGGATTTACCCCGTAGTCCCATCCTTTGGTGTGGTTTATCACTTGAGGTATACAAAAATTTGATGCCAAGCTGATTTTTATTGTTTATTTATTTTGATTGTATTAATAAGCATTGGCATCCAGCTCCGTAACATTTAGACAGCGATGCTTGCCAGCATCACACTCAAGAGGATGCTATTGGGATTTACTCCTCCCATTCCAAAAATTTCTGGCGGCGCCGTTAATGGTCATTGTGAAAGTATAACGTGCTTGCCATTGAGGTCTCTTACGGGGCATGGCGCTTAGATATCTTTTTGATAGATAACCACCACTTGAGGATGAATTGGCTTATTTTCCTTGTTCTTTGTGCTGCTTTATCTGGGTGCTGAGGAGGCCCCCGGAGGAAGGAGCTCTCCTCGTGGCGGCGTCTGGGTCACCGTCATCGTCGTGACGGTGACGTCTAGAGATCCATAGTTGGTGGAGTGGATTGCCTTTCTTCTGTCTGTGTCCAGAGTCCGCAGCGGCCACCACAAGTGTCCGCCGGCGTCGGTCGATCAACTCGGCGCCAGTAAGGTCCAAGCCCGTTAAGCGCCTTTAAGGATGTTTTATTGTCTCAGTCTTAGTAGGGTTCTGATGGCTGGTTGCTTATCTCAAGGTGCAGATGGCTCAAAGGCATGCAGTCATGAGGCAAACCGTACCATGGCTGACGTGGAGATGGCTATGACAAAGAGTGGATTGCATCTGATCAGACAAAGGTGGAAATACAGGTGAATGGCCCTTATGCAATGATAACTGGGTCATCGTCAGGAAAGATGCACTGAATTTTAAATGCAATGGTAACAGAAGTTTTTTGGGGGGTAATTTATTTAGTGTTATGTCACTTACGTGCACTTGTACATTAGGCAGACTTTGTAGCTTTGGGGCTGTCCATTAATACAATAAAATAATAAAATTTAAATAAAATAGGGGGGGTTGAAAAATTTTGACACGTTGTTGACAGGGGATGGGGTCAAGAGAAGTTGACATCAACAATTTAATTTTTGACAAATGATAAAAATAGGAAATTTCACGGAGTACTATTTATTGCAACAGAAAAAAGCATGACAAGCAAAAAAGGTCACCACCACCACATTATGACACTTGATGAACAAAAAAAGGGGTAAAGGTCAGCACTGCAAAATAATAACCTTCACAACTTTTTAGGAAGACTTGTCACTGCATGATCTTAGTTAAGGGGTCAAAAGTTTTTGACCTAATTATAGGGGGTCACTGAAAGTTGACAGTTGTTGACAAGGCGGAAGTGGGGTTAAAAATTGCCCAAAAATTGTTGACATAATTAATGGACAACCCCTTTGTAGACTAATTCTCAGAGATAGTTGAACTTCAAAGATTTTAGCAAAGAGGAATACTAGGGAGGAATGCAGCAAATCCTCTTCTTAGGATCATTAAGGTCATGATCAAATAGACTAGTTCAACTTTTGTTGCAGAATCTAACGGATCCTGATCAATATGGATGCAGTTTTGAATCCAATGGATTCATTGTGTGATATAATACTTGCATTTGCATGCATACAGTATATGATGTTTCACAGTGCATTGAACTGATTGCACAATGCGAACAGTATAGTAAAAGTTTTAGCAAGAAGATAAAGCAAGCACGTGAAGTCAGACAGGCCTTCTTATTGAAGACAGGGAAATTACCATTTTCTGACTTTGATTCCATCAGGAACTGCATGATTGCCGCTTAGCTTAAAAGCCCATCGCAGGTCGCATGATGTTTTGACTGTGGGATTTTATTTGGGTTATTTGACTACTGTTGTGCTGCTGCTTTTAGCAGGTCATTTAATGTTTTTGTTTTCAATCAGATGTCGTTATGGATATATCTATGGGAATAGCATGATTTTAGGCTTTTAAAAATCTAATTTTAGCTATTTCAAAGCCAAGCTCGACTGTCCATGCATGTGGGTATAGACTACACAGCCTCACCCCATTATCAGAGATCTTTCACTGAAAGGACTTCAATTCGAAACGAAATCAATCGAAATGCTGTTTTTAAGAAAACAGTTTAGCGAAAATTATCGGAAAATTATCGTTAAAAAACTACAATTCGAATGGAAGGTTTTTAAAAACTTTTGAGGAAATCTGTCAAGAATTTCTGAGTTTTTAGACATGCACTTGCAAACAAACAAACGTACATACTTTACTTTTTATTTATTAAGATTTCATTTGATACATGTTTAAATTGTGCTCTTAACCGTTTTTGGTGCTCTGATTTCTCTTCCTTTCTGCAGTATTATGCCAGTGACAGGAATTCATGATTCTGTCAATTAATGATGGCGTTTGTCTGCTGCATTGATAGATGTCAGCCAGCTGTTTGACTAGGTAAACCTTGTATGCTTCAGCTTGTAGTGCTAATGAGGGTGGGCGAGCCATGATCCAGAAAGGTTTTGACTTCTGGCAGCATTTGTTTGCATTCCAGTTGCTTAACCCAGTCTTTTTCAGTGAAGCTCTTCCTCTTTGATCACTCTTCTTCTTTGATCACTCTTCTTCTTCTTCTTCTCCTCCTCCTTCTTCCTCTTCCTCTTCCTCTTCCTCTTCTTCTTCTTCTTCTTCTTCTTCTTCTTCTTCTTCTTCTTCAGGTGCTGTGTATTTCTACCTTAGTGACCATCATCATCATCATCATAGTTGCTTTCTGCCAGCTCATTAGCGGCAATAGCTAGACACAAAACTTTTCCATTTATCTTTTTCTGTTGTTAATCTCATTCCATCTATTATTGTCATTTGATATCTTTCGAAGTCTTCTTTGATGTTATCCATCCACTTTTTCCTGGGTCTTCCTCTTCCCCCTTTTCCTTCTTTGTATGTGTAGAGTGCTTTATATGGGAGTCTGTTGCTTTTCATTCTATTTACATGTCCATACCATCTAAGTCTTCTTCTGATTTTATCTATTATTGTCTCTTTCATTCCCAGTCTTTTCCTGATGTCTTCATTTCTTATTCTTTGTAATTTACTTACTCCCAATATCTTTCTCAAACAACTCATTTCTGCCACCAACAGTCTGTTTTCATCTGCTCTTTTTAATATCCACGTTTCTGATCCATAAAGCATTTGTGGAACAATGATAGTGTTGTATATTTGAATTTTTGTGTTGATCTTTATTTTTTTAGCATTCCAAATATGTCTAAGTCTTCCCATTGTCTGTAGTCCTTTTGCTGCTCTCTTTTTAATATCTTGTTCGTGTCTTCCATCGCTTGATATTTCTCCTCCCACATATGTAAAATTCTTTACTTGTTCGATGTTATTTCCTCCTACTGATATGTGTATCATTTTCTCTCTTTTTTTGTTGACTGCCATGACTTTAGTTTTTGCTGGATTAATCCGGAGTCCAAATCTTCTGCTTGTTTGATTTACTTGGTCTGTAAGCCTTTCTAAACCTCTAGCACTCTCCGCTAGTAAGCTTACATCGTCTGCAAATTTAAGGTTTGATATATTTTCTCCACTACAATTCACTCCAATGTTTAGATTCTCAGTTGCTATTTTAAAGATTACTTCTAGAATTATTATGAAGAGAGATGGAGATAGCACGCATCCCTGTCTATTCCCGACTTCTGTTTTAAACCATTCTGATAGGTCTTTATCAACTTTTACTGCACTTTCCATTTTCTTGTATATTGCTTGTATTAGATTTATTAGTTTCTCTTCTATACCAATGTTTCTCATAGCCTGCCATAAGCCCAAGCACGAATATTCAGGAGACTTCATCCAACATCTTGAAAGAGGAGGTACAACAAGCAGTGAAAGAACTCAAGCGAAATAAAGCCCCTGGCATTGATAATATATCAACTGAACTAGTGAAAGCAGGAGGAGAAACACTTACAGACACCCTGTATGAACTAATTAATAAGATCTACTACAACGAGACAGTGCCAGATGACTGGACAAAGGGAATTATCATACCAATATACAAAGGAAAAGGAGACAAAGAATTATGCGATAACTATAGAGGAATAACTCTGCTCAGCATACCAGGAAAAGTCTTCACAAAGATTATACAAAAAAGAATCAGTAGTTATATAGAAAAGATAATGGGAGAAGAACAAGCAGGATTCAGACCTGGAAGAAGTACCATAGACCAACTCTTTACCTTAAGACAACTGATAGAAAAATACACAGAGGCAAATAAAACTGTATACATCAATTTCATCGACTACAAACAGGCTTTTGACTCAGTATGGCACGAAGGCTTATGGCAGGCTATGAGAAACATTGGTATAGAAGAGAAACTAATAAATCTAGTGACCATAGATGTCCACTTTATTTGACGTTGACATCCTCTTATTAATTCAATGTTATTCTTTACTTCCTCAATTCCTTCTCATAGACAGTCTACATAGGTGTTTCTCTACCTTCCTCATGCTCTTTTTTTCTCCACTTTTCCGGTTATTGCTAAATGTTCCAGGCCTTCTTTCCTCATTATGTGTCCAAAGAAGGAAAACTGCTTTTTTATGGTCACCATCAGACTTCTTCCTATTCCAATTTATTCAAGATCTCTTTATTGATTTTCTTTTCCGTCCATGCTTTACAACCCTTCACAGAAACCACATTTCTGTGGCCTCCAATTTCTTCTGCATGGCCTTGAACATACCGGTAGTCCGTGTCTCTACTCCTTACAAGAGGACTGACCAAACATAACTTTTGAGCACTCTTAATCATGTCTCGTAAGAGATGTGCCTATTTGTAAGTATCGCTTTGAGTGCACAGAATGCTGCCTTGGCCATTCCTATTCTTGATCTTATGTCTTTTTTACATTTCCCTTCACTGGCTATCATGTTGCCTAAGTATTTCAACTGTGCCACTTGTTTGATTTAATTGCCATTTGTGGGTGTTACTTTGCTCTTGGTAATCACCATGCAGAAGGTCTTTTTTATATTAATCTTTAAGCCTTTCCTTTCACTTTCTATTGCTACTTTAGTTAGAAGTTCCTGCAGTTTATCCTCTGAATCAGATATTACAGTGGCATCATCTGCAAACCTAAGATTATTTACATTTCTTTCTCCAAGTTTAGCACTTTCTAGATCTTTGATTGCTTTTATGGTTTCCTCTCCATATACAGTAAGTTGAACACGTCTGGTGACATTCCACACCCCTGTCTTGCTCCTTTCCATATGTGTATTATGAAATTCATGTTTAGGCAGAAATATTTTTCCTATAATGAAGCTTATTGAACATTATTAGTGGCTTCTCTAGGGGTATAAATTGTGATTCTAATTAGGGCACTATGGTTACAAAGCTTAGTGGTAGAATATGGATGCTAAGAGCAGCTACTTAGAGAGACTCGGCAATGAGAGTATCAGAAATAAAGCTTGCATTTCTAAAATGAGATTTTATTAAACCAAGCAGTATTTTCAAAAGTAATTTTTCAGATGGCTAATTAAGCCAAGTTCTGAATGATTTACATTTGTTTTTTTTTTGGAATAGGAATGATGATTGACCTACCCATGTTTTCAGGATTTGTTCCATTATCATAGATTAGGTTTAACAATTCAGTTGTCTTTGTGGTTCCACTGTCTCCTGCCTTTTGTATCATTTCAGTAGTTGTGCCATCTGGTCTAACAGCTTTTTCATGTCCTTCAGTATTGATGTTACTTTTTCTTCTAGGATTTTAGGTCCTTCTGCATTCCTGATTATGGGCTTTATTTTTCTTTCATCATGATAGAGTTGTTCTCTCTCTCTCTCTCTCTCTCTCTATATATATATATATATATATATATATATATATATATATATATATATATATTCTTCCATCTATGTTTAATGCCAGAGCGAGCAATGGAGAGACTAGAAGAGGAAGAGGAGGGAGGAATAAACATCCAGGGGAAGACACTGAAAGATTTGCGATTTGCTGACGACGTCGATCTCATGTCCTTCACGCAAAGTGGACTACAAAAAGATGTTGAATACATTAAACGAAGAGAGCAAAAGGTTAGGTCTCGAAATCAACGTCAAAAAGACAAAAGTCATGGTGGCAGGTAGAGTGGAGGAGCCGGTGGTAATCACCTTAGACAGCACCCAGTTGGAAACAGTCGAGCAGTTTGTATATCTGGGAAGCAGTGCGTGCAGATGGGAATTGTAGTCAGGAGATTAGGAGGAGGATTGGTCTGGCCAGCTCAGCATTGGGTCGCTTTGGCAAACTATGGAGCTCTGGAAAGATCCCTCAAGACAAAGCTCCAACTTTTACGAGTCTGTGTCTTCTCTGTGCTCCTTTATGGAGGCGAGACTTGGACACTGAAAAAGGATGACTGCAGGCGACTCCTGGCTTTTGAAATGCGATGCTACCGACGGCTTCTTAAGATATGGTGGGGAATGAAAATCACGAATAAAGAAGTAAGGAGAAGAATCGGGATCGACAGTGATGTGATAAACACAATCAAAGAAAGGAAGCTCCAGATGTTTGGTCATGTCAGTCGCATGGAGGAGAAGAGAATTCTGAACGTTGCAATGGAGGGAACACGCCCTCCTGGAAGGCCCAGGAGACGATGGTTCGACGACATCAGAGAGTGGACGGGATTAAATCTTGGAGAGGCAATACATGCGGCACAAGACCGCGAAAATTGGAAAAGAATCGTTCAGCATGCTACTGGTCTCGACGGTTCCTGAGGGGACTATGAGCTGATGATGATGATGTTTAATGCCTTCTTCCTCTGTTAGCATTTGGTCTTCTTTGCTTTTTATGCAATTGCTCCTGGTGACCCACTTATTCCTCCCACTTAATTTTTGATTTTCTGGTGAATGTTGTTTTTGCTCCTGTTCTTCTCCATTTCCTTGCATTCTGTCTTAAGCCATTCTTCTTTGGCATTTCAACATTCTTCTTTGATTGTTTTATTTCGCAGGTGATATCTGTTCGTATCTGCTGGTTTTGCCTACCTTCTTTTTTCCATGAGGTTTTGAATGTCTTATGTCATCCATTGTTGTTTGGCCTTTTGTTTTACATTGGGCACTATATCTTCTGTTGTTTTGACTATGCGTAATGTGTCTGTAAATATTTTCCATTTAGTGCTTGAATTGAATCCTCTGTTTCGCCTATTTCTTTAAATTCTTTTGTCAGGGTTCCCTTGTATTCTTCTTTTAACTCCTCATTAGAGTCAAATGCTTTCCAGTCATACTTGATGAGATGAGTATTATTCTTTGGTTTTTTAAAATTTGAGTTGTAAATGTGGATAACTGGAACATGGTCACTTCCACAGTCTGCTCCAGGGTATGGCTTTGCTTGTTTGACAGTGTTTTGAAATCTTTGCTTGCTGGCAATAAAATCAATCCGATTTCTTATTCTGTCTCCATGACTTTTTCATCAGCCCTGTCTATTGTCTTCAACTAGCAAAAGGCAACTAGTTATTAACAATCAAGCAAACTAGTTATTATTAATCTTAAATTATTATTATTATTATTAATATTATTATTATTATTATTATTATTATTATTATTATTATTATAGATCGACAGCTACAGATCGTCAGATATGTCAACAGCAGCTGTCGCTAGTACTGCTGGCACTGATTATGTTATTTGACCTATAACTCCTACTGCTCCCTTGCCATGAAAATCTCCGTTCACAATCACAGACCAGAACTATCCCAAATGTTAAATGTTAGAACTATCCCAAATGTTATCCCAAATTTTATGTATAATTATACTGCAATTATTAATGCACTATAGAAGCTCTGTTTTCATGCTCTTATTATGGTTGGCACAGCTGTTGCAGATCGAATAGATTTGTTGTTTGGTTATGTCTTTGGACCAGAAACTGGATTTAAGAATTATTGCTTTTTGCAATAGCCAAAGTCTGGTCGTTTCTTGGGAGATTACTTCTGTTACTTCTGTCTAAGAATATTCGATGTACCGATTCAATTTATTTTTCATCTGGAACAAATTGCTTCGTAGTTTCCTTTTTTCCAATTCACTTTGTTTTTCAGTCGGAGTAAATTGCTTCAGATTTTCCTGTCAGAGCGGTCATTTTAAAAATTATAGTACAATATTCCTATGAGTGAAATATGTGTGCTGCATTGCAGGGCACACAGCGTGTTAAGTTTAGGACCAGATTTCTCATAAGATATATAAATTCTTGAACACTCGGGGCTTTAATTTGATTCTAGAAAGAGACTCACTATTTTCATGTTGCCATTGATTGGCACTTTGTAACAATTTAGGCCAGATTATTCTAAATTTAGGACCTGAACCTCTCAGTGGAGAATGTTTGTAGGACTTTGTCATGCTATTAGCTTAGTGTGTTGATTTTGATGAGGTTGAAATGATCATTAAATTCAATTATAGGCAGCCTGACCTGACAAGAGTACGGTAGTAGTACTGTGTCAGGATTGATTTGTATTTTCAAGTGGTTTCACATCATTCTGGGTACAATTAAACCCACATTTAATGCTATACTTTTTTAATGTGACAGTTTCTGATGCTACCACTGTCAATACTATGTACTTAACCCATATTTTTGTCAATTGCACTAAGCATCATACAGTTTGAGGACTCCTTGAATGTGACAATAAACTGGTCTGACTGTATTCAGAAGAAAACAAATCAGTGCTACACTTCGCTGTAATTGTACTGCTTAACTTATGCTGTGAATGTCTTTAGAATGTTTGGCAACTCATTGCAATTTATTAAATGCACTGTGTTTTCTAAGGCAGCATGGTTTTCTTGGATTTCATTTAAACTCTGCAATTGGAATTTTTTTTCTTCTTTTATGGTCAATGCAGGTGCAAATCTGACTTCATTCATCGAATTTCAGTTCGAGTCAGAGCCTCGAGATGTCATTGCCGCTAAAGACAGTGGCGCCATCTTCGACTGTACAGTTCGTAGCAATTTACCAATTGACGTTGACTGGATTAAAGATGGTGTTCCGGTCAATTATGATGATAGAAGGTAATGACTGTCGAAAATACACACAAGTTTATATTTACAGGTGGTCCAGGGTGCATTGATTTGTTGATGGCATTGTGTGGTTGTTGTTTTTTATTTAGAATTTTGCTTATCAGTTTCAGTTTATTATTGCATACTAACTGTTTGCCCGTGAATGTTAGAAATTTAGCTACTCTAGCATCTTGGATTTTATGATTAATACCCTCCTTTGGCTTAGATTTCTGACCGCATTAAGTTTTTTTAAATCATTGTTTCTGTGGCATTTAGAGGCTGGCACCATCTTACATTGCTGAGCTTTTCAAACCACCCTCTTCCACTGCACGTCACCTGTTCTGCTCCACTGATCGTAAAGAGGTTTATATCCCCAGATCATGTAGTGCTTTTTTTACTCTGCATCAAACATTCAGAGTGGCTGGACCCACTCTCTGAAATGCATTGACCCCATCCATTCAGGCATCGTTTCTTACTCCCTGGCTCTGTTCAATTTGAAGCCTAGTCTGATTATTTTAACTTGCAAATCCAAAGCTTCTGGGAGTGATTCTAAATATTTAATATAAGAGGCAATATACTGTATATAAGACAAATGAGGAAGTGCTGAAACAGGTGGAGGAAAAGAAAGAGATGATCAACACAATAAGAAAAAGACAAAAGACCTGGATGGGACTTATAATGAGAGGAGACTCACTCCTAAGGGAAATAATAGAAGGACAACTAGAGGGGGAAAAGACCAAAGGAGGACCACAAGAGATGCTACTTGACTGAATGATGGAAAAGTACTATAAAGACTTAAAGGAGAAAGCTATGAACAGGAATTAATGGCAAAATTGGAATACAAAACCTGCCTAAGGGCAGAATACTATGAAGAAGATACTGTATATACTACAGTACATTACATTAATTATGTATTATCACAGGCTTGATATTTTTAGTATTTTGAGGGCTTCTTGTTTTGAAATTGTTGAAATTATTACAAACACAACGTTATATTAATCATCAGGTCTTATTTAGGTACAAGATTCAGGGATGCAGTTGACCATATTTTGCATTGGTGACAATTTATTCCAGCTAGAACCCCTTTCCCTTTTGCCTGAGAATACTCGTCTATTTTACATTACGTTACATATAAGTGAACAGGTAAAGGGTTAAATGTTGTGAAGTACCAATACAAGGCCATTTATGCTGAGACTTTCCTGTGTCCCATCAGTGCTATTTCAGATAGTAAAATTAAAATTGTATATAGTGCTAAGCCCAAAGAAATGACTGTAGAAAATTAGATGGTTGGTTATAATTTGTTTCATGTAAAGAAATTCTGTTTTGACTACCATAAGGTAATAACCTAGAAGAGTACAGGCAAGCATTAATGGCATAAATTTAAGACTAGTTTTACAAATGATGCTAGACTTACATGCACATTTGAGAATTTGGTTTTTTGACCGTGTTTAGGATATTGTGGCAGAGGCAAGATTGGATACTATTGGTGCTATGATGACAACCAGACATGCAATATGGTCATTTTCACATTGATAAGCATACACTGTAGTTAGGGGTGTCTTTGGTGTTGCTTACTTTGCCAAGGATCTCAATTCAAGTTGAAACTTCTGTCTGTAGTGAAAGGTCCTATACTATTTCAGGAGAGACTCTAGTGTCATCTGTTGATACCAGTTGAGAAGCAGCTTCCATAAGGACTGGCAATGGTGACAGATTATAAACAATATTTGATATGGAAACTTGACGACTGTTCCCTGGTTAAGAGACAGGCTGTTTGAACAGTTGGAAGCCTTTGTTTTTGGTTCTTTGTTCTGAATAAATGCATTTAGTAGAATTTTAAGAAATTAGCATGCCTAAGCAAGGTTATTATTTATTATTAATAAAAAATAGATAAGTGTAATTCATATCCAAGTATCCAGAACTGTTTTTCTATCAAAGCTAAAGACATTTATGTTTGACTGAATCTGCAGCGGCGCTTTGGTGTCACAAAGCGCCACAGAAAATTTAACTTATAGATAGATAGATAGATCAGGTTTCTCATGGTCCCCACATTATCATCTGCAAATTATGAAATCCTGTGAAATAACAAAGCCAAATGAGTGACAGCTAATTTACAAGAAATATGGTAAATTATTGGAGTTATAGGAAATGTTTATCAGTCACATTAGTGGCCAAGTTGGTATTTAGGTACCGGTAAGTAAATTAGTGAGCAAGTCATAGCATTTTGCATGAATTAGGATAGCTGTGAGCAAATAATTGAAAATTCAATTGAAAAAGGTGAGGTAGATATAGATTTGTTAATTGTGATAACTTCCAATATTTTCTATAGAAAAATACTATAACTTGTAGTTATGCTTTTGAAGTTGACATTAGATTTACAAGTAAAGCTATATACCTGTATAGCAGTGCCTATAGTGATTGGCATTGTGACAGCAAATATATGGATATATGGAGTTCTATTCAACAAAGATGCACAACTTTAATTATATTGGTGCTATATTATCTTGGCCACTTTACTCAGCAAAATATCCATTGGGAGACCAAAGTAGGCCTATGTTCATAGCTCACTTTGATAGAAATTTGTGTTTAGTCTGGTAAAAGTGAGAATTTGTAATTACAAAAAACTGTACAAACTGAATATAACATGTGCAGAGATTATTAATTCCAAATGCTTGATTTATGTGAAAATTAAAAAAAATTCACAATCTTAATTTACAGGCTATGCAGTGCACAGTGGCTGTGTATAAAGCTTTACGGAGACATTGCCAGCACAGTACTGTGTGTGTAAATAGATAGACAATGGCCAGACAATGTTTTAGCTGATTTTTGGTTTACTTTGAGGACAAGATAAGTGATTTCAAATGAGCTGCAGAAGAAATACCTGTACATAGGAAGCTATGCTCAATCATTGGTACAGCTTTAGATCTAGCGAATGATACAGTTGTGGAAGTGAAAATGGGAGGAATGAATCAGTGTGGTTAAGTGCTTCTGTGCTGGTCAGTGATGCTTCTAAACAGTGTGACAAGTTTCTCACTACTTGTGATACTGATATGATTTGTTTGTCCAGTGAAGTCAATAATAATTATATTACCAGTATTGTCTGTTTCTGAGAAGAAGTTGAACTCATTTTAATGATTGTATTTTGTACTGAAAACAGATACAAGCTGCCAAATGGATCGTTAGTCATTGAGACTGTTGAGCACATGCGACATCAGCGATCAGATCAGGGCAAATATCAGTGTTTGGCCAAGTCTCTTGTACAGGGAAACATCATCAGTCGCAAAGCCAGGCTGCAAGTTGCTTGTAAGTTTTTAACAGCGACATACATTCAGATTATTGAAGTCTATTTTAAGCGATTTTGCCCATTTTCTTTAGAGGTAATAAGTTACGGAGAAGAATAGAGAAATAAATATTATATGCCATATTACATTAAGAGTCTTCTGGGTCACAGTAAGAATGGGTTGGTCCATAGCCGTGACTGATTTAGTGGAATTGCAACAGTGACAAAAGGGAATCAAGTAAACTAAGACCAAGGAAGCACACAAGTTCTGTACCCTAGCTGCAGTGACCTGTGGAAATGGAACTTGTGTATTTGTTTGCTTAGCAATTCACCCACACGATAATTATTATCCACTTGGATGCTAAAGTTCTATTGGTTGGCTCTGTTGTTATTTTGAGTGAGTTTTTGTAGTATAATTTACATATTCTGTAATGAATGAATGATTTGTTTGAATTGTTGACTGATTTAATTTCTCTCTCTCTCTGATTGACTTGTTCTATATTTCAGTGATGGCAGAGAGAGAGAGAGAGAGAGAGAGAGAGAGAGAGAGAGAGAGAGAGAGAGAGAGAGAGAGAGAGAGAGAGAGAGAGAGAGAGAGAGAGAGAGAGAGAGAGAGAGCAATAATGAAGACCATGTTGATGATGTTAGAATGCTACTAGCTTAATATAAAAGCACTTGTTTGCATGGCATAGTTTTTACCATAGACTTTAATTATATTATCACAAGATAGAGCCTATGTATGGTATTTGAAAGTGAAGCCTGATTTCCACCATTTAACATTGAGTGTGTTTCAGTGATATCCTAATTATTTAGACATCTAGACAATTGTTACCACGACACCAGTGAGGGTAAGATGGTTAAAACCTTGCTTCAACTTTTCGACGTCTTAACTGTAGATAGGTTCTATTCAGTGAATATTAATGTCTATGGTTTTTACAGACAAAACTCCAATTGCAGATAACACATGAAATTATTATTAAAGTATGCATGTTTAAAACAAACACTTAGTTGAAAAATATACTGCATAAGCTTTTATGTTTCTGTGGCATATGTTTGCATTCAAATCCAGACTTTGGTAATAATTACTGATAATCTATTCCAGTGATTCTGTTGACTCAGTTGATTACCGTAATTAACAGATGGAAAATCACTTGGGTTTGTCAAAAACAAATGTGTTTTATGTTAGTTAACAAAAACACAAATGGTCAGCTGTGGACAAAGACTGAAATGACAATAACTAGGAGTTGTTGTTACTGATTGCAAATAGAACAGATAGTGGCTGACACCGGTAATGGAACAATTGGCTGTGTAACCCAACAGAAAGAACTTGGTGCAGCAGCAAGGTGTTTGTTAGCCAGAGGTAAAGGAGCCTTTGATGATTAGCTCGATCACTTAATCCACAAAAGATCGTAATTAATTGCTGAAGGCCCAGAATGTGAAGTGGACGATAGTGTGTCAAGCAAAAAGACTAATTAGGTCGTAAACAAATATACTCTGGTACTACAGTGTAGAAGAGTTCTTTCTCTTTCAGACTGATCCTATTTCTTCGAATCATCCTTGAAAATTGCATTTGTTGTCTTGGCATTATTTGTATTTCCATGTGTTCAATTTTTCTATCTTTGCAGCAGACATCTATTGAATAGTCCTTTTATGTACTGTTAGATGTGTGTGTGTGTGTGTGTGTGTGTGTGTGTGTGTGACCCGCTGGGAGAAAAGGTACCATAAGTGGTTTCACAGATTAGCGAGAAATTGCATTTTTATCTTGAAAACTTATATTTTAAAAAAATTATTTTTTGGTATTTTAGACAGTATGATGTGTAGGCAATTAAATGATTATGTCTTTTTAATCAAATCTGCATCATTTAGTAAAGAATTTGCTTTAAAACTGAGATTGGTAAAAGGTACCATAAGTGGGCTTCTGACTTTGATGCTCTGTTTAAGCTTACTTACTAATTTTAAAAAAAAAATTGAATACGTAGACTATGAGCTTAGAACCAGCTGACAAATCTGCAATATTGGGCGATTTTTGTTTCTTTGCTTAAAAGTGAAGTTTAATCTTATTTTGTGTTGCTATTTGTGAATTACAACACTAGTTCACTAGTTTTTCGTTCTTTGTTTTTCATCATTCCGTTACATATGTTACATTTATAATCACCTTGATTAATATTATTTTTAAGTTTTATTATGTCCTATTACAGCTTGTTCATATATCTTGTTTAGATTATACATTACAACCATATTATTATGTCCTTCCCTGATCTATCCCACTTTTGGTACCTTTTTCAATTACTGTGTTCTAGTATATTTATTTCAATTTTCTGCTGATAAATTATAAATAGTTACGGATGAAACTTTAGAGATAGTTTGCATATATGACAATAAATACTGAGATAAAATTTCATCCGTAACTCTTGTATAGTTTTAAAATTTTGAACGCTTTAATTTCACCAATAATAAATGTTCAATTTCTCAGAATTTTGAATTTGATAGGCATGATGTTTGGATGCTGGTATCTCTGAAATGACAATGTATATTTCTCTAAAACTTTGCTGTGACTGAACTAATATAACCCCGACATATGCAGCATATGTAACTCAAGAATCCCACATATGGTACCTTTTCTCCCAGCGGGTCACACACACACACACACACATATATATATATATATATGTGTGTGTGTGTGTGTGTGTGTGTGTGTGTGTGTGTGTGTACACAGTTTTTGGAAGTTTAAAGGTGTGCCTATACACACTTGCATACATACAATGTTTGTATCTGCAAATTATCTGTTGTGCAAGTGGATGTTGTTTTTGGATCTTCTTTTATTGCATCTGATATTTGTAATTGTTTTTTGTGTGCAAAATATTTCTGTGCTAATGAGTGATTTTGTGATTTGCTTGATGACAGTGTTCTAATAATGAGTGGAATTGACAAGCATAATAGTACTATTATTATTATTGTTATTATTATTATCATCATCAGCAGCAGCACTGTTATTACTGACTGTCCCATGAACAATCTGTCAGATATTGAGAGTTGTGTATTAATGACATTTGCAGCTAGCAGAGATGGAAATCCAACTGGAGTATAAGAGACTACCGTATTTTCGCGCATATAAGCCGCGGCTTATACGAATTTTTACACAATTAGCCCCCTTGGTGCGTCTTATACTCGGGTGCGTCTTATCTAAATTTTTTTGAACATGAATAACTGCGCCGACGGGTCGCCTAGAGCGCCGGCGGCTCACCTAGAGTGCCAGCGGGTCGCCGGAGCGCCGACGGGTCGCTGGGAGCGCCGACGGGTCTTCGGGAGCGCCGGCGGGACGCCGGGAGCGCAGACGGGTCGCTGGGACGCCGACGGGTTGCCGGGAGCGCCGACGGGTCGCCGGGAGCGCCGACGGGTCGCCGGGAGCGCCGACGGGTCGCCGGGAGCGTCGACGGGTTGCCGAGAGCGCCGACGGGTTGCCGGGAGCGCCGACGGATGAACAAATTGAGCATGATCTAATTCTCATTTACCGTATATATTCGTGATAAAGTCGAGAAATTTAAGGCCAATTCACAGGTTATATATCCTGACCTCGACTTATACTCGAGGCACTAACTGTTGGGTAAAGTTTCCATACATAGCATGTCGAAAATAATTAATTTAGCTAACTGCGTAATTATTTTCAACATACGCTACGGCATCTAAATAAAAGTTCACATCAGCGCTTTTAAGATTGGTAATTTATAGGCGCCACATAAATATTAATTAAATATTGGCGCTACATAAATATAAAAAATTCAAGATTACCGGTAATTAAGACTTTTATATTGTCAAGAATGAGCGAATAGCAGGTTTAAAATTTTCCTAATCGTCAGGAATCAATCTGGGAATGTGAAAATCGTTCAGTTTCTCGATAGTTCAAAGCTAAAACGCAGTTTTTTAATCAAAACAATGGCGCCGCTGCCGCCACATGCCCACTTCGCGTCCGCCATTGTTCCGACTCTCACTATCACCTCAAGAGGGTTCGCCGCGATGACGTCACTTCGACTTATTCTCGGGTCAATGACTTTAGACACCTTCAAATACCCAAAATCTAGGGGTCGACTTATGCTCGGATCGACTTTATCTCGAGTATATACGGTAGACTAGTTCAAGCTGTGAATTTAATAACAGAAAGGCTGCAAAGGCACTTATTTCATGACAAGATATAAGCCTATATCAATCAGTTTATTTAAATATGTCTGCTTCATTTTCTTGAATAAAATATAAGATATAGAAAGTACTCATTTTGTGATAAGGGACAATAACCTTTGCACTTGAAAACAGATTTGGAAAAGGTGTTCGCAGAAGAGCCACAAAGTGCATCCATCCACCTCGGAGACGTGATGATGTTCTCTTGCCAGATAAATGGTCTTCCAACCCCGGACGTGCGGTGGTTCAAGGACGACGCTGAGTTAGAATCCTCACATTCCAATTACGTCGTCCACTATGACAACGTCTTGGAACTGAGAAGCGTGCAGTTCTCGGATTTTGGTCGTTATCGGTGCAGAGCTTCGAACAAGGACCGGCAAAAATTCAGTCGCACTGCACATCTTACGCAGGACATCGATGCCAGTAAGCTGTCAAATAGAATATTTATGATGGTTTATTAAGGCATGTGTGCATATATTCTGGTGCTGTTGTTATTCACTGTGTGATGATCAATGAATGAAGATATATGGCAGCGGATTGGGCTAAAGAATACCATCGTGGACAAACTCAGAAAAAACGAGGCTTACATAGTATGGACAATGGACATGTAAACAGGGATGGAAGACTCGAGACTTCCCAAAAAAGCACTCTACACATACAAGGAAGGTAAAAAAGGAAGAGGCATGCCCAGAAAAAAATGGATAGACAACATAAAAGAAGATTTTAAAGAAAGACAACTGACAATTGCAGAAGGAGGAAATTAACATTTGACAAAAAGGCCTGGAAATGTTTTCTGACTAGCTATTGCCACTAATGAGTTGGCAGAGAGCAATGATGATGATGATGATGATGATGATGATGATGATGATGATGATGATGATGATCAATGTCTTGAAAATATGTCTTGGTTTTAATTTATATATTTATTATAAATATATTAAATCTAAAATATAAATTTACAGATTTAATATATGTGTGTGTGTGTGTGTGTGTGTGTATATATATATATATATATATATATATATGTTGTCTTGTCAGAATTAACCAGGGTTTAATCTAGGCCGTTTCCGGGGGGAAATTGCCCTTTCGCCTCGGAAATTTCAAATTCCCCCTTGAAATTTTGGCATATTATTATTATTATTATTGTCCAGGACAATTTATATAGCGCTGTACGCATGGTTTAAAATCCAAAATCAAAAGCGCTTTGACACCGCTGACATGTCAATGAAGTTCAGAAGGTGGCGATGTTAAAATTCACTGAGATGATGGAAAAAACTTTGTTGCCGTGAAGATGTCCGGCGCAAAGTCCTTTAGAAGCGGTCCTTCAAGGAAAACTGTAGCCCCATTGACATGCCAACGAGAAGCGGAAGAAGATGTTGAAAGTCCGCGAGTTGGTAGTAGGAGTTTCTCTGTGCGGATATAACCACCGGAAAGTTCCTGAAGAAGCGGTCTTCCGCAAGAAGATAGTTCCGTCATCGAAATCGGCAAATCCGACAAAGATGGAAAATCCAGCGAAGTCCAGAAACGACAGCCAACCACAAGCCCGCCGAATTTTCACGCGGCAGCCGATGCGGCTGACTTTGGCGCACACCCGACGGACGGCGACTGACTTGAACTTCCAGGACGACGTGGAAAGGTAGAGGACAGCACGAGACACGTCGGAACCGAAGAGCGGAACGCCGTCCTCGCGAAGATGAATGCTCGAGCGAAGTCCGGCACGACCGTCAATCATCGCATGGCGCTATAACAATAGCCAACATGGCGACGTCCTGCACAGGCGGTGAGACCGACTCGAGGCTTCCGAAACGATGCGAAACAGTAGAGGACAGCCAATACTCCTCAGCAAACCGACAGACTCGAAGAAATCCTCATCTCCGGCGCAAGATTCACGCACGGAGTGTCAGAAATTGCGTCGAACGACGACGAAACGTGGCATGCACAAACCGCATGCAAGGCAGCCATAGATAGGCGCCATAGATATATTATATCAACTTACAGCGCTCCCTCAGGACTCTCTAGCTGACTACCCCCTCGGCCGTGTTAGTTTCCCCCTGGAGTCCAGGAGTCTAGATTAACCACTGGATTTAACTAACAATAAATATAACAATTTTTAAACTGAATTTGTTTTTTTTTAATAATAGCACTCAAAACGCCCAATATTTAGAGAAATGATTATCTTAAAAGACTTGATACTATGCGTGAAAATTATACACTACAATGCTTTACTGAGTTATTAAACTGATATTTATCTTGTTGCTTTAATTATCAGTCAATTAGCACGCTAATGTCAAAGTGATATTTACTACGAATTTTTAAGATGCTGCAGAAATTTAATTATTTGTTCATGTCTGTGGCTTTAATGACAGACTTTAAAAATTCTGGTGATTGTTATATATTATGTTATTGTTATCTACAATATTTTTGAAAAATTACTAAATTATAATGTTTTTGAAAAATGACCAAATGACTGAATAACTGATTAGTATATGCTACTAAACTAGCTTGAAATTTGAACAATAAATGTTTATATATGTATAATATTAGTAACAAATATTATATAATGTATATATATATATTGTCCAGTTATCTGAAATTGCTATAAAATTGCAAATTATTCTGATGCAGGACATCAATAACAGCTGTGATTGAATGGTATGCTAAAACTTGAGAATAAATGTTTATGGTACAGATGTATGTTTAAGCAAGTGAACAAAGTTACCGTAGCCTTACTGCTATTGAATGAGTAATTTTCCGAGACTAATCAATCTGCTATCTATACCAGCAGTACGTTAAGAAAATGCTTTTGTATCTTGTGTTACAATCATCTAAATGTCATCTGGGGCATGATTGCTTTTAAACTGTATGTGCAATTTAAATAACTACTGATAAATATCTGTGTATTTGCTGGTATTTACTTTAATGCAGCTGGCAGCAACTGATGTATATGTAGTTACACCTGCACATGATGTAGACCTATAGTTGACTGACTTGCAGTCATTGTTAATAGCTTTTATTTTTTTACTGCTTTCTGGAGCTCAGTTCTAGCAGTCCATCATGTCCTCTGTGTTGTATGTGCACCCTTTAAAGCAGAGATTGCATTGCATAATGGGAATGAAATCAATCCAGTAATACCGTGTTCAAGTTGGAATCAATGGATCCAGTTGAATTTCAGGAGCCTATTGTCAGATCATAAAATTTCGGCTCAGGTTTTTTGGATTTGATACTGTAATAAATGTTACTTTGTTTAGAATTTGATGCTTTTATGCATATATATAATTATATATATAAAATTGTATATATATATATATAAAATTGTATATATATATAAAAAATTGTATATATATATATAAAATTGTATATATATATATATATATATATATATATATATATATACAGGGTCAATCAATAAAAACCGGTCTCATTTGAAGCAGTGGCGTCATTTCACACTTTTCTTGGGGGAGGGGCAAGAAATTTAGTAAAATTTTCTTTTAAAATTTTTTTAATTTTTGGAAATTTTTTCGACTAAGTTTGAGTTTCAAAAAAGTTGCGATTTTAATTTTTGACCTTTTTTTTTGCTTGTCAGCCCTTAGGGGCTGCTGACTTTTTTTTGCCCCCCCCTCAAACGCAAATGACGTCCCTGTTTTTGTTTTTTGTTGCACATTAATACATTATAAATTAATATTTTCATTTTCTTGGGCCACGCCCCCCCAGCCCCAAATGACGCCTCTGATTTGAAGCCCTGCAATGTTCTTAATTTACAATGCATAAAGAAAATAATAGCATCACACTGAAGCTTATTTGTTAAAGAATTTAAAAGACACAAAATTTATTCACTTTGCTAAAACACACATCACGAGAAAAATGCAGATAAACAGATATATGCTGAAATTACGTCATTTGGCATTAGATTGCCGTGCATTATGTTATCACTTGAAATGCTGTTTTAGTCCAAATGTTGTTTGAGGTGTCCTCTTTTGGCCTGAATAATGAGTGAAATTCTGGCCAGCCAATACTTACCAGTAATCATTAGATATTCCAATCCTTTTCCACCCTCCAACATTTTTTCAATATTTTGTCTTCTGCTGTTAACAGCGCCATCTTTATTATGAAATTAAATTTTTGTGACCTCATGACTTTTTAAACTTTTCGACTGGAATATTTAAGAGTCACAAATTAATTTTGCGTCTTTTAAATTCTTTAGTAAGTGAGCGTCGGTGTGATGTTGTTCTTTTCTTTGTACATTACAAATTAAGAAAGTTACGATATAGAGCTTCAAAATAGACCAGTTTTTAGACTCTATGTGTATATATATCATGATGTATGATAATGTCAACCAAAATATGGTGCTTTGTGATCTCTTGGTACTATTTTGTCTATACATCTTATTATCTTGCTTCTTTAGCTTTTGTGCATGATCATATTTGCTCAGTGCATTTTTATACTAGGAATTCATTGGACCCTGATCTACTGTAAATCCATACAGATCTTGAAAGTAGATTCATTGCTTTCCTCTTACATGAATATAGCTTATAAATCAATTTCTGTCATTCGTAGTTTCATGCAAATTGACAAAATTGCTGCAATGAAACTTATTCTTTCTAGTTTCTGCTATCTGAAAAACTTAGAAGATAGGGTTTTTATCTTAGATTGTTTGTTAATTAGCAAACCTTCCCTAAATCCACAGAAGGCTTTTGCATTGGCCTTGGGTTGAGTTATGAGCATAATAAGACGTTTTTGCTCAGTTTGCTTTTGTATCGTCTGAGGTCAATTGTATTTCTTTGGCAAACTGCTTCGAAAGTCAAATGGTTAATTGACTTCAGTCCACCACAATTTGTCAGATATACACTAGTTTTAATTTACTTTAGCAGAATAAGTTATACTTGAGTTGCATTGTCAGGCAATTTCACAGAATTTACTGTTTGTTTCTAATCTCACGCATGCATGCATGTATGCCTGGGGTTTATTTAACAAAGATGTATCCTTATACTGAGTAATGCCCAGTGATGGGCACTAACTAATTTTTTTTAGTTAAACTTTAACTAAACTTTTTTAGCAATTAAGCAGTTTAACTTTTTAAGTAACTAACTTTTCACTGTAGTAGTTTAACTTTAACTGATAACTAATTAAAAGCAGTTTAACTTATAACATTAACTTTTTCACTTTGACATGAGCTACTGAGCTATTAAAACTAGGCTACAAGCTGCAACGAACACGATTTACAATTATAATTTCATATAGCACAATTTTAACAATAAATATAATAATAATAATAACGGTAATAATAATAATAATTCATAATTGAAACAGGTAATTATGCGGTTGACATGAAAAAGTAGAGCCTACGCGTGACTTAGCCTCTGCTGAAAGTGGCATAGAATCTGAATAACTCAAGTTTAACTATTAGCCAGTTAACTTTAAAAAATTCAGTTTAACTAATGCCTTAACTAAACTTTTACCCAACCAGTTTAACTTTTGATGCAACTAAAAAAATGTAGTTTAACTAAAAGTTAACTAATTTTTAGTTAACTTTTGCCCATCACTGGTAATGCCCACATGAAACTAAGAAAGCCATTCAGAGAAGATCAGAGAATCGTTTCCAAGTAGTCGGGGATATGGACTCTGATTTATTTGAAAGCTGGTCTTTGGTTGGATTTTTCTCCTTGATGGCGAATTTCATGCAATTTGATTGTGAAAAATAGACATACGATGATGTTTCTGTTGTTATGACCTTTAAGGTATGATCTGGCTACTAAAACATTGTAACATTATTCAGTCGAATGTTTTCAGCACAAATCAGAGTCAATATGTACAAACTGTGTATTGCAATGCAATTATGATTTTAATCAATTTAATTACTGGTAATCATTACTTGTGTTAAGTTGATAGTTAATAAGTAACAAATTTAAATATTAACCAATCCTTGTTTCATTTTAAATGTAGGCCTGTATATAGTAGGGCATTTAATTTGGTCATATTGCTTAATATGTTAGTGTTTCAGCATTGAACATTCTGCACAAATGCTCAAATTTGTGATCATTCTGTGGCAAATCTTATTAGCTTTGTAGACCCTTGGTTGGATGTATGGCATTTCATCTTGCAAAAACATTCACTATAACCCAGACTTTACATGAAACTTTGAAAATTATTGTGGCCTCTGCTTCACTATAGCCCTGTAGTTGTCTGTTTTCAAAATTATTCCAGAGATAAAAAAGTTTAATGATTCCAAAGCAAGACCTTGTTGTCAATTAATGCTCCACCTGCTGCTGCTGCTGTGCTGGAAGCTGATTGGTTGAACGGAAACCCCCATCAGCCTCATCAGTCAGCTGAAATGCACATATGCATTCACCCCAATGACTCATCGGGCAATGGTTTTTACCTCACAGATGTTTTCTATGGAAGTAATCTGTAATTGGAGGACCCATCCTTTAATAGCCGCTTATCATTTACCCTGAAATTATCTGGCGAACTAGTCTCCCAACTGCTTTGGCTAGTGGAGGAGCTGCTTAACAGGGGCGAGGGGCGGTCGGCAAATCATCTGTAGATTATAGCAGACTTAATATACAGGAAAATAATTGCACTTTAATCTTGCACTTGGTACCTAGGTATCTAGGATGGTGATCTGACGTCAGCAATTTCTGACTGATCAGCTCTCCAACGTGCTCAAATGTGTCCAGACAGGACCTTGCTTGCTGGCAGGATGGTAATATTGCAAGTGAGCTGCTAGAAGGCATGATTTAGGTATTGGTGCAGCTGGCAAAATGTTGTCATGCAGCAGTGCCATATGTGTGCCATTTTATCAGAATGTTGTCAAACTGTAGATGGCTTTTAACTTACTTCAGATTTGGAATCAGTGCACTTGATTGATTTTGTATCGGGCACAAGTTTCATTGCAGGTAACAAGATCTCTGTTTTCCAGTGTTATCAGTTTGCATTTTTAACTCAACAGGCACATACCAAGGAGTTTTACCTCGATTCATCATGAAACCTCGGGATAGCGTTGCACTTGAAGGTGATACAGTAGTGCTACACTGCGGGGCAAATGGTCGCGACAGAAATAGCGCAGTACCTCGTTTGGAATGGCTCAAAGACGGCACCACTTTAGATCTTACGTATGATGAGTTTTTTAAAATGAATTTACTTTCTTTTGCAACAGAAGAATCTATGCTAATAAGTGATTGTCATTAGTTTTATTTCGAAACATTAAAAGGTCAATGCTAATTTAATTGAGAATTTAACGGCCCTTTCATAATGCTCCACTTGGCAAGCCAACAGTCTTTGTCAACATGTTTTGTTTCAACTAGGCATTAACCACCCAGTAGCCAATTAGCCAATTATGTTACTCATTTACTGTTCATCTCTTGATATTATCAGCATACACAAGCTGCTACCTGTGTTTAAAACTCTTGCAACTTTGTATGTTATAAAATATATTGTCAGAATTGCATTTTGCCAGCAGTTGTCTCATTTTCTTTAGGCCTGTATCTGCAGAAGACACTTTAAGGAGTAAATTGTGAATTTTGCAAATATACCAGTATTTTGGTGTTAAAATGCAGAACCAATGTACAGTACAAGTGCTTAGAATGTCCAATGAACGAAGAATTAGCTTTGAACTCCTTTAAGGTTGACTATCCTAATGAGTTGTACAGTGAAACCCGCTTAATTGCATAGGTGCCGTGCAAGCCTTTCTTATGCGATTAACTGAGCTATGCGAATAGCTGGGACGTCTGATAATTAATTGTATGCACAAAACACTGGTTCGGGTTTTTATGTTGTTATGCAATTATGCGGGTTATGCAATTGAGCGGTATGCGATTAAGTGGGATCCACTGTATCATTTTTTGCTGATCATGTGTTTGGTAAACATGGTCAGTTTCCAGATATCCAGAGTTTTTCCATCTCGAGACCCAAGAATTTAATTTGGCATGACATTCTATAGGGCTTGACCACCTATGTGTGGGTCTACCACGTCTGCTGATCATGAGTTAGACTGTCAAATCGTGTTTCTCAAAGATTTGTATCTCAGCAAGGACTGATGTTAGTTATGGCTTAGCTGTTACACTGGTTTCACTACAGAGTTTCTGTATTCAGTTGATAAATTCGACTGACTTGGGGCCGGTGATAGAAATGATACCAAGGTTTACGGTACACTTTGGTATAAATAAGTGTTCGTACTGTAGTAATTGCATCTCATGAGGTGATCTTCTATTGCGCAAAAACAATAGGTTTTGCCTCTTCGGTGAATTCAGTAGGAGAGAGAGAGAGAGAGAGAGAGAGAGAGAGAGAGAGAGAGAGAGAGAGAGAGAGATGTACAGCGATGGAGACTGCTATTCTTTAAAATTATTGTGAATTCTGACTATAAATGAGGAGGCAAACAGAGCAGCAATAGATAGATATTCCTTGGCAGAGCTATCACTTTTTGACCAATTGCAAGTGCAGTGTGGTGCCAAAACCAAATTATCTGCTTACTAGTGCTTAGGTACAATTCATCGTTAACGAAATCCCAGTAGCTTGTTTGATTGATTGGGAAAGCTCGGCTGCAGTTACCAACGGGGAGCAAAAAATTGTGATTGCATGATCATGGTAGTGTCTATCCATGAATTTAGTGTGGGAAAACCAGTTTCCATTACACAAATATTGTTTTAGGAATGATTGATCTCTCTTAGTCTACTGCATCTTTGATGCATCTATGTCGCTGCTTTGTTCAGGATATTTGTCATAATTTGTCCACTTTCCATGAATTTGGCTGATTTTATATTTTAAGGAATTCTCAGGACTTAATTGTCCTTTAACATTTTATTGTCATCTGTGATGGTCAATTGATAATTTTAAAAACATTTGACTGCATGTCAAGGTGGTTCTAAGTTTATTCTCAATAGTTGGTTACAATTGTAATCGATCAGATTAACATTTTAGCAGTTAATACAAGTTTCATTTTGCAAAAATAATTTATTTAGACTTTCTTTTTTCTGGAATCAAAATCATTAGGAAGCTGAAAAATAGGACATTATTTAATGTTAAAGACAATTGATTTTGTTTAACATGTGTATTTTTTCAGAAATTCTGATCATCATTTGACTCTGGAGGGTCAGGGCAGCTTACGCATTGACAGTGTCCAGGGAAAAGACGAAGGTGAATACACCTGTCGTGCCATAAATGCTGAGGATTCTGTTGATGAGGCCGTCATGCTTACAGTTCAGGGTGAGCTATTGATACAAAATGTAATTGCAAGTGTTATTCTGATAATCTGCCAAAATTGCAGTGCTTTAAGGGGAATTTTTTCTACAATTTAGATCGTTATTTGTAAATGACATAGCGAGGCATGTTGCAGCAGCCACAGAACCACAGTACAATGAGGCACGATGGAAATCAGCAAAACCGGCATTTTCTACAAAATACACTAATTTAGTTAGTTAACTTTTCTAAACATCTGTTTGAAATGTAGTGTATAAAGTTAGGGCTTGACCTTATTAGCTCACGAAGCAGCAATATTGGTTTTGCCATCCATTGCACAAAGTCCAAGAGAAACCACTATCATGTGGCTATTTTTTTGCATGTTTCTATGTCCAGTGCCTCCAAAGTTTCTTCGGCGTCCCAAATCTAAAGTGACGTCAGTCAACTCGGATATTGAACTGGAATGTGACGTCTCCGGAAGTCCAAAGCCGACCATTCAGTGGCTGAAGAATGGATTCTCCATTGCGATGGATGACTACGTGCAGATGACCGAAGGACGAAACCTGAGGATTCTCGGTGTGATAAAAGCTGATCAGGGGATGTATCAGTGCACTGCAACAAATGCAGTCGGAATGATACAAGCTGTTGCCCAGCTGTTGATCGATGAACAAAGTTGGTTAACATTCTTTGGTTATAGCAAAGGTGGCAGTTGCTTCACATATCATCTTCGTTGCCATAATCATCATCATCAACATCATCATCAGCAGCAGCAGCAACAGCGTTATCATCATCACCATCATCATCACCATCATCATCATCATCATTGTAGTAAACTAGTGTTAGACACTTCTGCCTCAGTGCAGCAAAATTGCAAGAAAATGTAATTAATGATAATAGTGATCCAGTCGAGAACATAATAAAATAACAGATAAGATGTTTAAGAAGTTTAAAGATGTTTATTTTAATGTGATGGATTGTGTTTGCTGAGCACTTACTAGCCTACAAGATGCATTATGATTATACGTCATAGCAAACTTGTTACCGCCATATCTTAGAGACGAAACACTTTCCCATGAAACTTTTCGCACATCTCTGAAAACATGTTTGTTTAGCACACAAGCCGAGGCGCATTAGGTTTAATTATGTGCCTAGAAATGATGATGATGATGATGATGATGATGTTGTTGTTGATGATGATGATGATGATGATGATCATCATCATCATCATCATGATCATCATCATCATGATCATCATCATGATCATCATGATGATCATCATGATGATCATCATGATGATGTTCAAGTGTATTTATTCTTTGGCTCATTAATTCTGTGTATGGACTGGGTTCAGAAGGAGTTTTTTTTAATAATTAGAAAGCTGTTTATTGTAAATTATATTTACCAGATGTGCTGTGATTATCAGGGAAAATTATCATGCCTTTTCATAACCTGTTCGTAAGTTGCATTATCCACATCCTGGTACATGTCATGTATGTATGTAGCCACTCTGCATCAACTACAACATTTCTTGACATGTCGCTTTGAATGTCCTCATAATTTGTCTTATAATTCCTAATTTTGACAAATAAAGTAAATTATTTGACTTTGAATGTTTAGTACATTGGAATGTTTACAGCTGTGAAGGTAAAATGCGGGTTTAGAGTAAGCAATGGCAAACTACGCTAGATTAATGGAATGGTGTAAGCCACTTGCATTGCTGCTTGCCTTGTACATGGAGATTAGTACTGGTCCTACACTTGTTCAAGTATGGGACATACTTTTTTCTTTTTAACAATTTTTAATATGTAGGTCTTAAAGCATGCTCTCTGTTTTTCAGGACTTTTTGAAGAAGACCAACTTTCATCGACTTTAATCTCTCTTTTACCACCTCCAGCAGTTGATATCACAGCCGCTTATGTGTCATCACGCTTTCTGTCATTGGCATGGCGATATTCGAATGAGTTACGAGACATTATGGAACCACTTGGATATTTGGTTTACTGGAAAGAAAGAGATTCTGTCCGGTTAATATTTTTATTTGATAATAACTATATATATATATATGGGGTGGGAAGATGGCAGATTGGTAACACGCTAGACAGGCACGCTGAGGAGCGGGTTCAACCCTCACCAGCCCCTAAGGTCGACTCGGCCTTCATTTGCTAGAGAGCGGTGGTAACCGAGTAGCAGCTGTGGCTGCTAAGATAAAATGCGGGTCTAGAGAAAGCAATGGTAAACTACTCTAGATTAATGGCTTTAGTCACCTGTGTCGCTGCTTGCCTGACACCAGAAAACAAAAAATGTAAGGAAAAATACAGAATTTTTAAGAATCTTGTAATGTATGGGCAGTTGGCTGACTTTAATGATCTTTGTGTTACTTGTTATTTCTTGCAATCCTGATTTGTGTAACCAGTTGGTTATCGTTTGCATAATACATGTATCTGTGAGGTGCAACTGCTTAGTCATACATTTAATATTGTGCCCCATTTTGGTTAGCAGCTGCATCTCACAGCTTCACTGTTTATCATTGCTAGCACGCTGGAACACAGTGTGACTTGATTCATTAGACAGGTGCTTCCCAAATTTTTTCCAGCCACGGCACGCCATCCAAGAAACACACAGTCAACGGCACACTGCAGTGGAAAAACACACATTTCATTTTTAAATCATGCATTTGTATGGGCTTACTACAGTGTAGTACTATATATTATACTCTAGTCTAGTATACAGTATAATATTGACTACCGTTTTTTCATAAGTACATATTTCTTTGCAATCTGTATCACTATTTCATGCTTAACTTCATCGAAGAGATATAATTCAAGTTATAATTAACAATTAACAGCACCACTATTATTTTACTATTTTCCAACATTTTGCCACGGCACACTTCTACCGTTGCTGCGGCACAGTAGTGTGCTGCGACACACAGACTGGGAAGCAATGTATTAAACCATGTTAGATTTTACTCTGTACTAGTGGACTGTGATGCATTGACCACTGCAAAACAGCTGACCATTAAATCTGTGCCATGTGAATGTTATGACTGGAGAATATTGACAAATGCATATTTGTTTAATTATTCCTTTGCTTGCTGAGTATTTTTATTTGATTCCCTTCACACGCATACTACTGGTGTTGTTTTATTAAATGTGCTGTTTAATCTGTTTATTAAGAAGGAACTCGTTGATCTTGATCTTGTAGACAAAATTTGCAAAATACTATCTTAATTTGTTAGTATTTGTAGTGATTTTTAATTGCACTATTTATTCACTATTTTAAAGCACTTAAATAATCCAGATTGAACTGGTTGCACGTTGACCTTGTAATTTATTTTGCTGATCTAGAGAGCGAATTCTCAATGCTTCAGCGACAGAAGCAAGCATCCAGGATCTAAAGCCATTCACCAAGTACAACATCAGAGTACTCGCATACAATGACTATGGTGTTAACAACAATGCAACGCCCATAACTGTTGAGACAAATGCTGAAGGTGATACACAATTGCTCGAGTCGTGTACAGCAAGAACTGCAGAACAGATCCATTTGTCTTTGTTTTTTCCACTTGATTGTACTATTGAATTAATTTACTGTGTGTGCTGAGTTGTGATTTGAAATTTGTAACTGGACAATGCCGTTGTTATTTAAAGCATTTTACTTATATCTATTTATATACTCTTTAATGAGGAAATAGTTATGCATATCAGTCACAAATATCTGTGACAGATTTGTTTGTTTGTGAACTTGGATTTACGGATGATGAAAATCTTCTGTTACTTATAAGTGCTCTTTATTGTTTTAGATTTTGTGCCTGCATCACCAACCAACCTGCTTGCAACGGCCGTTTCAACTACCTCAATCACTGTGTCTTGGACTGCCCCTCCGAATTTGTCGGACCCAGTCACCCATTATAAGCTGTACTATTGCAACATCAACGATGGAGCGGTTGAATATGACACCAACGTATTTGAGACCAAATACACAGTTACAGATCTTCTCAAATTCAGCAGATACGGGTTCAGAGTTGTGGCTTTCAACAAGAATGGTCCTGGCGTCAGCTCCGACGAAGTCACTTGTCGTACGTTTTCCGACGGTGAGTTGAAAATTAGAAATAAACTGTCATTTTATTTGGACTACAATGTCATTGGTTCTTCAACAGTCACGGATTTAATTCACACAGTGGATTTTTTGGCTACCTTAGGCTGAGTGGCGTCAATGCAGTTTATTGATAAAGCAAGTCTGAGCAACTGGGCATACATATTCTTGAAATTTTTGAAGAATGCATTCTGATAATCGAATATTCTGCCCAGAATAAACAATTCTGATTGATATGCTCGGCTGTTGTGGTTATGAATCTTGGCAGACTGAGATTTCATTTCTTGGTTATCTGTTTGTAACGAAGCAGTGCGTCAAAGCAATCTAATGTCACACCGAAGGGATTGGTAAGGTTGACGTTATCCAGAGCTTGACACAGACAGGTCATGTGATTTGACAAGAGGAGTATGGCATTTGGATGAGGGACATTATTTAGGCCAGTTTCACTGTACTACTGGTAATCGTTGGTTTATATACAGAAGTTGTGTCTGCAGTCTGGCAGTGTTCGTGTGGAGTAAGTGTGCATGTGGGGCGATGTAGATGTATGCGCATGTTCACGTACATTGGCAATATTGTCAGTATTGTCCCAGATCAACAAGCGTATGTATGGCAGTTGTGCATCCAAGGTTGAATTAATCAGATTTATTCCAGCTACATGATCCATTGATGAGATTATAAGTAGAATATGAAGCTAGCTTATCTAGAAATTTGTGGCATAAAAAGGCTGCTGGAGATTTTTTGATTTTTTAACATTTTGCTCTGACAGTCCCTGAATTTCCCATGCAAATATAGGGCACAGTTGTTTTAAATTGCCATTTACCCTTTCCGAGAAAAATTTTAAATTGAGTGAATTGTCAATCTAGTGGGGTGAATTCCTGCCGTAGAGCCATTAATATTGGCCATATTCCCCACAAATTTTATGAGATGTAAATCAGATGACAATGATAATTTTCAAGTTCACCTGCTGTGAAATCATCATGGAGCATGATTATACTTGGTTTCTATCTGCAGACATTTAAAAGTATCGATACATTAGTGTTCGAGAAATAATCAGCTTCTTTTCTGAAATCGTCCAATATTCTTCAGTATTTTAGCTAAGATCAGATTGTGGTTACGGTGCCAGAGTTGCCTTGTGCATAAGCACACAGCACTTGAAAGAAACTGATGCCCAATGGAGGTGGAGGGAAACGATTGCAAAAGTGAAAGTTTATCAGCCAATAAACTTGTTTAAAGCAGCAGAAGCAGGGCGAGGGAGAGGGAGGGGAGAGAATATCAGACACATAATGAACCTAAAGTGTATATCAGAGCTTTGGTGCATTGATATGCCATTATTGCCACAGGGCCTAAAATGGATGTCTAGTGTATAAGCAAATAGCTCTTTCTTGACCCGTTTAATTTTAGAATCATCATTAACCATGCATGGCTCTTTGCCTGTTGGTGTATAATGCCATCTCCACAGTTTTCTGCCATACTTTCCTGTTCATTGCTCTGTGACTCTGCTCCTGTAAACGCCTCTCATGCCATTCTTCAATATCATCACGCCATTCCTGATGTGGTCTTCCTCCTTTTCTATTACATCCTCCATTATTCTAATTTGAGAAGCTAACCTAAATATGAATTCAGATGTACCAGGATTTAATTTTACTGTTTGTATGAATTTCTACTTTACTTATTCTAACATTTGATAATTCCTGCAACCAGTAGTGTAGCACTCAACCACAGGGCCAATAGCTCAATCTTACTTTGGGGAGGGTGTAACCCTGGCTCTGAGCCATGTGGACCATTTTGCTGCTATGTCACTGCTTCAGGCCATTTTGCCTCCAAATATCTTGCACATCCATATGAATAATGCATTGATTTTTGTGATTTGTTGCCTAAAAATATAATGCAGGAATTAACAGTTATTTTATGGCTAATAGACACTGCAGTAGTGTCCATAATTAATGGGAAAATAATATTACTTACTAGACCATCTTCTTTTAAGCCTTCAGGCCATTCAATCACATATCTTGCACAGCCACATACTGATAATCTTGTTGCCTTTGTCTTTGGAAAATGATCTTTTGCTCTTTTTCATTATCTAACCATAATGTGTGAATTCCAAATATTGTGACGCTGAGCTGTTTTGGTTCTATTCATATTTTTGTTTCCATTAAATAAAGCATAGATGCTTTTAGTCAAGGGTGAAACAAGTAAAATGAACCCCTGAATTGTTTTGAGGTACACCATCCCCATTGGCAGATGATAGCTGCTGTAAGCCAGTGTAGATAGAAATACCGTAGCTGAAGCGATACACAGAGGAGAATGCATTGGAGATTGATGATCAGTGTATATTTTATCTTGTGTGGATATCTTCAGTGCATTGTTTTGACAAATGACTCCCAAAGCTGTTGTAAACAAGGAGTTTCATCTTAAGACAATTCCCAGAAGCCATCTTGCACCCATGAAAGGCGTTCTTCCATTGTCGTCACGATATTAATTTTGCATACATGTATGACTGGAAAGGCAGATCATTGGATGCAGAGATTAAATGGAAATTTCCATATTGCTAAATTATTTTAGACTGACTGCTTTTTTGACGTACTGCTATGCAGTGCTGATTCTAGAGATTTTACAGCATTGTTTTGTGTTACATTGACATCTGCTTAATGTATGTGTTAGTCTAAAGAAAGCAATATTGTAATACAGGAGCTGACCAATGACCAAAGAACTATTATGTTACAGAGGTCATTGCTAAGGATACTTTCTTTACTGATCCATGTTATTGTAAAAAAGATCCAAGGTTGCATTAGATGAACAATTTGTGATGAGATTTATTTTGTATTTAATTACAGTCACGTGCATTTATTTTATTCACCTGATTTTTATTTTATTTTATTAGAAAATGTGCTTCCAAGTTTTTCATTTAAATTATTTTATAGCCCTAATACAGTTCTATCTTACTGATTGGTTAGTGGTAAGATAGAAATTGGTTAGCTTTATATAAGATGCCAATTTGCCTATTGAAATCTACAGCATGTGCACATTCTTTGTACTTCTGAATTTGATTTTTATTGTGAATTAAATACTTTTCAAGATTTTTTGATTAATTATGAATGGTGAGCATTGGCTATGATTGTAGTTCCGTCGCAACCACCTCAAAATGTGTCGGCTGAAGCCACTAGCTCAACTGTAAGTGAGATTTCCATTTGATTGCATTATTTTCATTTATGAATTCAGTTAAGTATTGGGAGTGTATCGTCAACCATATCTTCTAATTCTAATGTTTAGTACTAACGAGGCCTTTTTAGCTGCAAAGTACCGGTATGTCATCTGATAGACTGTTTTACTGTAACCAGTCATCTAATTATTTGATTGCATTTTATTTTATTTTAAAATTTTCAGTGGTTCTTGATTTTCATATTAGCTGTGGAGTGGCCACTATGATCTGTTTATGCTCGAGTTTGCACTGGGATTAGACCTGTCAGCATAGACATATGCAGTCACTTTTATCACAAGCAAATACTCGAAATTAAAGTATTCTGTACCAATTTGCATATAATATGCACCCAAAATTTCACTTGGGAATCTTTATTTGAACAGTAACCTGGATAATTACAATTGTCTTTCAAATTTTGCTTAGAATTCGAAATGTAGACAAAGTTTCCCCCGCCGGTGGCCATCTTAATGCCATAATGCAATAGGCCTACGTCAGTTGTTTAGCTATCAATGATGGAATCTCTATTGAGTAACCTAGACAGTCACAATTTCTTACAAATTCTGTTTGGAAATTGAAGTGCAAACAAAGTTTCCCTCCACCATCAACCACTTAGGCAAAAACCTGTAAAATACATGTGTTATATGCGTGAAAATACAGTGATTTTAAAATTATGTATGCTTATGTGCTTAAAATTGTATGTACATAAAATTTATTCCTATGTATAATATGCACCCACACTTTGCACCACTTTTTTATGAAAAAGTGTGTCTTATACATGAGATAATACAGTAAGTACATAGACTGAATCAGCAATTTTCATTATCCAAATACTGGTATATTTTGCAGCCAAGTTAAATTTTGTCAGTATGCTTTCCTTAAAATTTTTTACTTTATTTTTGCTACTTGTTAGGTTACTTTTGCATTTGGAATGGTTGACATTCAATTTATTTGGTAATCCTGTTGAATTATGTTTTGCTATCTTTTGCTCATATCAGTTTCATATATTTGATAAACATGATGAATATGTTGAACTGTCTTTTACTCCTATCGATTTCAGTTTTGAAATACCACAGGCGAGTTTTATTATTTCACGATTGTTTGGAAAGCATAAACATTCGGTTACATTATCCAATCGCTCTCTACAGTAGATGCAGCTTCTGTTTATTTTGCCTGTCAGAGTATTGTGGTCAACTGGGAGCCGCCGCCAGATGGCAGTCAGAATGGCATAATCACTGGATACAAGGTTCGGTGCAGGCAGAAGCAGAGAGGAGAGAGAAGTGGTAGCACAGTTACAACCGATGGAAATTTGCGCATATGGGAGCTTACTGGTGAACATACATTTAATTTATTTACTGGTAGTAATGACAGTTTTACTTGTTTACTGAACTTATGCTATTTTCATATGGACATTCCTGGTAAATTAGAGTTTTTAAAATTAGCTGATGGTCGAAGAAATTGAAATTTTGTAGCAAATCAATTACTTTTTTGATGCTGTGCTTGTCACGAATAAATATTATTATTAAGCTCAGCAGTTGGAAAGTTATTGGGCAAATCTAAAGTAATTTGACATTTACTTTACAGTAATTCTTTACAATTAGTAGAACTGAAAGTACACTAGTTTATTTATCAGTTTTGAATTATGGAATGACTGGAAACCACTCCAGACATTCACTCCGGCCGGATAGTGTGGTATCTGGCAATATCCAGATCCGATCCGGCAAATACTTATGGCACAAAACTACTCCGAATATTAGGATTATTGTCACATTTCATGTTTTAATGAAGAGCAACTTAACTGAAGTTTTCAGATTCCGTTTACCTTTCACTTTGAAATTCCAATTGTGATCTTAAAACTTTTCAAGATATTTTATGCTTGTGGACGTGTGATAGCGTAATGAGTCATTTTGGTTCTGAGGAAACAATTATCATTTTATTTTCAACTCCAGGTAGTCATCTACCTGGCATCTGCAAACTCGAGACTCACGGGGTCATTTTAATCCTTTGCTTCGGATCCAGCAAATATTGACCCAAAATATCCGGATCTGGTATCCGGTGGAAAATACACATCCAGTCGTTCCCTATTTTGAATAAAATGATTTTCCACCTACCATTAGCGCTGTGAATCAAACTGTATTCAAATTCCCCAATAGGTTTGCGATTACTAAGTATTTCTAGAAAAATATGAGGTGACCTAAACATTTCAGTGTTAATTGACTTAATTTGCCTCACTATATCTGAAATAGATTAAAACACTGCATAGTGTGACCAAAAGTTAAGTATGTGATCTCATAAATACCAGTAGTGATTTTGACTGATCACAGCGGGTTCGATTTGGTATGTATTGGCATTATGTTGGGTGTTATTGTTATGTTATTGACATTAGCCAGTTGATTACCGGTAGTTTGCCCTCTTTTCTTTATGTTTTGTTGACAGTTTGATATATTCGAATGTTTTGTTGAAATAGGTTTGGACAAAGGTACGGAGCACATGATTCGTGTGCACGCCCTAACTGTAAACGGAAGTGGTCCTGTCTCTCCCTGGGTACTTGCTACGACATTCCTTCATGATTTGGATGGTATGCTTTTGCTATTTTGTCCTAGAAGTCTCGATTTGCCTGCCAACTGGCTGCAAATGGCAAAATGTTTAACCATTGGGGATGTAGAGAGATGGAGAGAGGTGGAGAATGACAGGTGGGGAGGGGAGAGGGAGTTGAGGGGAGAGGGAGTTAAGTATCAGTTGACCTGAACCACCCAATGTCAGAGACCTTTTCTGGGGAGCTATTGTAGTAATTATAAAGATTAGAGGAATTGCTTAGCTGGAGCTCTATTAATTATAAAAAGTTTCACACAGAGAGGTCTTTCAAATGGAAAACTTTTAGCAAAGATCTGTTTTGCTCATCGGATCATCAAAGAAAATGTAGCTTTGGGAAAATATCCTAATTTTTGTGCAGAATCTAACACGTATTTTGTGCTGTCCCTGTTCTGGCTGTTCCCAGCCTTTTTATTCATTAAGGCACTTGAAGCATTTGATATTGCAATGTACGCTGCAGCATCTGTATTTGATTTCTTTTTTTTTTGCTTTCTTTATTCAGAGACTTCGGTCCCTGGGCCACCAACTTCACTTCGGGTACGACCTTTTACGAACTCTATTGCCGTCAGCTGGACTCCTCCTGACGAACAGGACATTATGATACGCGGTTATATCCTGGGTTATGGAATTGGAATTCCCGATGTCTACAGCCAGATTCTTGATGCAAAAATGAGATATCATACTATAAAATTACTAAGTATGATTCTATGCATTGCTCATTTATGTTACATGTGATCAGTTTCATCTCATTCAGTAGTTGACTAATGAGCACTCAGAGATTCTAAATGCTCTTTAAAATTGAAATATTCTCATAACCTGTTGTCGTGAATCTTAGAACCTAGATCATGACCCTCTTATAATTAAACAGAATTTTGATTGCATCGCTCTTACTTTTTAAATATCCTGTCATGAGCCAGTCTATGCGCTCGTTAAATTGAAAGTTCATATTTTGTTGTTTCTGCCAGAGCCATCATCAGAATATGTTATCAGTTTGAAAGCGTTCAACAATGCCGGTGAAGGAGTTCCCATATATGAAACAACTTATACTCGTGAGGAAGCAAGTAAGCATGTAATAAAAGTATCTTAAAATTCTTATTGGAACCATGTGAGTTATGTAACAGAGTGTACATATTAAAATGAGTATTCATTCAAAACATGAATATTGGTTTTGATCAGGTGCTGGATGATACTGTGATCTTAACAAATGTTCATGTTTATGGCTATCTAAGAAAATATGAAATTCGTGTATTTATACTGCCGTTGTTGAATGCTTCATTCAAATTGCAGCTCCAGAGCCTCATTCTCCAATGATGCCTCCGGTGGCTTTGAAGGCAATCGTTCTTTCGTCGACCACAATCTTACTTACTTGGTCGGATAACACTCTGGGCCAAAGTCAGCGCATCACCGACAACCGTTACTACACCATCCGTTACGGCACAAAAGTGCAGACAAAATACAAAATGATGAATTCGACGGATCTTAACTTGCACGTAGAAGAACTCAGGCCCGACACGGAATATGAGTTTAGTGTGAGGGTGACAAAAAGCAACAGGCAGAGCACGTGGAGTCTGAGCGTCTTCAACCGAACTAAGGAATCAGGTGAACTGTCCAGTTATCATCACTCTGTCGTGTTTCTGCTTTTGTTTTGGTTTCTGTTTGCATTGGGGGTTTTTTAATGTTGTTTTTCACAAATCTAGTAGAATTTGAGCTTTTGCATGCCATGGATGCATTTTCTTTATCTGCTATCATTATTGTGTCTTAGAAAATGGTTGATTTTATTTCCATATGTTTTTTAAAAGGCTTAATTATAATCCTAGAACTGAGTAACTATAGTTAAAACGGCTTTAGGCAGAGAGGGCTATCTTGTTTTAGATTTCTATTGACCAATCTTCAATTACAAAATGTTTATTATTCAGTTTAACTTAGATAGTTGCACTGAATAATTTTAAGTTAGTAGATACTGTTTTTATTATCTTGTTTCAAATGTATTATCTTCAAATTTACCAAATGTATAGATGCTTAGTGCAAGAATAATGCTGTTGACTTGATTATGTGACGTTTGGTTTAGATTATGTCAGCTAAATCATTTTTCTGACTTGACCATTTACCATCGACTCGACTTTCTGTACTTTGTGTAAATGTACATTTATATTCATTTTGAACCAGTGGTGTGCAGAGACTGGTGGATGCCCAGGGCCAAATCAATAACTGTTATGGTTTACATGTAAAAAGTGGTGTTGATGAGCAAAAAAAGGTAGCCAAGTCAAGCAAGCCAGCTCTTGAGCTGACTTTAAACCTTTCTGATTTATATAGCACCTACCCATGCTTGACCTCTCATCTGGATGCCCCCCACCTGGTGGATGCCTGGGGTCACCACCCCACCAGCCCCTTGCACGCTACTGTTTTGAACATATTTGCAGTCCCAACTTCAGCTCCAAGAGATTTGACGCCTGTTGCAATGGAAGGAAAGATCACGACTATTATCTTGAACTGGCAACCGCCACGCCATCCAAACGGCCAAATAACAGGTGAAGTGTTTCGAAGCCATCCTGTAGACGTCGTTAATTAAAAGTCACTTGGGAGATGAGTTATTATGATTTATTTACTTGGAATATTCTTGGAATATATATAAAGTTATAAACCTGTGAGAAATGCAAGATTATGTGGAGTGGTGGAGTGCATACATAGTCTATGGGAGAAGATTTAATTTAGTTGTATATTGGCTCTTTTTTATTCGTTAATAAATATTCTGCGCCTTTATCTATTTCACGATTGCTGCTGTTGTCTTTCTAGGTTACCTGATCTTCTATACAACGGATGCAACAGAGCCTGACAGTGAGTGGGTTGTAGAGGAGGTAAGAGGTGATCGTCTGTCGGTTACGATTCGCGATCTCACGCCGGAGACAACTTACTACTTCAGAATCCGTGCTCGCAACAGCGTCGGTCAGGGTCCAATGTCACCTACGGTTATCTTCCAGACTCCTAGCTGTAGGTATTGGTTTGAAGGAATTGTTGTGATTTGTCTTCATATTGTGTGCATTGTATAATGTATGAAAGTCTAAAAAAGTTTTTAAAAGTTTTGTTTGAAATTTAGAAAAAAGTTTTAAGATGTGCTTTGAGATGTCAATTCAATGGAACCATTCCAGTTATGGAGGATAGGTGATAAAAAAATGAATAAAGCTAAAGTTAGTCACATACTCAGACGAGCATAGGGTCAGGCGCTGATCTCCATGTACTAGGCAAGGAGCGACGGAGGTGGCTTACACCATTAATCTAGAGTAAACTACCGGTACTCTAGATGTGATGAGCAACCTGGAAACCTTATTAAAGCTGCAAGTTAAAGCTTACTGGTACTTGAAATCAAAGACTGGAAATACTTCTTTGACCCTCTCCCTATTCATATAGAAATCAGGATTAGCATGAATTAGTAGTTCTAAGGTATGTATGACAACTGTATGATTGAAAGTTATATAAAGTATATTTTTGTGAAGGTTTTAGAAGAGACAAAGAAAGAGTTGAAAGAATTGATGAATTCAGATATTTTATTTGTGATTTGGACTTTGAAGAGATATGAGAGTTTTGTAATTTGCAGCCTGTCATTGAGTTTTTATTTTAAAAATTACGTGGTCTCTACTTTTAATGGTGTTTATTGGACTTGGTTTTCAAGTGGATGGAACTGGTGGAGGAATTATTGAGACGCCAGATGACTTTGGATCCCTGAACCGATATCCTGTAAAAAGTAAGTTTATGACGTAACAGTGATCATATTATACCAGGAAGAGTAGGTAAGCTATCAAGGTTAACTGCAGTACAGGAGGTCAATGGTTTAATTTCATTCATCCTTCCACTTTCATGGTCTTTATTAGCTCAATCAGACATGGATCTCCAATGTTTTGTTACTCTGGGTTATAGTTAAGGTGGTTTAGAGGTGCACAATATTTATGAGCACGTGGGCATCAAATGATTTCACAAAAGAACAATTTCTGGTGAATTCAAATTTTGTATGAATTTGCGATTTTTATGTTCCTCTATTCATTTATATAAACATTATATTTGATTAGAACTTACAGGTTATGTTAGAAAATGTCTTATGTAATTTGAACTTTATACTTTCAGAATCTTTTACTTACTACAGATCACTTTATGTTGATGTCTGAAGTTGTTCTACCGTGTATATTTACCATACTATATATTTGTGCACTGGGCAGTTCCAAACTAGATGAATCGATTAGTTTAGGTGCCACTCTTCCACTCATTACAAAATTGACACTTTATCTTGTATCTTTATCCAAAAATGCAGTTTAACATGTTAACATGAACTGTCATAATCTGGTCTAAGCTAAGTGGCACTTAATGATCAGTAGTTATGACAATTGCAATCGTCCTGACATCTGTACTTATTATGCATGGCTCTTTGTTATGTACAGGCACTTGGTCATTTGGCCGTTTGCAGAACAACAAAGGTAACAGTTGATCAGATCTTTCAAATATGTATTAACCGTGTATGTGTGTGTGTGTGTGTGTGTGTATTTAATATTGATAATATTGTTTTCTTGACTTAGCCTTAATTCTATTCTTGGTTCTCTCAATAATTTGAAAACTTGTGAATAGAATTAAGGCTAAGTCAAGAAAACAATATTATCAATATTATATGTGCTGGTGATAGATAATAGATACGCTGATGTTACTTTTAATATTGTAATCTTGAATATATTAGTGAGACAGAATTTCTGATTAATACTTCTGTTGTTTTTCCTAGGATCAACAGAACCTCCAGCATCTGGAAGTGGAATGATTTCGTCTGTTGTTCTCTGGATTATCATTGGCTGCCTGGGAGGTGTGATGGTGGTCGTACTTGTAATTGCAGTGGCAGTCTTCTTCTGTCGTCGAAAGGCAATGGCCAAGAAAATGATAAAGAAGTAAGCAAATTTATGTTTCTAGAGATTATCCTGCTAATTTCAGTGTCCATGTCATAACAAATGAGAGCATTAAGGTCAACCATGCATAAGACCATCTTATCTTCTGCATGAATGCTGTGGTAGAAAACATGGAAGAAACAGAAAGATTAATCAAGGATGGTTTTTTTTCAGAGACAAGTTGTCTGAGCAGAAGTCAAAATTTGTCCCAAAGGACCTCAATCCTCCCGATCTTTGGAGCCACGAAACAACGGAATTAACGCACAATGATAAAGAATTTTCAGAAGAAGCTTTGGATGAAATTGGAGAACAAATATCGGGTGAATTTACTAGCTGTTTGAATTTTTTTTAAAGTGTGTATGGACATGGACGTTTGATTTGGATCCGCATCAGGCTGGAAGTGTTTTCGTGTGAGTCTGAAATAGCTTATGTAAGAAATACCCGTAGGATTTAACTGGTGACGGGTAAGATTTAATTAACCTTAGTTAGGAAGCCAAAGAGGTAAAATCACTCACTTTGGCATATATGAGCATATATAAAGGTAAGTAAATCTAATGGATAAAGGTCAGAAGTGCTCCTGTTTGCCCTAATTGGGAGTTAGCACACCATATTACTGATTCATAGAGACTCAATTGTCTAGATGTTTTGCAGCACTATTAAAATATCCAGTGTTGGAGTTGTGAAATTTGAGCTGGGGGTTTGAGATTTTCATTAGACTGAAATTCAAAGAATGACAGAAACTGCATGTACCCGATTTGCGATTTTTGGGAGGGTTGCAAAGTTAGCTGGGGGGTTCAATCTCCACCCCCGTCAACGCCAACACTGAAAATATCCATTACCACAATGATGCTTATGCTGCAAGTCAGTACACGCTGTGAATCATTGTTCAACCCTATGGCTCATTGAAGTTAACTTGTATCACTATGATCTTTTTGCAATAGTCAATAACTGATTCCTTGTAGACCGAGTTTTGCATTCAGAGTGAAGTCATCTGCTCGTTCTGATGCATTTACCAGCATATTTGCCACTTGGATTCACTTGGATTTACTGATTAGGCTGTTGATTAATTATTTATTGTGATTCCTGTATTGAAGTCATAAAAAATGATACAAACAGATTTCCGTTGCAAATCTGGAAGGTGTTAATCCTCATGACCCATGGAGCTAGAGTTAGCGAGAGCATTGCTTTCCGAGTTGTTGAGTTGTTTTGCAATTCTGGGTTGAACTATGGGCACAACACTTCTTTCAGTTCACCATTAACGGTTCCTTCGTAATTGATTGGAATGTTGGAATCGCTAAAATTAACTGTTTGAAAACCTGAGATCCATGTACTTATAAGCAATTTTAATTAACTGAAGGCATCAAAAGATACAACACGCACAGCACTGATAGTCGATTCCGGAGTATGTCGCCATGTTCCATCCCGATGGTGTCACCAGGAGATAAATCGTCATATTACGGTAAGGAGAGTTTTCATCTTTTTTATTTTACTACATTTTACAGCTTGTTGCACGCGCGCACATGTGTGTGTGCGTATATTATGCGCTTGGTACTTCATTCCCAAGGGACTTATGATAAAAAGTTGTCTGGAGACTTAAAACAGTTGTGTGTTAGCTCTCGTTTGGTTGAAGGCAAGAAAGCATTCCTCGGAATACAATGGCATTGAAGCATTGTGTCGTGACAGATATTCGTTGGAACAGATAACTTCCTTCTCTTTTCAGAAATGGCTTGGACATTTACTAAGAATGGAAAAATGAAAGGTTGCCAAAAAGAATCTACAGTATAACTATTAACTATAAGCCAACAGAGAAACAAAGACTGGGACGACAGAGAACAAGATGGACAGATTGAGTAGCAAAAAACCTCAACCAAAAGGTATTGAAGCTAGAAGTAAGACCATTCGGATGACAGATGATGACTCTGGAAGAAATAGCAAAAGACAGAGATGAATGGATAAACAATTCAAATGCTTCTGTGGCGGGGGGGGGGCTCGGCACCAAATCATTCTGGGGAGCTGACTTTGAATGCTTAGTGACCTGGCATGAGTAAAATATGATTTAATGTAATCTGACGTTGCACTAGGTATTGTTAAATTCTTACCTCGAGATCCTGATGAAACGAGTTCCGTGCACACGTGCTCGTCTTCTAACAGTACACCGCGAGTGAATGCCGGTGACATAACCCAGTCAAGCACCGGTATTACTTCAGTTCATTCTTTGCACAGCATACTGTAATTCAATAGAACTAATTGTCATATATGATTTTATATAATCATAGGTTTCATAGATACACTGACCTTTGCCCGGCCGACAAACCACCTTGTCTATAGCTATTTCAAGAAAGATTAAGCGCATAAGAATAAGCAGCTACTGCTGTGCTGCTTTCCGGGGCGCTGTAGAAGTTTACGAGATTTTACTTTACTTACTTTACTTCAAAGGTCAACTAATTAAAGACAATATGTTTTGCATTTAGAAAAGTTTTTTAAATTATTCTAGTGTCTAGTGACTCTAGTCTCTTTAGTGTTTGCACAGATTCAATGATAAATTTGCTTTGGTATTCCATAGATTTAAAGAATCGGATTGTTTTGTAATATCAGACCTCAGTTATACTCTGCTTTGTGGCAACATTTTATCTACCGCTAATCTCGGCTTTCCTTGTCTGTTGAAGTTTATGGGTGAATTCTTGCTTTCTGCAGTGCATTGAAAACCCGTTGAAATTTGGCTTTTGAGCAGGCAGAAGTTCCAAACAGCCACTTCTTAACATTACTGGTTCGCTCAAAAAATCAGCAGGAACCCTTCAAAATCCAGTAAGACTGGTTCCACCAGTTTTGTGTTTGCCACTGCGAACACCAGACATCACCAAAGTCGACCTCTGTTCTCATCCTTTGGCATCTGTGAGTGCGGACATCCTCTGGATAATACATGAAGCTATTTTGTTCAAATAAAATATTGAGTCTATGTTTTCAGTTTTGAGGTAGGGAATGTTCATGTATGCATGAAAGTTTGAGAGATTTTAAAGAGTCAGTGATACATAACATCATTCTTTCACTATACGCAGATACATACTATTCTATAATTTTATTGTTTAGTAGTAAAGAGGTATCAATCGTATACAACTCTTTAATTAACTGCTGATCCCAAATTACAACTGATTAGTGATAGTTGTTTGGTAATTATTTGTGTTGTCGTTTTCCTTCTAGAGGCACGGAAGTGCAGAAGAACTATCGGCAGAAATGGCAAGCCTCGAAGGTCTAATGAAAGACCTGACTGCAATCACTCAAGAACAATTTGATTGTTGACCACTATGTCCTTTTGTTTGTCACAATTTTGCTTTTCTTGCATCAGCAGAGAAACACACGTGGCAATACACCGATGTGCACTGCACATTGTGCATTGGCGGTTCCAAGAACCCTTGGTGGGGAGGAGGATGCAATGCATTTCTAGGAAGTTGGTGGGGGATGCAATGAATTTTTAGGGAGATCCTGCCAAAGGAATAATTCGTAAATGGTTTAGAAGAAATCTGTAGATTTGATTTATAAAATATAATGATCAGAATTGACAATGTATAAAAGCCATTTTAGTCTGGTTGTACAAAGTCATGGTGCAAAATCGAGTTTTCTATTGCTGGAAGCGAATTTGTCGATGACATTGTCTATTGATATGTCCATATCTTTGTGGATATACATCAAGTCTAAGCCGTTTAGACGATCATCTTCCATTGAAGATGCATTTTTGGTGGACCGGTCGGGGGGATGCATCCCCAGTCATCCCCAACATGGAACCGCCCCTGCTGATGTGCCATGAGGACAATCATGTACTTATGCACGATACATCCATGCTGTGTTTCTGCAAAGTATTAAGGCGGAATTTTGATCACTTTGCAAAGTTCAGAGTTTTAGCAGCCTCTGGTGTTTATCAGAGAACTTTAGTTTTTGTAGTCTGGCTGGTTGCTAAGAACTTTGCAGATATGATGTTCTTATTTGTACATGGAATTCAGATGAAATCACTGATATATTCAGCACAATATCAATGCTTTGTTTTGTTTTGTTGCAGTCATTGAAAGGTTTTATGTAAAACATGCAGTGCTTGTGATTTGGAGGGAATTCTAGGGTCATCTGTGTCATTCGACTAATTTCTAACTTTGCTTATTTCATCATTGAATCATTGTTCTTGTGAGAAGAAATTAATACAAGAGGAGTCTCACATGCGCTTTGTAATTAAAAGTACGGTATCAAGTTTAAACTATGGCAGCAATGAGTTGATGCTCTTTCATAGTTAATGGAATTTTTAAGGTTAAGCAGTTTCTCGTGTTTATATTGCAACAGCTATAAACAAGTGATCATTTAGCATGCATGTACAGTTATTTATGTATCTTTGCTTTTATAATTTATATTAATAAAACATTGACTTTTCCTATCGGCAGGGCACGATTTGTAGGGTGGGAAGGGGGATCTTCCCCCCCCCCCACTGCCCAACTGCATCCCCCCTACTGCTACATCCCCCACAACTACATCCCCCTACTGCTACATTTCCCAACAACTACATTCCCCGAGATCGACATACCCCCCCCCCCACTGCTCCAGGTCACAAATCGCACCCTGCTTATCAGAAACCAGAGTTAATCATATTCCAAGTAATATATTACTATATTAGTATACTGTATGTTGATTGTGTTTTTATTGTGTTACAACTTTCTGCATTTCTCCTTAAGAGACTGTATAATATGATTAATTAAAAATGGAATCACTTATTTCTCAAACTTATTAATCAATACATGCTTACTTATGTTGTAAGCAATGTAAATGAACAAAACGGAATAATTTTGCGATTGGAATTCTTTTTATTGCATAAGAAAATCAGTTGTACTCGTAGATCACATTAAGCTAGTTGTAAAGAGCCACGTTGGCTAAATTGAATTTTGAGCAATGTCATCAAAGTTCATTTGTTCTATTCTTGCTCAGGATTAATGCAAGATAGCGATAAGTCTAATTTCTGATTACCAGTAGTGCTTCGTGGTTAGTTAAGTTTATGTGTTATTTAAAGGTTTTAATTATATACATGCTTAAATTTTCCTTGTGTTCATTTTGTTGCAAATTTGACAAGTCCCCATTTTGTCTTGTGACAAGATATTTTTCATGAAATAGCAACTGCTTCTATGTTGTAATGTAATAAAAGTTTTCCCAATTGCAGGATACTAACTACACGGTGATCACGAAAATCGGGACCCCCTAGATTAATGAATATAACTCAACGAAAAGTCAACTAATATTCAACAAAGTTGTAGTACGTGTACTTTAGATAGTTCTAATGATATTCCACTCATAGTTTGTGTTCAAACGGTCCGCCATTTGCTGCAATACACGCACGAAGACGCCTACGCAATTGCTTGAATGACGCATCAATGATGCCTTGATCAATCTCGTCCCACACTTGCATGATGCGTTGTCACAGGTCCTCAATATCACGGACTTTCGTTCGGTGAACGCGTTCCTGCATAACACTCCAAATTTTATAATCCACCGGATTCAAATCCGGGCTGTTGGGTGGCCAGAGAGTAGGCGGAATGAAGTCCGGCGTTTCGTTACCTAACAGTTCAACTGTCTCTGGAGCTCTGTGTGCAGGTGCGCCGTCCTGTTGGAATGTTTAATAATCTGAGAAAGTTCGGGTGTCCGGCAGCAGTCCCTGCATCAGTAGAACGTCTCTGTAATACTGTCCGTTAACTTTCACCCCCGGCTCGACGAAGTGAATAGCTGTACGACCGAGTGCTGAAACACCAACTGATACCATTAAGGACTTGGTGAAAGTCGGACGAGTACGCAGAAGACGAGCGCCAGTGATGTCCTTCTTTCTTGTACCAGCTGCAGCGTAGAGGCGAAATATTTTTTGAGGATCGAGACTGCCTCCTAGGCCTAATATAATTAAAATTTCAGCATGATTGGTCAAAAGGTTGTTAAGTTATACTCATTAATCTAGGGGGTCCCGATTTTCGTGATCACGGTGTATAATGTTTTTGACATACCGTAAATCCTCTATTAGCATATGCGCCCGTCTTCTATTAAAAAAATTCCTTTTATACACGCAGCTTGTGTTCAAGGCTTCGGCTTTTATCAGAACAGTTTCATCATATTTCACTTGCTTGTGTTTGTATATGCCGGTACTACATCAACAATATTGGCTTATGTACGCAATAGTATTTTATTTTAACAACTTCGAAACTTATCTTTTGGTCTGAACATTGTATTAGAGCAAGGGTCGGCAACCTTTTGGATAGCGAGGGCGAAATTTCTATGGCAGTGTCTGTCCAAGGGCCATGTAATTAAATAATTTTTCGACAGGCCCCCAAAAAGTTTTAAAGTTTATGTTTTTAGAAAGTTTGTACTGGAAAAAGTTACAAAGTTCTAAAAAAATATACATATCAAGTATGAAAAATTAGTGATGACCGTTTTTGTTTGTCAGACTTTAAAAAGGGTGATGACCTTTTTTTACAAAAAATGCTCTGGGGACCAGAGGGCCGGATTAAATTCACTGGCAGGCCGGATGTGGCCCACGGATAGTAGGTTGCCGACCCCCCTGTATTAAAGAATTTTAGAGATTTTAGACTTCTATTAGAGACATGGTTTCCGATTAAAACAAATGACTTTTACCCCAGGCTTAAATTGGAGACCCGGTTTATGTTCAAGACCTGGCTTGTATTAGAGGATTCACAGTAATTTATGTTTCATGTTGCATCTTTAGGTTCAGTGTTTAGTTTATTCTTTCTTGTGTAACAAATTTTTGCACAACTGTTGTATTTGGTTATTGCTATCGTCAATCAAGGGAGACTGAGCAGATTTGTCTCATAATTTGTCTCATATAACACACATATAACTGAACAAAGTTGCACATACCTCCGTTGCTATTATACTGTGAATATTTATTTTGCTATCAGTTAACATACACACTTGTCAAATTCAGACACACATCCAGTTCATCAGTTATACATTTCACATGATTTATGCTGTAAATATTTGCTAAAATATAATGTTACTTGTGTTTCTGTGTTGGTATTAATCAGTTGACAGCTTCTACTGGAATACCGGTAGTCATTGGCCTTCAAGTATACACAATAGTGTTATTTGTTTATTGCAACAGAATGCAGATACTCTGCTATGATATTTGACGTGATAGTTTGAGCTTTATATGTTGGTTGTTTTTTGATGTAATACATGAACAAAATTTGCCTATATTCATATATCAGTATTATTGATTATTTATACCTTTGTGTTGTTCTATTCGTTTTGTGTAATTTTAATTGCTGTTTTGAGTCTATCATTGTACTTTATTTAGAGACTGTGCATTGGCAATGAGAGTATGCTAAAGTCTTGGTTTATGTATAAGGGCTCGTCCACTAATGACGTAGCGCGCCTGGGGGGGAGGGGTTTCGGACATTTGTTACGAAGTGTGACGAGGGGGAAGGGGTTCCTTAAATGTGATGCAACACATTTTTAAGTGACGATCTTTTTTCTTTTTTGCTTGTCAGGGTATTTGGAGAGGGAAAAATACAAGGATGACTTTTTGCTTGTCAGTATTATTGTTATTGTTATTATTGTTATTGTTCATGACAATTTATATAGCGCCGTAGCATAGCGAGGGCCAAAGTCAAAGGCGCTTTACAAAAAACATGGGAACGAGATGTTAAATAGGTGAGTCTTTAATTTGGTCGCAAAGTCCTCTAATGAAGTGGCCGCCGACACTGAAGCCGGTAACGAATTCCATAGGAGAGGGTTTCCTCGGGAAAAAGAACGTTCGCCGAAGTTGAGTGTCTTCGACGGAGGTGGAACGTACAGGTGAGCTCGGCTGCTGGAGCGCAGATGGAGCCGTCGGTCGTTCGTAGTCGTCCTTCGAATCAAGGTCGCTAAGTATTCCGGACAAGAGGGATCGTTTAGTGCCCGGAACGTCAGCCAGCAACGCTTGAATGCAATGCGCTCCGGGATGCGTAACCAGTGTAGCTTGTCCCTGAGTAGCGAGGTCACGTGGTCATGCCACCGGATCCGAAATATCAGTCGGGCTGAGGCGTTGATGATCGACTGCAGGCGAGCGAGCTGACGATCGGGAAGACCGAACAGGATCCCGTTACAATAGTCGACGCGTGAAAGGACGAGGGCTCGAACCAGTTGTATCGCGGCTGCCGTTGAGATATACCGACGAACCTCTCGGATCATTCGAAGCTGTCGGAAGCACGAACGGGTAACATTGGCAACTTGACCAGCAAACGTCAGCGTTTCGTCGAAGATCACTCCGAGTAAGCGCACCTCTGTCGATGGCTGGATGTTAGCCTCGTCCAGAGAAAGCTCCGAACGATCGATCAGATGCTTCCTCCTTGGAGTACTAAACCAGATGAGCTCCGTCTTGCTCGGGTTTAGGGCGAGCCGGTTAGCCGTGGCCCAACGCTCTATCCGAGTGATGCATTCACGGACGCACGACAGAAGATGCTCGGTCTCCGACGGAAGGCAGGAGGAATACACCTGACCGTCGTCGGCGTATGCATGCCACGATAGACCAGATGATTCGACGATCCGTCCGACGTCTGCCGCGTAGAGCACGAACAGGAGTGGACCCAGGGCCGATCCCTGTGGCACACCGCTCGTGACACTTCGTGAGGCAGACATCGAGCCGCCCCAGGCCACTGACTGTGTCCGGCCCGAAAGGTAGCCCTGGAGCCACGTCAAGGCTCCGCCAGTGACCCCGAAGGAGATTTCAAGGCGCTGAGAGAGCGTGTCGTGGTCCACCGTGTCGAAGGCGGCGGAAAAGTCTAGTAGGCATAGGAGGGAAAGCTCTCCATTGGCCGTCGCATCGATAATGTCATTGAGTATCTTCATCAGGGCCGTCTCGGTGGAATGACCTTTTCGATATGCCGACTGATGCTTCGGCATAAGTCCATTCCTGACGAGATAGGTGACTAGTATGTTTGGAGAGGGAAAAATTAGAAGGATGAATGACATTTTTTTGCTTGTCAAGACTTTTCGGAAGACGAAAAGGGGGGTCGGCCCGTTGTTACGTCATATTTTAGGGGGGTCTGACTTTTTGTTATGCCGCGTTACGTAGGATTGAAGGGGTCAAAAAAGTGCCAAAATCGCATTATGTCATTAATGGACGACCCCTAATACGAGACGTTAGCAAGAAGCTACACTCAGACGAACTGATTGTGTGGACTGTAGACAGTGTCTAGTGGGTTGCAGAACCCAGTTAATGAACAGTGTTACATTTTGTTGCAGTGCAGAGAGTTAAGTTTGGTTTTACCACAATGCTATTTAACTTATTTTCGGTCCTATTTTTTATGAGATAAGGAACATTTGAATGAATTTGCATGACTGAGTGATACTCGACCAGTTCCGTGATTCAGGGACTGTTTTAAGAAAAATTTATCACTGCACTAGGCTCAGAAAATTTGTGGAGGACATCCGCACAAAAAACAAGCAAAACGGTCTTTGGAAAAATTTATCACTGCACAAAGCACAGAAAATTGCATTCTGCCACTGCACATTTTCATTTTATCGCTCTGCATTTTGTGTATCACTGCACGTTAAAACAGGCCCTGCGGCGTGATTCGCTCCACTTTGGGAATTGTGCATTCAGAGCCGAGCACTGTGGTCTAATATTGATTCATTAGGCACAGTGGCCTGCCTAGGGACCTCTGGGATTATCTGAGATAGTTGCTTATTTTACTGAACCCATGTGCTGCAGAATTGTTTACTGAAATCAACAATGCCAATCTACTGATGCTGCTTTATCAATGCATTCAATTATATATTCAATTATATATCGCCAGTGTTTTATCCAGACTCCAGGCCTTTGGGGGGGGGATTGAGGCTTTCGGGGGGGATCGACTTGGTTGGAGGGGGAAAGACACAGTTCAATGCAAAATTTGTGTATGTGCTGGGATTTTTTTTTTTGGGGGGGGGTTTGAGGTTTTTTTTTGGGGGGGGGGAACATCTCTCCTCCTAACGGGCCTGCATAAAACCAGTGGCGGCTCTAGGATTTGGCAAGTGGGGGGCCGTTGGGTGGCAACTTCTAATCATTGGGGCAACCATTGGTTGTTTAATGTATGTAGCATTAAGTATAGGGTCCCAACAGGGGGCCACTGGGGGCCAGGCACTCAATAGGGAGCACGGGCCCCCTGACCCCCGGTGGAGCCGCCACTGTATAAAACACTGCATATCGCTTCTTTGTTTTGATTAATTTTCTTAAATAATAGTTTGCTTGCATTTAAATTTCTATTGTGATTTGATGCATTGAATTTTGATTGGTTTATTTTTATAAACAAGTAATGTAGTTCAGTGGCGGCTCTAGGATTTGGCAAGTGGGGTGGGGGCCGTTGGGGTGGCAACTTCTAATCATGGGGGCAACCATTTGGTGTTAGGTATGTAGTATTAAGTATAGGGTCCCAACAGGGGGGCCACTAGGAGGCCAGGCACTCAATAGGGGGACACGGGCCCTCTCCTCTTTGGAGCCGCCACTGCTGTAGTTAGGCAGAAATTTCCATAGAGTTCAGGTTTGTTTGATTGTTTTTTTAAGAACATTGTCAAAGACTTGCATTAATTTTACAGTTTCACATTGATTTGGACTTTCCACTGGTCGTTCGTTAATTACCATCTCCTGCAGGCGTACTGAAATTTTGGGAGCAAAGAAATCAGCTCAGAAACTTTCTTCAGACAGATATCGACCTAATGTGAAGCAAATTATATCGATTTCGCTGGAATAAATCCAGTTTAGACGCCATTTTTCGATAGGAGAGGCAAACTGTTCTTTTAATGTTGTCATAATTTCCAGACTTTTTACCAATCAAGTCTCTATATGAAATAAACAGTGCCGGTCTTACAAAGTGGGAGGCCCCGGACAAGTGCAATGTAGGAGGCCCAGTTGCCAACCATCCTGGGCAAGGCACAGCATCCTGTATCAAGAGTTTAAGTTATTTCAGTATCCTATTACACAGGCCCGCCGGAACGAATTTTCATCAGGGGGTGCAGATTTTCTCCAGATAAAAGCAGTAGCATCATTTCACACTTTTCTTTGGGGCAAGATAATTGTTTGCAAATTTTGGCAATTTTATGGCCAATTTTAGCAATTTGTGGCTAATTTTAGCAAATTTTTGGCGATTTTTTGCAAATGTTGGCAATTTTGGACCAATTTTTGGGCCAGTTTTAGCCAATTTTGGCAATTTTTTGACGAATTTTAGCTGAAAGGGGGTGCAGCCCATCTTCTTTCCAGGGGGTGCACTGCACCCCTACATTTTTCCAGGGGGTGCAGCTGCACCCCCACTTGCGGCGGGCCTGCTATTACAAGTTAAATTCTTCAGAATGATCACAATATTAACTAGTGTATAACGTGATAGGCCTAATTTAAGTCACATGCATATCATAGATTCATAATATCAAAATGTATTTACTATCTGTCCATCTCAACATCTAGATTACAATATTGAAGTAATCAATTTTGCGGAAAAAATGTATCAGATTTAAAAGTTGCAATAAAATGCCTTCTTGAAATTTCCTTTCGTCGCACTAAATCTGGGTGTAGGGCCTTTAGTTATGCATCTCCATATGTTTGGAACTCCCTTCCCCTTGATATTCGGATGGCCTCTTCTCTAGATATTTTTAGGCGTCACCTTAAAACTTATTTATTTCCTCCTTAAGTCTTGGTATAGTCCTGACTGATTTTTGGTTTTTGACCTGGACCGAAGTCACCGAACCGACCCTCCTCAGCTACCGTCTGCTCTGCCGATGAGCACTGCGGTTTGTGGTCTGAGGCGTCTCCGATGAACACCTATGTGTTTGAAACGGACGATAAAATTAAATTAATAATAATAATAATAATTAAAAGTTCAGTCTGGTATGGAATACCAGTTAATCCAGATTAGTGCAATTGATTAAAACGATAGGCTCCTACTTCATTAATTTCACTGTACAACTGTCAAATATTTGTGCAATGTACGTGCATGTTGCTTAAAGTTTTAAAAAATCTTTCTTTTGTATTAAAAGTGGGAGGCCCTATTCATTGGGAGGCCCCGGGCGACTGTCCGTACTGCCCGCCCTTAAGGCCGGCCCTGGAAATAAAATACCATCCAGTGAAAATCCGAAACATTTCTTTAAATTCACCAATGCCTTTTCCGCGTTCTTCAGCAAACCTCATTCTTCGAACCATCTACCCCTTGTTGAGATTCCACAATTTCTCGAAATCGTAGTCTTAGGGGTCGTCCATAAATGACGTCACGCGATTTTGGAAGTCTATTGACCCCACCCTCCCCGCGTCACACGTCGTCACAAAGTCAGACACTCCATCCAATATAACGTCACAATGCGTTAACTCCACCCCGCTTCGTCATCTTTCCAGCTTCAAAATTAATGTTTCAGACAGTAGCGTGATTTCACACTTTTCTTTGAGGGGCGAGATAATTTTTGGCAAATTTTTGCAAATCTTAGACATTTTGGCAAATTTGTTGCAAAATTTTGGGCACTTTCAGGGCCAATGTTGGCAAATTTGCAATTTTTTGATTTTTTGGCATTTTTTTGCAATTTTTGCATTTTTTGCGCATTAATACATTATAAATTAACTTTTTCATTTACTTGGGGGGTCACGGCTCTTGCTCCCCAAATGACACCACTTGTTTGAGATCACTTATTTCTTGAATGAAGCAGGTAGGCTAATGCAATGAATTCGTTCGAAAATATTCATTATAATTATTATAGTTAAAACGATATTCAGAAACCGTTTCAAATTCTTTTTAAAATGAAATAAAATGATAATACGTGTAAAATTATTAATTACTCGCGATCTTCATAACTTTGCGGTATTAATAGCAATATTCAGTATTGTGTGACGTCACATTTCTGGAAACCCTCTCCCGTTGTCGCACATCGCCACAAATGTTTAAACTCCCTCCCCTCTTGGCGCGTGACGTCATTTATGGACAGCCCCATAAGCCCAGTAATCACTCGTCCTAGAAATCCATCCGATCTAGAGAAATGATTTCCGTCTATGCCTACAGTATTTGTCCACGCTATCGCTCTTCATCACAGTGGCGTAGCCAGGGTTCGAGAATAGAGAGAGAGAGAGAGAGAGAGAGAGAGAGAGAGAGAGAGAGAGGCGCGTAGACATTTTCGGGGAAAACTGACGATTAAATAGGTCGTCAAAGGTGAAAGGGGTTCGGCGCACTTTCACGTATTCTCTTCGATCATACTACGGTACTACCTACCCCACAAATTCTCAACGGTTCTGCACAAATCCCACGATCGGTCTCAGCAAGAATATTGAGGGTGGCCCCCGTGTCCTCCGTGGCTACGCCAATTGTTCATCATCATCGTCTTATTCTTCTTCTCTCTAATCATCATCATCATCGCCGCCGCCGCCGTCGTCGTCGTCATCATCATCATCATCTTCTTCTTCATCATCATCATCATCATCATCATCATCATCATCATCATCATCATAATTTCTCTCCCTCTCTCTATACTCGCAAAGTTTTGTGGACATTACAATTAAGTCTTTGGGAGAGTTGTAGATCCGCCCCGCCCCATCTTACACAGCTTCGTGGCATAGATTTCATGTAGTAAAGATTGGCAAGTTTTTTCTTCTGTTTACTTTGGATCGTCTCTGCTCATCCGAATTTCCTGAGAAATCTAGAGACATCTCGAATCGGCCTTTAGATTTATTCCTACGCAGGATTTGATGGGCGAAAAACTGCTCTGCGTGGATACTTGCGACATTGGATTCTGTCGAGAGCCTCCTAAGTGGACTTCAGTTCCAGTTCCGACAACTCGCAGCCACTCCAACTGCAGGTTTGAATAGGCAAGATAAAAGCTCTTGAAATGAATCTTTCGCCCACTCAACAGCCGTTAATTAAAAACTTGATAGGTTCTAACAACAACTAGGCCTATAACGCCATGAGATGTTCTTGTAATTCATTAATATCGCCAGGCCTGAGGAGAGGGTGGGGGGTGCAACCGATACATTGTTCCGGGACCCATATGGAGCTCAAAGGGACCCGGGTCCGGTGATGACGACTTATTAACAATAGTGTGCACCCTGAAAAAGACTCTGACAACGGAAATAAGGTCATCTTCGTCATGAGCTCAGGGGCCCCGGTCTGATTAGGGGTCCGGCCCGGGCCGATAGTGTTAAGTAATCAATGCCATAAGCCATAAAAAGACTGACAAGCAAAAAAGCAAAAAGGTCGTCAACTTTTTCACACACTTGGCAGGTCAGGGACCAGTGTTTAATCTAGACTCCTGGACTCCGGGGGCAGTCCCGTACGAAGTGGGGGTGCGTGGGATGCAGCTGCACCCATGGAAAAATGTAGGGAGTGCAGTGTACCTCCTGGAAAGAAGATGGTCTGCACCTTGTCTGCTGCACCCCTGTACCTTTAAAAAGTGTGCAGATGACCTTTTTTGCTTGTCAAGGTATTTTAGGGTGAAATTGGGCGTCGACGACCTTTTTTTTGCTTGCCAAGGATTTGAAAGAGAAAACTTTTACCAGGAGAAAATCTGCACCTCCTGACGAAAATTCGTTCCGGCGACACTGCCTGGGGAAACTGACAAAGCCCGGGGGGAAACTGAAAAAGCCGGCGCGCTTTCGGGATTGAATGCTAGAGCATGCGGCTATTTCAACTTATTTGGTTTAAAATGTAGGCCTATACAAATGACAACGAACGCGTGTTTCCTTATAACCTATAGGCCTACTTTTAGACCAATTTCAAGCAATCGATGTCAGTTATGCACTAATGAATGCAAAATATCTAGGCCTACTGTTAAATGCCATTAAATAGCCTATACAGCAGTGGTTCGCAACAGAGGCGTCATTTGGAAGGGGGGCTGGGGGACCGTGGCCCCCCAAGGAAATGAAAATATTAATTTATAATGTATTAATGTGCAAAAAAATTGCAAAAATTGTCAAAAAATATAAACAAATTGCAAATTTTCCAACATTGGCCCTAAAATTTGCCAAAATTGCTCAAAAATTGCAAAAAAATTGCAAAAATTTGTCAAAAATTTGCAAAAAAATGTCTCGCCCCCAAGAAAAGTGTGAAATGACGCCACTGGTTCGCAAACTGGGGTCCGCGGTCCCATAGGGCATTGCTTCCCAAACATTTTGGAACCGCGGCCTTCTTCAGAGGTCTCGTAACGTGCCGCGACCCTAATCATAGCATGTAATATCAATGCAATGCATTAGGCCATCTGGCGAACGTTATTTGAAAATAATCTTCTGAGTTTTGAATAAATGGCAAAACAATTTTAAAGCTCTCTAGCTGGTTTAATTTGAATGAAAATACGACAATTATATTAGGTAGAATTATTAACCTGTTTGCCAAATAAGACAAAATGAGAGAAATAGATAATGAAATTTCTTTAGAATAATATTATCGTTTTTTAAAAAAAGCCAGAAACATACCTTTGTTACGCGTCATAAAAATCCTATAAGTAAGGCACAATCGCTTAACCGCCAGATGGAACATAATATGAACCGAAACGAAGAACCTCCCTATTGTCAGTGCAGTTTCAGAGCAAAATGGTCAGAACACGCTTTCCTTGCGTTATTGCGAATTAAGGTTAATTTTTAAAAGTACTGTAGGGCAGGATTTCCCTATTGTCAACTAAAATTGGATGAAACAGTAATCATTTTAACATAAGCCGTGTATAAAGGATTACTGGCATATACATTTCTTAAAACCTAAGCCTACTTGCAACCTTCAAGGCTTATGAAATTGTGGTATTGGTTAGAAAATGACGCTTTTGAATCAAATTTCGCGCTACCCCGCGACCCACTAGACTGAGCCCTACGATCCATTTTTGGGTCGCGACTCAGTTTAGAAAACACACTGCCATAGGGGACCGGCCGTCAAGCGGTTTCAGAGGAACCGCAAAGGGATATCTCACCGACATCTCCTCTAGATATCTCACCAACACAAAACACACTGATGACCATAAGAGTGCTGATTAATTACATCTGAATAAAATCTGTTGACTAAGATTTGCAATTTTCTAATTAAATAATTGATTGGCAAAGCAAGTATATAGCCTATGTATTAATTACACTTAATTTAAAATTCAAATTTTATAAGGTCCGCGAGTCATAAAAAAATTTCTAAGGGACCTCCACGCAAGAAAATGAAGAAATCCTAAACGTTTGATAACCGCTGCTATGCATGGCTTGTCTGTAGGAATTCCTTCGTCAGTCGACTCTTTTACTTCTTAATTAATTAAAAAAATTAATCGATTAATGCGATTAAAAAATTAATCGTTTCGTAGCCCAAGTTAAAAGACATTGATTGAATTAAGGAAAAACTTATTAAGAGAAAATTCATGGTGGTGGTGGTGGTGGTGGTGGTGGTGGTGGTGGTGGTGGTGGTGGTGGTGATGGTGGTGGTATCCATCTCTGCGATCTTCGGTAAATGATCGTATAGCTTAGTAACCCCTGTAGCAAAAAAGATCGCAAAAATTAATAGGCCTATGTTGAAATGTGCAACTAACCCCCAAGAAACTAAAAGCGTTTGAAATTATCTCAGCAGGTTTCGAAACATTCAAACCCTCTCTCTCCTGTCCTGCCATGTCCTGGATGCTTACCGTAGGCCTACCTGTGATCAATTAGTAATTGTAAGTTTTTGATAATTGTGTAGGCCTACAAATGCCTTGTCAGGTAAGTTATAGCGAGGGTGGCTCCAAGAAAGAAATTTTTTAGTGAGTGCAAAGGTTGTGGACAGATGGAACAGTTTGGATGAGGTGGAAATGACAGTTGAAACAGTGAACGGATTCAGAGGCTATCTCGGAAAAATAGGTTAGGCATATTGAATGTGTAGAGTTTCAACAGAGTGGCTTTCACACAGGCTTACGTAGCCTCCTAAACCGCTTAAAATCACATTATTATTATTATTATTATTATTATTATTATTATTGTTGTTGTTGTTGTTGTTGTTGTTGTTGTTGTTGTTGTTGTTGTTGTTGTTGACCCTTTTTGGTAGACAGCCACTGTCAGCTTCACTGCCTGTCGCCGCTAGCATATCAAAAGCACAGGTCATTTAACTTCCACTTGACTGCCAGAGAAATAAAATCTCTGACCTCCCGGGTATTGAACCCGGGCAGATGGATCACGTTCGGCCTGAGAGCTCTGACGCTTCATCGATATCGATAGAACCAGTGGTATTCATGTCACGAATGTCAAGTTCTATTGCTATAGCATTGAATGCTAGCCAATAATTGTTCCGTCGAGAATCTGTTACCTCACTGTGCGTTACTGCTTAACCTTGAAAGCGGCGAGTTGCTGTCCTCCGCCATCATCTCCGTATTGTCATGAATAAATGTCTTTCTGTTCACAGGATGCGGCATCGAGGCAGCAGTTTTTTCTACTATCCTATTTCATAGGACTTTACAGGGAGCTTGAGCCGTGTCAAGAGCAAAATGGAAATGATGGTTTAATAAAAATAAAACTCGTAATTGGCATTTGGCAGGTTAAGTGGCAAGAGTCACGATGCCCATCCGTTGGCTGGAAAGGCAGAAAGCTACAGACGACGAGACGATATACAGCACCTTGTACCTTTCTGTAAGACGAAATCCTCTGCGAGCAACCTAAGTGGACGAACCTAATAGGGACTGGAATTCGGTTTCGAAGAATCAACACACTACATACACACTGAATCACTGATGATGACGACAAACAAACATCGGAATACACAAACGGACCCCGCCTGGCATAGGAGGGACTCACAGGCCTACATTACCAGCGATATTTCCAGGATTGTGAATTTGGGGGGTGTCGACCTCAAATTGGGGGGTGGTGTCCGGAGCTAATTAGTATGCATTTTGTATGCATACCATTGTCACATTACCAAATTGGGGGGAAGGAAGGGTGCCGACCTCAAATTGGGGGGGAGGGGGTTAGGGGTGTTAGGGGTGTAAAAATATCCCTGGTCATTACGCTAGTTACTGTATTTATTTGTACAGGCACTTTCATTGCAAGCTTTAGACAATAGACGCCTATTGGATAATTCGAATGTCCATGCAAATTCTCCAAAACATTGACTCCTAGCAACCCAAAGAGCAACGCTCTTTTATTTCTGGGCCTTTCGGTCACCCCTCGAGTTTTCTAGTCACGGCGCCGTTATTGACTGAAACTTTCAGCCTATGCAGACATATCAGATGACGCAATTGGGAGTCGGGGTGCGTACATCGAATGCCAATATAAGAGCGAAACCGAGTAACAACGATGGAAGGACTCTGTTATAAGAGAGTGATTGCCATTGTATTTCATTCATTCCACTTCAGACAATCTCGACAATCGTATACGAATGACGATTAGCTGCGGCAGCTGGCGGCGGTCGGTCCCAGTGCAGATACATCATGTAGCGCGTCTATAGCTGATAGTAGTATTTCTGATTGATGGGGCTTTCGAAATTATAGAACAATGAATAGAACGAAGAGAGTCATTCCGTCCGTCGTTCGGAGTGGCTGTTGCAAGCGGCGACGGACGCAGCCGCAGTCGAACGGGTAATTTTCAATATCCCGGCAATGAAGTGTCTGCCTCCCTCCCTCCCTCTCTCCGCGGCTGCCGCCGCCGCCGCCGCATCGTCGTTGGCAGCCGATGTGTTAGATCGTCCGATAGACGTCGGTCTGAGCGGACGCGTCCGAATAGTTTTCATGAAAAACAACAGACGGCTAGTAATTGCCCGCACTACCGCCGACCGACCGCGTTCCGTGCGTGTTTGTCTTTCGCGAGGGAGGTAAACAGCGAGGCGGCACCGCCGACGCCGAGTCTGTTTTGCCGCGGGGATCCGCCGAGGAAGGCGCGGCGCCGATCCGACCCCGGACCTGTGTATCTAGTTCCGTAGTGTGATATCGGCGGGCGCTAGAACCGACAGGGCACATCTACCGGAAGTAAGTGCAGCGATTGATGGGATGAATGAGACGGGGAAGAAAATTCCTGGGAAGAAAATGACGGGAAAGTGGCGCGCCTGTGCGTGCGAATGAATCATACGATAGACAAAACAAGCGGATAGAACAGCATCAGAGCTACAGGGTAAGTCAGTTAACGTTCATTTGTTCGCGATTCGGCTGAGGAGGTCTTCTGGACATGCGATGAAGTCTTCGACGTAGAAAAAGCATTTAAGCATAAATCGTAAGGTTCTAGAACTCAACGAAAATCATAACTGGTCTATTTAAGCTTATTTTGCCTACAAGTGATAAATTTTTTTAGCATCATAGGCTCTAACTTATGTGCCTTATTTTCCAGGTAGAAAAGTCGCTACCAGAAGGGTTTCAGGCATTTGTAGACTTTCATCATAGGTTCTCAGTTTTAGACCTAAATTTATTATAAAGCTGGACGTATATAGGCCTAAGCCTAGCTACGATGATAATTAGATAAAATGTGTCTTGCTTCTGATTCAGAGATTTGCGAGTGAATTCGTTAAGACAGGGGTTCCCAACCTTTTTTAAATTGTACCCCAGCCACAAAATTTTACGCCGCTTGTACCCCCAACCCAGGGCCGACCAAAAACAACACTTTTTGCAGTTATTTCTTTCAAGAAATATATTCATCAATTTCCGAAATGTGATATGTTTAATGTAGAATTGTAGCTATTAGGTACTTTTTTAAAGTTTATTAGTTCACTTAACACGTGCTATAAGAAACGGAAGTCATTAATTGTGCATGTGATCATTAATACGCATCAGGACATGCGTATTATTATAGCGATTTCATTTGTAGCCTCGTATATGTTATTCAGCCGGCCCGGCCCGGCCCGGCCCGGCCCGGCCCGGCCCGGCCCGGCCGTTATATTGAGCTGCCGTAGGGTTGGCAATATTTAACATTTTAAAACGAAATTCCAACAAAATTAGTTACTATTTTAGCAATTTTAGTGTACCCACTGGCAACAGCTGATGTACCCCTAGGGGTACAGGTACCACCGGTTGGGAACCGTTGCGTTAAGACAAGACGTCTGTTTTGTTGTTCGCAGTTCAGAGGAATGAAACAAAACAGCATCGGAAGAAATATGTACGGAATTTCAAGACGAACAAGCAGACTATCCTCGAATCATTCTGGAAATTCGCTTCAGATTATAGCGGAAGTGGAGTCTAAAAGACAGGCAGGAGCAGGAAGAAGAATAAGAAGAAGGCGAGGACAGAGTTTTATGGGTTCTCCCTGTAAGAATCTACTTCTGATAACGGTTTTGTTGCACATGGTAACAGTAACTATGGAGGCCAACGACTTTCTTCATAGCAACGCCACTGACAAAGGTAGGAAAAAGTTTTGTGTTAAGCGCTAATTTTTATGGGCTTGTTTTCTATCGCATGATCACGTAACTTCACGTTACGTCAGTCAATGGACGTTTCAGGGAAAAGCTTATATAGATCCGAAGTGTAAATACTTTCTTTAGAAGTGACAAAGCGCAACAAACGAATAAGGTTGAAACCTCAGAAGATTGCGCGACAAAGGCCTAATACAGTAAATGACCCAACGAATTGCAGAGACTTTGAATCGTTGGAAGATTGCGTATAATGACAGAACACAAATCGAAATCTCGATGTCCACACGACGCATACATTTTCCACGAAGATCGATTTGTAGCAATAGTAAAGGCAATCGAAACATTGAAATCGAGAATATATCGACATCCAGTGGTGGTTCCAGGATTTCTTGGTGGGTGGATGAAATGAATTCATAGGAAATTGGTGGGAGGATGAAAAGAGAAGGGAAAATATCAATAAACTTTGCCACGAAAAAGACTGACAACAGGGAATTTTTCCTTAAGTTTACTACACTTTTACCAAAAATAGGCTGGCAAGCAAAAAAGGTCATCCGCAGTTTTTCCCGTAGTTTTAGTTTTAGGCCTACTAGACTTGCCCAAAAATAGGTTTCACAAGCGAGCGAAAAAAAGTCCGGAAGTCCGGTGGGGGAATGCATCTCCACTCATCCCCCATGTGGAACCGCCACTGTCGACATCTACCCACCTGTAAGCTTAAACTCTGAGCCCATTTTACATCGGATCAAAGGCTAACGACATCTAGCGTTACAATCCAACAGATCGAGTTGCCTTAGGTCGTCTAACGCCTTGTGCTAAATATAGGCTACGATGCAGCGACTGACTCTGGGTTAGTGTTACACGCGTAATTTAGATTCTAAACGAAGCGTAAGATGACATTCTCTGTAGCCTAATAGTATTACAAGAAAGCGTAGTTGACAATGGACTTCAATAGCCCAGAAAAGACGTGTAAGTGACGTCAACCGAAAGTCCCTGCTTAACCGGGTCCGAAGCAGTCTGCTAAATCTCGGTCGGTCAAAATAAAAATAACGGTCCATGTTTCAACCGAAAGTGGCGTAGCCGCCAGGGTTCCCGAATGCATGGAAAGGGTATACATCGACATTTTCGGGTAAAAAGTCTTCGACGAGCAAAGAAAAGTCGTCAAAGACAAGGCGTTCCTCGTACAACATTCCCGTAATCTTTTCACCACACTACGTATCCCCCCCTCAAAAAATCTCAAAGGTTTTGCGCAAATCCCACGACCAGTCTCCCGTGTCTACGCCATTGTTAATCAAAGTTCCATGTTACCCGAGTCTCTGTTAACGGAATGCTTCACTTTGCATGGTTTCAGTTTCTTAGAGGAACTCTACGGTCCACGTTTTAATCACGACTAGTTGATCGTTAATTGTCATTATAATAATATTATTATGTTGTTTAGCGTTTAGCCTAGCTTGGCTTTGTTTAGCTATGTGGTCGTCCATAAATGACGTAACGCGATTTTGGCACGTTTTGACCCCCCTTCGTAACGCGACGTAACAAAAAGTCAGACCCCTTAACTATGACGTAACAACGGGCCGACCCCCTTTCGTCTTCCCGAAAAGTCTTAACAAGCAAAAAAGGTAATCCTTTCCCCTTACCAAGCTCTCCAAATAAAAAAGGTAATCCTTTCCCCTTACCAAGCTCTCCAAATACCCTGACAAGCAAAAAAAGAAAAAAAGGTCATCACCTTCAATTTTTTTATTGCGTTACGTGACATTTTCGGAATTCCCTCGTCACACTTCGTAACAAATGTCCGGACCCCCCCCCAAGCGCGTTACGTCATTTGTGGATGGCCCCTATGTGCTTAATTAAAAGGTGCTATTCTCCAATATTCGCGCTTAAGTTCTTGTCGATTCGCTTCATTAAAACTACTAGATTAAAATCTACGAGGTCTCGATTGATCTATGCATTGAACTCTGAAGTGGAGTTCGAGGTTTCGACTGATAGACTACAGTATCTTTTAGCAATGGGAGCAATGTGCGACGTGTGCATTCCAGGCCCGTACGAAGTGGGGGTGCAGAGGTGCAGCTGCACCTCCTGGAAAAAGTAGGGGATGCAGCGCACCCCTGGAGGACGAGGCTGGGGTGCAGATCTGCACCCTTGGAATTTTTTACTCGAAATTTTATAGGAAATGACCTTTTTGCTTGTCGACTCAAAAATATTTAGGGAATGACCTTTTTGGCCTGTCCGCCTAAAAAATGTGACAACCAAAACACCTCGCCTCGAAAAATCTGCACCCCCTGCTAAAAATTCGTTCTGACGTGCCTAGTGCATTCAGATACGGAATCTTTTAACTAAGCGAGCGGGTCCATGCATTCTGACCACGTTGCATTTTAGGAATTTCCGAAAAGAGGAAATCGAAACTTTTTAACTCATCGTCTTTCGAAATTCCGATAATTTTCGCGAATCAAAACCGACTTCTGAGATCGTTTTCCGGTTCCTGATTTCGATTTAAAACATAGCAAAGAAATTGTTCCAGATGTATTATCGCCCACAGAGAAAACCCATTGAAATCAATTACCAATTTACCACACAAATTTTTATAAAACCGCAGATTTTCCTTCAAAAATTCAAAAATAAACAGATTGTGAAAATATTAGAGGGTGTTAATATTATTATTATTAAGAGTAGATACAAACTCCTGCAATTTATGGTAACTAACTGGTTAATCATCAGCTAATGTTCATGTTGCGAGATTTGAATGTCCAGAGGAATTTTGAAAATAGAGTGAAAATCACTAAAAATATAACACCCCTGGAATCTTAATTTAAGCTACGAAAAAAGACTTCAATATTGTGGACTGACAACATTAGAAAGGAGAAGAGAGAGAGGGGATTTGATAGAAACATACAAAATAATGACTGGGAAAGTAGATGTGCCATATGATCGATTCTTTACATTGGCACACTATAGCAGCACAAGAGGCCACAAGTGCAAATTGTTTAAGCAGAGGGTTGGTCCAAGAAAGAAAAACTTTTTTAGTGCAAGGGTTGTGGACAAATGGAACAGTTTGGACGAGGTGGGAGTGACAGTTGAAACAGTGAACGGATTCAAAGGCTATCTAGATAAACTAGGTTATTGAATGCAGATGGTTACATCAGTGGTTTTCACACAGGCTTACTTAGCCTCCTAAACCACTTAAAATCACATTATTATTATTATTAATCCTAAATAGAAACCTTAAACGTAATACCGAGAATTGCCCCCAAAATACCCAGAGACCCAGGCAGGAGTTTTAAACAGCCCAAATCTTGTGGAAAAACAGCTGTAGTAACGCTGACAGAAATTCTCACTATTAATAGACCCTACTGACTATTAAATTCTATGCGAAAACCTTTATTTTTGAACCGATCCAGGATTTATTTTATTTCTAAATCGAAAACAAAAGGTTAGTCCTGCGACATAAAAGAATAGAGAAAATCGATGATTTTGTAAATTAAATACGATCGATTTCTGCTTAGATATCGAATGATAAACGGTCGATATTCGTTTAATTTTATCAGTATACGATCGTCTGACCAATCGATCGTGCTTAATGCGTGCATAACAATGACACTTTCCTCCTTATCTCGTTATTTTTATCTCGATGGCATCTTCACTTAATTGAATCAGAAGCAGTTATTATATTGATAAAATGGTAGGCGATTGTACTAACAGGGACATATTTTCTTTACAATTGATGTCCCATTATATAGATAGACGCGATTTCACGAACATTTATGTCTATTGAATATTTCTTCCAGTGTTCGTAAATTTTCGATAATTGAAAAAGAAATAGATTAATTTTCTAAGGTCCCTACCGGCCTATTATTGATTCTCGCAGTGAATCTCAAAGTTTTAATATTTGAAGGAGCATAGGAAGCTATGCAAAATGGCTGAAACAGTGACAGATGTAGTGCTAGTGAAGAGATTGTACGAGTGGCTATATAAAGATTGTCGTGCGTCGACTCTTGTGCATAGGCGGCGCTAGGGTTTCTAATTTGGGGGGGCTTAAGCTATTGTTAAACTCCTCCCCCTTTCCCCCTCCCCTCCCTTCCCTCCAGGAAGAAGAGGGTCCGGGGGTGTTACCCCCGGAAAAATGTTTCACTTCTACGTTGCCGTAGGTGAGTTTTAGCGCAGTTTTGAAGAACGGAAATTGATTTCGTCTGAGCGGTCTCGTTATATGAAACTGTTGAAAAATCGCCTCCTCCCTTGCCATCCCGTCCCCATCATTACTATCTCGGCAAAGGCAACATCTGGATTTTGAGTTCAAGAGTTGTACAACGTCAGTTAGGGTTAGCCTGTTAGGGAGTCCTGGGAGCGTCGTTAACTCCCACAGCTAGGCCTATATTAACATTGACTAGGATCATTATGAGCCCCCGGCGGGGTCTGACCTTCGACTGAACTTTTTGTCATGACAACAACGTCAACAAGGGCATTGAGATGTTTCAAAATTGTATTGCTCTTAAAGATACATATACCTGCATGATTGCAGTCACACATTTTGCAGTTAATAAAAGTGCAGGTTTCTCTGTCCTTTCGCAGCATAATGTGCGACTACATCATGCACATCAATCTTAGATGACAAGTCACGTTCAATGTAAAGTGAAGACAATGTCGAAAACCTATGTTCGGACATTGTCGTTCTCAAATAGTTGCGTACACGTCGCATGGCCGAGAATGATCGTTCACAGGTGGCTGAACTAACAGGCAATGTTATCGCTAACTGCAACACTTTGAATAAATTGGGATAGTTCTTCAGTTCTTCAACTTCCGCAGCAGAAGCCGGTGGAGAAAAGCGTTCCGGATAAGAAGGATTGAATCGCTGGAGTCCCGGAACTGATACAGATGATCGGACTATGTGCATTTCGGCCTTCAGGAGAGCAGGATTTATCTCCAACACTGCACTGTACTTAGTCAGAAGTTCCGAACAAGACAAATTAAACCAGACAAAATAAGAATAATAACTCTTTAGTCTTTGTGCCTTGTGTAATGTGTTCTGTCTTCTTTTTCTCATTTTATTTATACTAAATTCGTTTCAAATCACTATTACAGGCCTACATAGCCACAAAATTTGGAAAATATTTGGGGGGGGCTAAGCCCCCCCAAGCCCCTGATAAGCGCCGCCTATGCTCTTGTGGGAATTTAAGCAGCGGTGCGGTCACGCACGCACGCACGCACACACACAGGCACACGCGCACACATAAGCCTATCGATTAATTAAATCTATCTAAATCTTATAAAAGCATCTAAATCCTCAATTAAATTAGTACGAAGAACATAAGTTAAACTGATATAACTTAGGCCTATATGAAAGTAACAATAATTATATGCAGTAAGTCATAACGTTCAGATTTATTTAATCCAATTGCTAATGCTCATAGTATACATGTATATACAATCTAACAATTATGAGAACACGTGGGCGTGGCCTAATGATAAAATTTCTGATGGGCTCCCAGTCCATGCAGTGAAAAGAACGAATTGTTGATTGAAATGGAGAAGAGGCCGGGTTTCCTCGAAGAAAAAAAGAAGAAAACGAAGAAGAAGAAGAAGAAGAAGAAGAAGAAGAAGAAGAAGAAGAAGAAGAAGAAGAAGAAAGAAGAAGAAGAAGAAGAAGAAGAAGAAGAAGAAGAAGAAGAAGAAGAAGAAGAAGAAAAGGAGAAGAAGAAGGAGAAGAAAGAAGAAGAAGAAGAAGAAGAAGAAGAAGAAGAAGAAGAAGAAGAAGAAGAAGGAGAAGAAGAAGAAGAAGAAGAAGAAGAGGAAGAAGAAGAAGAAGAAGAAGAAGAAAAGGAGAAGGAGAAGAAGAAGAAGAAAAAGAAGAAGAAGAAGAAGAAGAAAAAGGAGAAGAAAAAAAGAAGAAGCGCATTGGCAAAGCGTGTGAAGAATAGAATAGAATAGAAAGGGAGAGAGAAGAGAGATTATAATGTAAGTCCACGAATGGTCTGCAAATAATTTGGAAATTCTCGCGTATACCTCCTCAGATCGATCGAAAGCTAGAGCGCCTAACGACGTACAAGCGGCGATCCTCTCAGCCGTTCAACCGTCCTTCCGCCGCACATGCAGCCTATGCGCACGCCGCTCGACAGATTCCCACGTTCTTCACAGCAATCCTCTTAATTGACTGCGACTCGTCGTCACAGTTCGTCTTCGTCATCTTCATCATCTTCTCTGTCGTCGTTGTAATATAATCGATGTCTTCTCACGCCTCGTGTCCCGAAAGATGTATTCTCTCTCTCTGTCTCTCTTTCTCGGTAGCTAATCGAATTAAGCGGACAGCACTACTGCATCTGCCGCTTATGCCCCCTCCCCCTCCACGCTAATGCTCCAATTGCTACAATGAGTATCTTCAGACACTGCTAACTCCACCATCATTAGTCTTCAACGGCGCTGTCACTCTGTAGCCATCCATCCATCCATCCATCCATCCATCCATCCATCCATCCATCCATCCATCCATCCATCCATCCATCCATTCATCCGACCGACCCACCCACCCACCTACCCACCCATCCATCCATCCATCCATCCAGACATCCATACGTACATACATACATGTACATACATACATAATATATGATCTGTCTGTCTGTCTGTCTGTCTGTCTGTCTGTCTGTCTGTCTGTCTGTCTGTCTGTCTGTCTGTCTGTCTGTCTGTCTGTCTGTTCGTGGTTGTCGTCGTCAGTGACGGTTGTCGAGGGTTTGAGAAGCAGAGTAAACGGAGTGGAGTGGAGTACTTCGAGGCGGAGTGTGAGTGTCGTTTGGTGGTCATGTGTGTCATCCATCTGTTCACTTCACGGATGACAGCCGCGTCGTCGAAATTAATTTAACCGCTTATTCAGAGAGAGAGAGAGAGAGAGAGAGAGAGAGAGAGAGAGAGATCCAATTTTTTAAGCGAAGAGAAAATCGAGATTTGGAAGAAGAACAAACAGAATGGCGAATATACATGGGCGTCCACAGAAATTTTTCCACGGGGTGCAAGCATAGGCGGCGGAAGACAATAAAAAGTACCCTGGTCCGTTTACTATTTAGCGGCAGCGGCCGCGGGGCGCTGAGGGTCGAGGTGCCTAACTAACTTACTCAGTGGCGTAGCCAGGATTTTCGGAAGGGGGTTTGGTTTTTGGTTTTGAATGTGACCAATTTTGGAAAAATCCTGAGCAGCAAAAAACGTTATCACCTCTACTTTTTTTAGCTGACAAACAAAAAAGGTCCTCGCCTCTTACTTAAACCTTTACCTCTATAGCCAAGGGGGTTTTGACCCCCAACGACGCGTCAAAAAATTAAAAAAATACACAAACCACAAAAAATTTCGGCGGCCAAGGGGAGACTTTAACCCCCAACCTCCCTTGGCTACGCCACTGAACTTACTAACGACCGTTCTCCCGTCTTCACGGTACGTCTTGGATGGTGGGGGAAACGAAGAAATAACGAAAGGGAATACAAAACCCGTGAATATTACAGTGAATCGACATAGAAATGAGAAAAGTCTGGTCATTCAGATGTGTTGGAGGTGTGATTGAAAGAGACGGCAGTCAGCAGGAAGATATAAAATCAAGAATATCAAAAGGGCTCCATACAATGGGATGGGGAAGGATTAAAAACTATGGAGAAAAACAACTGGGGGTGTCCCATAATTCCCGGGGTGTCCATGTCAAGTGTTGAGTCTTAGACGGTTAGTTTCTCGTAGTATAGTCCTAGTCCTGCACTCATCACTATGGAATAATTTGCGCAGATGTTGTATTATCCGAAGTACTAACAGTTTGTTCAGGTTCTTCGATATAGTCAGCTTACGACGTTTAACAACAAGCTTGTCCATTGTGTGGATGGTGAAGCGCTGTTAAACGATTGAATCGCTGAAGCCGTGAGATTGTTTCCGCGATTTATGCGAACACAGTGAAGATCCAACTGATCCGTTTCGATCGAGACCCAATTCCGACTGCCCTCTCTCGATGAAACACTTTCTAGCGCCCTCTACTGCTTCTCTGCAGTAGCCTAGCCACGAGGTTGTTTGGGGTTGTTCAAACAACCCCATTTCAAAAAATTTGACCAACACAATTTATGTAAATCCGTTAACTTTTGGTTTAAGGAGGGGTAGTGGGGGTCGGCCGCGGCTTCAGTGTTCAGTCGCATAGTGCCTCCAGTTAACAACCCCACTTTGCATAGGCTGGCTACGCCACTGCTTCTCTGGTGCTCCCGCTCTTTCTGGCACCCTTTGCTGTCCTTCGGCCCGTCTCCCCATTTCGTCCGTCTAACTGAAGTATCTTCCTCCGTCTTTTAACCTGTTGTCAACTGATAAACATACGTTGCTACGGTGTTTGACACCTAGCTTCGGATTAGATGTGTACATGACATACTTACCTAATCCTTCTACTATAAAGCCTTATTCGGCAGTGCATTCGCCCTCCCGCGACAGCAGCTCCCTCGTTCGTCTCAGTGCCTTCTTCCGTCTTTTAATCTAATCTTATTTAATCTCCGTCGTTTCATCTAATCTAATAAGCATAGGACTACCGTGTTTGACCCCCCCCCCCACCCAATGAAAATAAAAAATCTACTTATCAGTTGCCCGCACCGGAGACAGGCCTATAGGAGTTTTGGTCTGAGAGTAGCCAGAGAGAGAGCCGCGTTCTTTTGAAAATTAAACACTGAAAACGAGGTTCACAACTTCATAGTGGGCGGGAGGGGGCGGACGACAAGAACAGTTCTTTGTTGCGTAAAATCGACGAACTTCGAAGATTGAGGATAGAATGAAGATTAGCGGAACATACGCTAAACAATTCGGCGTCACCTTACTTCCTCAGCCCCTACTGTTACTATGACCATAGTTCCAGCAAATGTCTGTCTTCCTGTCTGTCTTCGTGCTTGTCTGTCTTCGTGTCTGTGCTCGTACCCGCAGTCGTTCGATGCGTCCTGAGAGTGTGTATTAGCTGAAGAAGTCCAGTTTCCTTATCCGTCTGTTGGTAACTGCTCCTCGAGGACCGAAAGTGACATCTGTGACTGATGGACCGCTGCCGTCATTTGCATACATCAATTAACCGCCAGCCGCTCCTCTTTCGCCCGCCGCCGCCGCCGCCGCCGCCGCCAGAGTCCAGTATTTAATATCCGTCTAATCAGTATTGCCATCTTCTTTGTCTCCATACTCGTTGCAAACAATGCAGATAATGAAGAAGCAACGGAAGGAAGAAAGAATAAAAAGAAAAGAAACGAAAAGAAAGAAAGAAAATAAGAAAGAGAGAAAGAATTTAAGAAAGAAAACAAAAGAAAAAACAAACGAGCTGTTAAATGAATGGATGAACGAACAAATGAATGAATGAATGAACGAACGAACAAATGAATGAATGAATGAATGAATGAATGAACAAACAAATGAATGAATGAATGAACGAACAAATGAATGAATGAATGAACGAATGAATGAATGAATGAATGAATGAATGAATGAATGAATGAATGAATGAATGCGTTCCTCTTTTACTCTCCGTCTTTTTCTTTCTGGCCATCGACTATGTTCCTTCTCGTCCTCATCACTCTTCTACTCTCCCCTTCCTCCTAAATTCTTGCGTCTTCTTTCCTCCTGCCTTCCCTCTCTTCGTCTTCTTCAGGTGGATGGACGAACGGTAAAACGGAAAGTCAGGAAACGGAATCATCCTCACCCGCTGCTTCTCCCTCTCCATCCCTTCCACTTTTCCCTTTGATCGACCGGCGTCTTGAATCGATTCTCTGCGACTCTCTTCTCATCTCGGATCATCTGTCGTCGTCGTCGTCGTCATCATCATCATCATCATCATCATCATCATCATCATCATCATCATCATCATCATCATCACTCGTTTGCATAGCTTCTCGAATGTCTAAACACTTCGGTCGAATTAGAGCTCACCGTTGAAATTCGGGACTCACCGCTTAGTCACATACATACAGTCACGTGATAGTTCTGGGATGATACACTAGATCTGTGTGTGGGTCTCTCTCTCCTTCCGTCTCTCCGTCTCTCCCTTTCTCTCTCTCCGTCTCTCTCCGTCTGTCTGTCTGTCTGTCTGTCTCTGTCTCTTTCTTTGTATCTGTCTGTCTGTCTGTCTGTCTGTCTCTCTCTCCCATACAGTCCTTTCCACCGACCTAAAACAAGATGATTTATTGCATTTGTTAATAAATTCAGTGTGACTGACTGACTGACTGACTGACTGACTGACTGACTGACTGACTGACTGACTGACTGACTGACTGACTGACTGACTGACTGACTGACTGACTGACTGACTGTCCGTCTCCTCATATGCTTTGTATTCTTGCCGTTGTTATCGACTGAAATGTCGGTCCTGTCGTTCGCTCATGATTCGTGACATGAATGATTGCGATCGTTATTTGGAATATTTTTTGCAGAATTTTGCGCGTGAATTAAGGGACGACTCGAAAGACAGATGTCTCTGACATCGTCGTATTGATCCGGAGTTTCTCCGCGTTAGACTGTGTCGTCAGCGCCATTGTGCAGTGACCAGTTGACGATGTGCAACTGCTTCTATATGGATATCTGGATCTCTAGACCTGGGCCTGTCGAGGCATGTTGTCACGGAAACCGCTAAAAAACCAGCAAACGTGTCAGAATAATATACTGTAATTAAAGCGATGGATATAGCTGCGACGCCAGCTGTAGTTAAGGCGCTGTTAAAGTAACAGAAGTAGCAGAGCTAGAAGACGAATGCAAAGCCAGCATATATGCTGACCATGAAATTAATTCAGTGCTTCCCAAACTTTTTCCAGTCACGGCACACTATCCAAGAAACATACAGTCAACGGCACACTGCAGCCGACAAGCAGACAGACGGGAAGACAGACAGACAGACGGACAGACAGATAGGCAGACGGGTAGACAGGCAGACAGACGAGCACCCGGACAAACGACAAGGCAGGAGGCAGGCAGACAGACAGAAGCATAGAATGTGTCGACAATGTGCGTATCCCATTGTTTGTTATTTCAGAGTGTTAAATTCTGTGTTCTTTTGTTTCTGTGCTTCAGGACAATTGGTGTCGGTGGAAGTTTGCCAGATGGAAGCCTTCCAGGCTTCGTGTCCCGAACAGAACCAAGTTCTTGTGATAGTGGAAGCACTTCTCGGTCGAATGCATCTCGGTCAGAAATAAGGGCTTCTTTCAAGCGCGTTTCAATCGTCGTCGTCGTCATCATCATCATCATCATCATCATCATCATCATCATCATCATCATCATCATCATCATCATCATCATCATCACAATCGTCGTCGTCGTCGTCGTCGTTATCATTATCATTGTCGTCGTTATCATTATCATCATCGTCATCATCACCATCATCATTATAACCGTCATAATCATCAATATAATCATCATCGTCGTCGTCGTCGTTATCATCATCATCGTCGTCGTCGTCATCGTCGTCGTTATCACTATCATCATCGTCGTCGTCATCAGCACCACCACCACCACCATCATCATCATCATAATCAACGTCGTCTTCATCATCATCATCGTTGTTGATGCTGTTGTTGTTGTTGTTAAAAAGGTCGGTGTATATCGGAGGCGTTTGGTTACTTGAACTGCAGCCTTGACGTTTTGTCCGAAATGGACGTTTTCTGTTCTGGAAGGCGCTCTTGCGAGGTCAAGGTCGACGATTCGTCGTTTAAACGCAAGGTTCCGCGCTGCCACAAAGATCTAAAGAATCACCTGATGGTCACATACAGCTGCATCAAAGGTAAGCTTTATACCGTAAGAACACTGATCAGTCAACAGAACGAAAGATTTTCTGCTAACGTCGGGAAACAATACTTTCTGGGGGCGTTGCCCAGTCTGGGAGAGTTCCCCAAATTTACAAAATGATGATGTTTGGAGCAAATTTTAATTAAAATTATTTTGTAATTATTCCTAGGGTTCCCAGATGTCCGGTTTTTAACCGGACTGTCCGGTATTTTGCCTATTTGTCCAGTGAAATAAACTGATACAATACCGGACATGTATGTGTCCGGTATTTTCTTGTAAGCTACAAAAATACAGTAAGCATGTCACTCCCAGCTTAGTACAGTGCAACATCAATTCTCCTATAATTAATATCATATGTTTGGGAAAACCCAAATCGTAAATGTTTAGCAAATTAATAAACAGTCTAAAACAGGGTTTCCCAATCATTTTAGAACCGCGGCCCATTTCAGCGGTTTTGTAACGTTCCGCGACCCTAATCATAGCATGTAATATTTTTAAAAATGTATTAGGCCATCTGGCGAACGCTAGTTGAAAAGAATCTTCTGAGTTTTCAATAAATGACAAAATAAAAGCTCTTACTATAGTTCGAATGAAAAATATGGCCAGTATATTAGGTAAAATTATACATATTTTGTCAAATACGATTTAATGAGAGAAATAGATATTGAAATTTTTGGACAATTATCATTTTTAAATTTTTCCAGAAACATACCTTTTTTACGCGTCTGAAAAATTATATAAGTATGGCAAAATTGCATAAACGCCAAGTAGAAAACGACCACGTTTATCAGAGATTCTCTAATTATATATTGGAGTTTCAGAGCAAAATGGTCGGGATGGTCTTTGCTTGCGTTATTGCAAAAAACAGGATTAATTTTTGAAAGTTTTGGTATTGTCAATTGCAGCGTATAGTTTCAAGGACCTGCATTGGCTCATATGCTATTGGTCCACTTGATCTACTGACTACATAGAAGGGAATTAGTGAGATGCAATTTTTAAGTATAATATTATACAATTGAAAAAACACAAGATATTAATAAAAGCAGCCGTATTCCAGTAAATAAATACAAAGTGATGTAACAGTTTCTTTTATTTCCTTATTGTAGATGGTACAGTTTACATATATTTAAAAAAATTATTGTTTTATTTACAATATATGTTATTTGAGGCGTTGAGGACCAGAGTGGCATATTCAAAAAAGTAAATTTTAAGAGAACGGATTTGAATTTGGAATGAATTTGTAAAATCACCAAGTTGCAATTTATTAGCTGTGACAAAATATATAACACGAATTCTGTCCCTGGTCCATCTTGTTACGTTTGCATTCGTTTGCCAGCTACACGGGTGTCGGGGTATTTTGGAGACAGGGATATGGCAACCATAATTATTATTATTCCACTTCCACGAGTAAATGCGTGATAAATCACAACAATTGCGACACGGATAAAAATTCTCTCATGGCAGTTGGATGCCCGAAAATTTGCATAACGTTACACCCTCTTATTCTGGATAGAAATTTGGTTGCGCCCACGAAAGTTCCTAGCTAGCCTACACCTCCGATTTTGTCCTTAACGGAAACAAAAATACGAAACTGCATTAGTCTTGTTCTGAAAATATATTTCGTTAATGCACATTTATTCGATAATAATAATAATAATAATAATAATAATTATTATTATTATTATTATTATTATTATCAACACTCAGCGCAATGTATTTTTGCGTACAGTTGATGGCTTGCCCAGTAGAGAGCCTGGTCGATGCAAGGAAGATTCACATACCTGGGTTTGACATTACTCGGGCATTCACGTGTCGATGGGCACGGAATGGGAGTTTAAATGGAGCGTGTAATGCGACATGTCTTGCTGTGCATTGATGTTTAGCGCGATAGACAGTAAAACCGTTTACCAAGAAGTGCCGCTATGATAGATACCCGACAGAGCAGTCGCATACAATTATGAGAAGAACTGACTTGTCTAATACACGCAGAAGAGAACAGAAATGGTTCAAGCGCCGGACAATAAAGTGGATTAGCGTTCACCTGGCACGATCTCTATAACAACTGATGAGAAATAATATCACGCCATTCAGTTATAACTAACCTAAAATCTACCTACGACTGAAATGTTAAAAAACGCTTTAATTAATTAAACCGAAAGAACTGCGCAGTTGTGGCTCTGACTTTTAAAAATGCGCTCTGTTAGTCTTCTTCTACGAATTATTCAGTCACAAATCGAATATAAGCCTATGTTATAAGTTTATAGTGGTTTTCACAAAGGACAGGTCCTACTGAACCACTTTAATCTTTATTGGTTTTATTATTATTATTATTATTATTATTATTATTATTATTATTATTATTATTATTATTATTATTATTATTATTATTATCTATAATATTAAGATCCTTGGTCTGTATGTCTGTTACCTTCGAGCGTTTTGATTGGTTGGCTGTGTGAGCGTTCTGATTTGTCGTTCTGGAATATTCGTTGCCTCGAGCGAAGCGAAGCTCGCAGCGAGCGAAGCTCGCCTCATTCGAGCGAAGCGAAGCGACGCGAAACGACGCGAAGCTCGCAGCGAGCGAAGCTTGCCTCATGCAGTGGCTTCGAGTTGTCGCATTTGCGGCAGCGAGCCTTGAGTTCTAGTTATTATTATTATTATTATTATTATTATTATTATTATTATTACTATTATTATTATTCCTACTCCTACTCCTCTTCCTCTTCCTCCTCCTCCTCCTCCTCCTCCTCCTCCTCCTACTACTACTGCTGCTGCTGCTACTACTACTACTACTACTACTACTACTACTACTACTACTACTACTACTATTACTAGTATTATTATCCACTTTCGTCGTTTGATTAATCCTTTCTAGTGTTTGTAGTTATGTTTCCCTCTGGAGGAACTAAATGTCAGCCAGTGGAAGCCAGCCAGGGCTTCATCTCCACCCAGGTCACAGGATGCGGACTTACGGGAAGCCCCTGGGTCATCCAGGCCGATCCTGGACAGAGGATTAACATCACCCTCTACGACTTCTCTCACGAGGACCCAAGTGGCGCCGCAGGGCCCTCCGTAGCCTCGACCTCGGGTTTTGTTCCGACGATCTGTCGGGTATACGCGACGGTTCGCGACTCATCCGCTCTCGCGCGCGACCTTCAGGTATGCGAACGGAAGAACCGGATCTCCCACGCCTACCTGTCGACCGGAAATCGCATCGAGATTCGAATCATGTCCGGAAAGATTCCTGCAAGCGTCGGTGCGTCGTCGATCCAGAAGGCACGGAACAGTCCCCAATTCCTTCTACAGTTCCAAGGTAAACATCGTCTAACAACCGCTTAGCATTGACGATCCTCAATAGGTTTTTAAGTGAACTAGATCATGAGACCGACTGATATGTCCAGCTCTTTTGCCACAATGACCTTAAACACGACTGATCCTTCCCCTCAGTCAGTTACTGTAGGCTATATCTACCATTTCACTGAACGTATTCTAATGTAAAGTTAAAAGGCATCTTTCTGACATGTCTGTCTGTCTGTGTCTCTCTGTCTGTCCGTGTCTCCCTGTCTTTGTCTGTCTGACTGTCTCTCTGTATCTGTCTATCTGTCTGACTGATCCTCTCTCTTTTTCTTTGTCTGTCTGTGCCTGTCTGTCTGTCTGTGTCTGTCTGTGTCTCTGTCTGTCTGTCTCTTTCTTTCTTTCTCTCTCTTTCTCTCTCTTTCTCTCTCTTTCTTTCTCTCTCTCTCTCTCTCTCTCTCTCTCTCTCTCTCTCTCTCTCTCTCTCTCTCTCTCTCTCTCTCTCTGAAGGCCCTTCTCTGTGACGGATGCCTCTTGACTCTTGACTCGGACTCTCGGAGGGAGGAAGGCACTTCGATTGGGCAGCGCATTGGGAACTGCGCCGCAAACGAAGCGCGTAATTTAAAAGCGCCCAGTGGCAAACGTCATGTCATCGACGGAGGAAGGGGGTAAGCGTGGAATTCGCTTTTGGAATTGATTTCGTAGTATCCCTCCCCCAGCCAAAGGTTTACGTGCTCAGAAGAGCCAGATTTCTGATTTCTCTCGACGAACGAACACACACACGCACACGCGCACACACGAACAGAGGGCGTATTTCGCTCGAGTAATCCGAGTGCTACGCCGTCATGAAAGTCGTCGTCGAGATCATCGAACCGGAAGTCCAGTAAATGATTATTTAAATTTTATCTTCCGATTCGTAGTCGTCGGCTGCGCCGACCTCGGAGTCTCGCAGGAGGACATGAACATCGATCGCCATGGTGACCGCGTGACCGTCAGCTGTCATGGCAGCGAACGCTCCTGGCAACTGATATGTTCGGAAAACAAATGGATCGGTAGCTATGGCAACTGTGACGCAGGTCTGTCCGAAGACCGAACTGTCTTCCGATTCACTCGTTCACTCTCCATTGCATTTGTGATCTTTTCACTTCGATAGCGCCATTATGCCAGGACTTTTAACGGTCTGATGAAGCATTCGTGGCAAGTGACGTCACGGGAATGAGGCAATGGCATATGCACCGTCTGTACAATACAGTATATATGGCAACAAAAACAAAGTGAATCATCGAAGGGCTAATATGATTCACAAGTATGTTGTTAAGACTGTCGCAAAGAAATTTCTTGGACTTGGGCATTTCGGCGAACAGCCTGGCTAACGTTTAATTAAAATAATGACTCGTTTCAATTAGATTCTCAAAATTCACGCGAGCTTCGACTTACCGAAATTAAACACAATAAACTGAAACAATTAGCACACAACTCGGGATCAAATCTTTCGGAGACTGAAACTCATAAAACTATCAACAGAAGAGCATGAAGGACAAGGACTTGATGAAACACAATAGGCCTACAGTAGTGTGTGAGCGGTTACAGATTGCGTTCGCTTCAACTTTTCCAATTTCAATATCGGAGGAATTGAGCGTCCTGGAAAAAACTATGAAAGTGGGCGCTATCTTTCTATTAATTAATGAATGGCTGAGTTGGAGTGGAGCAGGTGACCTGCTTTACCTTCCCATGGAAACCATGCCTGTGAAAATGTAAGTCAATTGGAAAACAGATTAAGAAGAAAATCAACTTTCGTTAGTGTAGGTAAGTAGGCTAGTACAGTGTGGCGCAATAAAAGCCGGACTATATTAAATTCAAACCTAAATGTGACTAGTCAGGTTTTTTGCGCTATATGCCAAAATTTCCGGGGGAATTGGAAATTTCCGGGGTGAAAGGGCAATTTTCCCCTCCGGAAACGGCCTAGATTAAACCCGGCCTGTTCTCAGATATTTATTCTGACTGGTTATTGTTTTAAATTTCAGAGGACGTTAAACTGGTTTCAAGCCTACATTATGGTATGTTCATCGCCCATCTGACATTCACATATTTAACTAACTTATTAAGCACAATGGACAATTAAGGATTTTCTTCCCCCCACAATGATCTTGCTCCCAAATACCATCCTGTTTTATGCCTTCGAGATCAAGAAAATTGTGAAGGTACTATCTGTAATGAAAATAGTCCAAATGCAAACATGAATGAAGAAAGTATGAAGATAAACATAAAAATAGCAAAACAATTAGAATTCAAAATTTTTCAATATAATTAATCTACTCTTAAAGCTTTAGAATAGCGACAAATTTGAAAATATAATAATATCGCTGGGCTGTGAGTGGTTCACTAAGAGCCGTCCTGCGCTGGAAACTGTTCAACCATGATCAAAGCTAATATGACGGCTGTCTCTATTTAGTATCTGCTTAGTTGCAACCAGCTTAGAGATGGTCATACGATCGTGTATCATTTGATTCAAACCAACAACGACATTAAAATTTGTGTGACTCCACTTACTACAGTGGAGCAGCCATGGTTTCTGAATAGGGGGAGGGGGACTCATCGACATTTTCGAGTAAAAAAACTACAAGCAAAATAAAGTCGCCATTTGCAGGAATTCTGGGTACGTTCACATATTTTCAGTTCCTATTATCGTACCATCCCCTCCCGGAAAAATGCCTCAACGGTTTTGCGAAAATCCCACGACTGGTCCCAGACAGGATAGGGAGCCTCGCCCCCCCCCCCAGTGCTTTCCGTGGCTACGCTATAATGACCTGCAATCGGCAGTTACTCTCTTGGTGACACTACGAAATGTCACGTGACACCACGTGGCACGTGGTTTTGATTTCAGCCACTTCCACCATAGTCCTCGTGATAATTGCGTTCGTCGTCAGTTCTCTGATATTGGTCGTCGGAGTCGTCTGCATCAGGAGGTCAGTCAGTGCAATATTGGTTCATCCTGTTTGCAGCAAAGACGGCTGTTGTTTTTACGATTCACGATTTTCAAACACAATCTTCCAAGAACGGGGGCGGCGCTATCCCCTCTGAGCCTGCCAAAACTTTACGCCGCCGATTCAACGGTTCTCAAGCAGTGGCTCCACGTGGGGGAGGGGAGTGGCGGGTGCCCGTGCGTCCTTACTGGATGCCCGGCCCTATTGGCCCCCTGTTGGGACCCATTCTTAATACTGCATACATATAAACAAACAATTGGCCCCATGCTTAGTAGTTGTCACCCCAACGGTACCCCCGCTTGCCAAATCTTGGAGACGCCACTGTTCTCAAGCAGGCAGAAATTACGCGAAATGAGATAACAATATAATAACGTCAAGGTAAAATTTACCCGGGTGTTTTTCTTTGGTTAGCTACAACGAATATAGTAGTTAGTCAATTTCAAAGATCGGTCACCGTTTGAAAACAGCAAGACAGACTATGATGTTAAAGAGATGTGTGACTTAATACTGGATCTAAGAGTATCTTATGGCACGACAAAAATCACACACAAGAACGGAAATGTTTCCATAGTGCTGGCCAGGCCCGTCGAGAGGAATTCCGGGCCCCTGGACAGAGCAGTAACGAGCCTGCATAAAAATTTATTTAATAGAAAATTCGTGAAACGTTTATAACGAAAAAGTGGTGATGACCTTTTTTGCTTGTCAGACTTTTCAAGACGTTAAGACGTTGCTAAGAAACACGAAATGCCAGTCTTCAGCCGACCCCCTCCCCGGCGTAGCAACAGCGTTCGCATGTTAAGAGGCAATATTGCATAACTTTGCTGCAGATCCGCTCGGGTCCGTATACAGATCGCCAGGCCCCTGGGCATTTCCCCAGTGATGGGCACTAACTAATTTTTTTTAGTTAAACTTTAACTAAACTTTTTTTGCAATCAAGCAGTTTAACTTTTTAAGTAACTAACTTTTCACTGTAGCAGTTTAACTTTAACTGATAACTAATTAAAAGCAGTTTAACTTTTATCTTTAACTTTTTAACTTTGACATGAGCTACTGAGCTAGTAAAACTATGTTACAAGCTGCAACGAACACGATTTACGATTATAATTTTAAACAGCAGCTGTCACAATATCCACAAATTCACTGATCGGCATATTAAATGAGGTTGTTTCAACGTTGCAATGTTTCATTCCTTGAGAATATACCGCAAAAACACAGACTGATCAAAGTTTTCATCTGACATAGAATCTGAATAACTCAAGTTTAACTAAAAAAAGTTAACTAAAAAAAATCAGTTTAACTAATGCCTTAACTAAACTTTTACCCAACTACTGGCAACCAGTTTAACTTTTGATGCAACTAAAAAAAAGTAGTTTAACTAAAAGTTAACTAATTTTTAGTTAACTTTTGCCCATCACTGCATTTCCCCCCCCCCTGCCATCTCTCGGCGGGCCTGATGCTGGCGAGGTAGGCCCTACATACAGCAGGCCATTGTCATAAGAACAGCAGAAGCAGTTAAAACGATCGACGGTACGGTCACTTATTTCTTCTTAGAAAAAAGTGCGAGATCGACCGCATCCAGGCGCATCAGCTGACCGTCGACCAGTACGACCTCGGCAACTACAGAATGGGAGGAACCGTATCGCCGGACAAACTGACCCCCTCGCCGGAAAACGTCATCGGAGCGGCGGCGCCACAGCCGTTCGACGCCACCGGAAACGAATACGCGCGCATGCGCATCATGTACCTGCCCCAGTACGACGTCAAGGAGGGTGGTGGTGGTGGCGGTGGTGGCGGTGGTCCGCCTCCCTACGACACCGCCGACGGCCGTTACGGAATGCCGGCGACGGTCGTCGACCACATCTACGAGAGTCCCGACTGTCTGAGCGGCCGGAGTCCCGAATGCCGAAGGGTCTACGCCATGCGGCGGATCGGTCAGCCGCCGCCTCCGCCGCCGCCGCCGCTGCTGCTGCCCGCCTCTTCCGCCGATCGGGACGGCGGGCTCAGCTGCGTCGCCGCCAGGGCAGAGCCGGGTGCGGCGGCGGCGGCGGTGTTTCCGGGGGGTCGCCATCGAATGGACGCCGCAGCCGCCGTCGGCGCCGCCGAGGGAGGCAGCGGGACGAATTCGTCGTGCCCCCAGAAGCACGGATGCGCAAACAACTGCAGGACGACCGGAAATTACTCTCTCTAGTGGAACGTCTGAGAACGTAAAGCGGGGTCGTAGAAACGTTTGGAAATGCAATGTTACGTTCTGGAACTGTCTCAGTTGGGTTAAAAATATAGACGCCATTTGAATCGATCGCTCGGATCCTATAGGCCCTAAGATCACGTAACACGCATTGTTAAAGCAACGCTCACAAATGACGACGCATACGCCTAATATAATGTGAGTTCAGTTACTGTACATCGGTGAAAATTAACTAAATAACTAACTGAAGGACAAGAAGTTAGGAACAAAATTATTGATTTTGGGTCATTTTGTTCCTGTTTAATGATGATGGTTACTAGTACTACACGGGTGCAATTTGTAGCGGGGTAATGGGGTGGGGAATCACAGCTTCTTGGCTATATTTGTCACAACGTGACAAATGACTGAAATAGCTTCTCGATAACTGATTCTCAAAAAGTGTCTATTTCTGAAGGAATGCTTTAACCTTGGAGTACAAATAGCAGATTAGCGTCGTTTCACCTTGTATTGAAATATTACATTCATTATAAGATGCTTGAATAGATCTGCTGAGAATGCTAATTTCCAAAGCCATTCACTTTCTGTGAGCAACACCAGTGGACGGTTCCTGTCATTTAAGAATATTTCAATCTCACTTCGAGGAGCACAAAATCGAATCGGGACTTTCCCACAGCTAAGCCATCTCACTCAAGTACCTATAGTAAGGTAGGTCTGGAATCTCAGGTTCGATTTTCATCAGGAAATCACGAAATTGGCGATGACTGAGTCCATGGGATAGCATAGACAGGTAATATATCTATGGTAAAGAGTAAGACAGCTGAAAGTTAAAGCAAGTTATAATTAAAGTCTACGCCTCTATGACACAGACGGCGAAAAAGAGATTCCTATAATAGATATTAGTAATGTCTATTATGGCACATATTTCTCATTTCTTGCCGCGGGCCGCATTAAAGGCCTTGGCGGTCCGTATCCGGCCCGCGGTCCGTAGATTGGAAACCCCTGAAGTAGAGAGTTATACCTACTATGTTCGGACTATAAGTTCTAAAATTCTAAAATCTAGTCCTTACTATGGATGATTCTGATCCGGGTTTTTACGATGAAAAATCGAATCGATACATACAGTAGGAAATCTCATTGTAAAATTATAATAATCTAGATCCTAGAAACCTGTAGATAGCACACAGGGGCGATTCCACGTTGGGGATGACTGGGGATGCATCCCCCACCGGTCCATCGAAAATGCGTCTTCAATTGAAGATGATCGTCTAAACGGATTAGTCTTGATGTAGGTCATATATCCACAAACATGTAGATATATGCATAGACAATGTCATCGACAAATTCGCTTCCAGCAACGGAAAACTCGATTTTGCACTGTGACTTTGTACAACCAGACTAAAGTGGCTTGTATACATTCTCAATTCTGAACATTATATTTTATAAATCAAATCTACAGATTTCTTCTAAACCGTTTACATATAATTTCTCTGAGAATTGGCGGGATCTTCATAGAAATTCATTGCATCCCCAACCACCTTCCTACAAATTCATTGCATCCCCCACCAAGAGTTCTTGGAACCGCCGCTGTTCGCACATACTTGCAACATTCGCTTAGTTATTATTTATTCATTTGAACGTCAATGCATTTTTTGAAATGATTTAAATACATTATATCAAATACTGAGGCCTCGAGGGCCACTTCGTTCTGGGAGCTGATAGTCACATGTTTCCCGCCGCTCGTGGTTTGGGTACCTCTGGGCTAAATGCTTCAAAAGAGCCTGCAAACAGCTTTCAAGGCATAGATTATGTTATGTGTATGAATTGCTGGACTCAATGTCAATGTCTAAAAAGTCTATCAGTAGGAGAGTTAAGAACCTGAAGAAAAAGGACTGTTCAAAATGTGAGACTATTTGAAAAAGGTTTTGGAAAAAAGAACGTGGCTCCCCAAATTTGACGATTATCATAATTGGAACGTAAATCAGGACAATTTAGTTTATAATGGAAGAACTAAAATATGTAATCCGCTGGCGTCAAATTCACATCAATAAGTTACGGGTTTTGCATGTAGAATAGGTCAGCGAGTAGAAACTATCAAAAATTCTCGCCAATCCTCGAGTTTGAAGCCTGACACCACCATCCTTCGCAACCGATGCCTAATATTAAATATGACTGAGTAAATCGCTAACCTGATAACGTGGAATTGACAGCAAGAAACTGAAGCTAGAAAAAAGTTTCTTTGTTAATTATTAAAGAGTTTTATGCAAATTAAAATATTGCAACTGTATCCATGCCTTTGCAAGAATCAGACTGTTCTAGTCTGTGACGTCAACAGTTTCGAAATCGTCGAGATATAATCATCGATGTTTGGGCGGGTCACAATGAGTGATCCAAAGGTTGTCACCAGAGAAAGAGTGAGACAAAAGATAAATAAGTTGTATTGCTGCTGAATGGCTTTTGTCAATTGAGTCTTTAATAATTAGCTCAGAGAATCACTGAAGGAAACGCTGGAACCGTGGCTTAGAAACATCCCGTTTGAAGTATTTGGCTACAGAACGGTTTGGGTTAATAGCCAAACTGGCGACAGTTTCCTCCCTTTCTGAGACAGTAGCTGGCCAGGCCAATTCGGATGATGCCACGAACCAGGACGCGTCTGATCCATCCGGTCGCCGGATCAGTATGCAAGCCTGCAATGTCTTGAACGAACTTCGCAAGAATGGCCAACTATGCGATGTCGTGCTGCGCGTTGAAGACGGCCATTTTACCGTCCATAGGGCCATCATGTCAGCATGCAGCCCTTATTTTCGAGCTCTCTTTACTAACGGCATGCACGAGACTGACAAGCGTGAAGTCTTTATTCCAGGAGTGACAGCGGATATGATGGGATTGATAGTCGATTATGCTTACACAAGAGACACAGCAGTGACGGCGGAAAATGTGGAACGCCTACTACCGGCCGCCGATCAATTTCACGTTCTTGGTCTTGTCAAGAGGTGCTGCAATTATCTCTTGTCCTGCCTCGACTGGGACAATTGCATCGGAATTCGTAACTTCGCTCGCACCTATTTCTGTACTAACCTCGAGCGCGCCGCTCATCGTTACATTCTTGAACATTTTACGGAAATTGCTGCAAAGAGCAATGAACTCCTGATGCTATCAGACGATGCCATGGTAGAGGTACTATCTTCAGATGATCTGAATGTAAAGAACGAGGAGATTGTCTTCGACTGCATCATTAGATGGATCAACCATAAACCAGACAACCGAAAGCAGCACATCGCAAAGTTACTCAAGTGCATCAGACTTGGCCTTCTAACTACCGCCTACTTCGTTGAAACCGTCAAGGTAATAATGTGATTTAAAGTGGTTTTAGGAGGCTAAGTAAGCCTATGTGAAAACCACTGTCGGTAGCATTTAGCCATCTTAGTTCCATTTGTAAATTGTCAAGTTCAGAGCCAAATGCCTTTAAATTTGATATGTAATACGAATAGAACCAACTCCATTTGGAGTGATTCGATTCCAATAAATTGCATGCTGGCTTTGTCATTGGGCAAGACTAATTATGGAGCGCTATCAGCTATGATGCCCCCATGTGTTTGGCGACTTTAGTATTAGCACTACTGTTCATTAACTATGGCAGTTTTGACACGCTAATTTAACCGACTAGGGTTTACTTCAACAGAGTTCTTAGTTTTCTGATTGCTCAGTGGTCTGCGATCGGAGAATGCGTAGTCTGCTAATTTGTTTGGGATAAACTGTTATTTCCAATCTGCAACAGAACGAGGAAATATTAGAATCACAGTGGGCCTAAGTTCGATAATTTTTATTAGTTTAAACTAAAGTGAATCGGAAATCTAATGACGGTAGGCCCACTTGTCGGTTAATTCGCCGCCAACAAGGGGTTGTAAGATGTAACACTAACACTAAACCTAGCCCTTACCCAAACCCGAACACTAAACCTAACCCTATTGGCGGTGAATAAACTATTGGCGGTGAATTAACCGATAAGAACCATAATGACCAAATTGAAACAGGGACTAACCGCAAAACACGTTTATATAGTTGAAAACACGATCAACTTAGGGGAAACCGCAAAATTTAAAGCAAATCGCGATCCTATTTCATAGGTGATGCAGTCATGCGTGTCTCACAGCACACAGACTTTCACACACTTGGGCATTGACAATTGACATCGTAAGCGTTCGTTGTTCAGATTAAATATAATATTTACTATTATGACGTAAATGTAGAAATTGTTTTGAGCGATTCACTGAAGCTACGACATGATGTACGAGACGCTAATGTCGAAACAAAATCTAGTTATTATTTACGCTCCAATAATCGCCAATAAGCACCTGCAGTGGCGGTTCCATTCGGGGGATATATTTATACGTAGAAGCATCCACTGGTTCACGACAACGAACAGTGTAAGCCGATCGTAATCGAAACCTTGAAGTTTCTCTACGACCTTGACATGGAGGAGGGCAAAGAGGTCGACATGAACAACCCGATAGCTCGACCGAGGGTTCCCCACGAGGTCATGTTCGTCGTCGGCGGGTGGAGCGGAGGCAGTCCGACGAACATCATCGAAACCTACGACACGAGGGCCGACCGCTGGATCACGATCGAACACCCGGACAGAGGTTCAGTATAGCACGAGATAGAGAATGCGCGTAGTTCATCACGACGGGCAGATCATGCGCTGCAGTGCTGACTAGCGTCATTCAGGAGAATGTTGTGGGGGGGGGGCAGGGAATGCATGTCTTCGGACAAAAATACGACACATTCGTCTTTAGTGGAAACATTGTTGTTGCAGGATTAAGTCGATTTACTGTATAAAAAATATGCCGTCCAGTGGCGTAGCCAGATTTTAGCACTAGAGGAGCGGCGACGATTCAGCAATAGGGAGGTCGGGGGGAGGGGGTGTCACATCGAAATTGTTTTCACCAGACAGATCGAAAAGTCTTGAAGAGCAAAAGTGGTCGTCGCTATGTCAATGCAGTAAATACAGCTCTGCAGACGCTCTGCGCCCCTGCCTACGCCACTGATGCCGTTATTCTATCTCCAGTGGCCTAGCCAAGAGGGATTTTGTGGATTAGACCCCTCCCTTTGGTTGGCCGACCAAACATATTTTATTGCGTATTGTTATTATGTGGGTGTAGGGGCGCCAAAATCGGGTTTACGGTAGCAAAAAAGAAAACAAAGCAAACAAAAATATCAATATAGTTGTATTATAACTACATAGCTAACCTAACCAGGCGAAATAATAAGTAGGCTATCGACCCTTTTGCTTGTCAGGATTTGTCAAAGTTGGGCAATGGTCGTTCGTAACCCCTTCGGAAAATCCTGGCTACACCCAGAAGCGTAGCTATCATATAGCAAGAATAAACAAGGCATTATGGCCCAGAAAAACTGGGGCACTTTTTGACCACCAATGTAAAAAATTAAGTAAATAATAACAAAAGCAAATAATTAAAAACACATTAAAATTCAGTCTTAATCAGATAAATTTGGTAGGCATTAAATATGGCAGCGCTACAAAAACAAAGCCGTTTTACAGTTTTCAGTTTCCGGAATCCGGTGACAGACGATGCGTTATTATTAAGGGTTGAGAACCATTGCGTTAAGACGATAGGTTTCGGAAATGGAAGTCAGGCATTCACGTTTAAAAAGCGAACGAAATTTGCAGAAATCTGAGAACTTCTTTCGAAATTCGCCAATTTTTAAAAGAAAATTTACCATTGAAAAGTCGTTAATCAATTTACTTGAAAACTGACAAATTTTACCGAAAACCTGCAAATTCACTGACCTTCGTTGAATATTGGAAATTTTCTACCGTTTGCGTTTTTCTTCCAATCTGACGCGACCATTGAATCCATGATTTCAAAGCCTCAACTAAAAGCGTATTACGCCCAGAAGAGTTTAGGCCTACTTCTAATTTTCTGCCTCTGGATTTAGAAATTAATTACTTGATTATCCTCGCTTCTTCAATTTCGCGCAAAAGAGAATATCCCGTGTTAGATTTCGAGCCATTGAGCCTAATATAATTTTATATTTCAAAGCATTCTTCCTTTCGTCTACTTTCATAAGTTGCCAAACCACGGCCCGCGGAGAACTTGTGGCCCGCCAGCTCTCAGAAAGTGACCCGCGAGGCCTCAATATTTGATATAATGATCGATCGACCGTTTCTGTAGTTTTAGAATTTGGTTTCTGAAAGTTAAGAACGGCATTACACAACTTTTATAATTTCATAAACATTTATATTCTCTATGTATCGAATCGATTTTTCATCACAAGAATCTTTTGGCATTTCCAGTGGACTTTTAGGAGTAGCCTAAGCATTTAAGCATAATTATACAGTAGTCATATACGTCCAGTGGAGTAGCCAATGGGGTTTCTAGGGGCTAAACCCCCTTGGCTGCCGACGAAATTTTAAAAAATGTTTCCATACATTTTAAATTTCTGACGCGGTTTTGGGGGTCAAAACCCCCACTTGGCTGGCTGCCGACCCAAAATTTATAAGTTCTATAGAATGTAACGGTGCAAGGTGACGATCATTTTTGCTTGTCAACATCTGCAAAAGAAAAAATAAAAGAAGGCAAGACGACGAACTTTTTATGTAGAGGGCCATAATATCTACTATTTTTCGGCACTTGAGTGGGCCGCAGAGTTATAAAATTCTAAAATTTAGACCATAGCCCACTGCAGTACATATGCATGATTCTGATCCCTTCGGGTTCTAAGGAACTTTGATCCAATACTGAAAGTGCTTAAACTGTGCAGAAGAGCCTTTTGATTACAGGTCCGAGAGCCTATCACGGCTGCGCCACCGTCGACGGATTGATCTACCTGGTGGGTGGATTCGACGGAATGGACTACTTCAACAGCGTTCGCTGCTTCAATCCGGTCACGATGGAGTGGTCAGAAGTGGCGCCGATGAACTCCAGGAGGTCAGAGCTAAGAGATGCATGTTCAACGTCTCGGTTGCAGGTTACAATAGTCAAACTATAGCGCAGAATGCGCGCGGTGCGATCAGTGTTTAATCTAGACTCCTGGACTCCGGGGGGAACTGAAAAAGCCGGGGGGGGACTGACAAAGCCGGGGGGAATTCTGCTAGGGGCTGCTGTTAGTCCATGTAGTATTCCAAAATTTCCGGGGGGAAGGGCAATTTTATCCCCCGGAAACGGCCTAGATTAAACACTGGGTGCGATTTAGATCAACATCTACTTCAGGTCGACACTCAGAGATGTAAGAATTTACTCTCATCGATGCAAAACATTACCCGTCGAATCGAATGTGTCTTGCGTAATAAACGCATTCATAGGATCGAAGATGAGTATGCATCTCTGTATTATGGGAACTCACATACTCAACTGGCCATTACTGCACATCAATATCATGTAGAGTAGTAGAAATAGTAGCTGTAGTAGTAGCTGTAGTAGTAGTAGTAGTAGTAGTAGTAGCTGTAGTAGTAGCTGTAGTAGTAGTAGTAGTAGCAGTGGTGGCAGTGGTAGCAGTAGCAGCAGCAGCAGCAGCAGCAGTGCAGTAGTAGTAGTAGCAGCAGCGGCAGCAGCGGCGGCAGCAGCAGCAGTGGCAGCAGCAGCAGCGGCAGCAGCGGCGGCGGCAGCAGTGGCAGCAGCAGCAGTAGCAGTAGTAGTAGTAGTAGTAGTAGTAGTAGTAGTAGTAGTAGTAGTAGTAGTAGTAGTAGTAGTAGTAGTAGTAGTAGAACTACATACTCTACATACATACATACATGCATCCATTGGCTATTTATATTGTGCTTGTTCAGTAAATGGCCCAGTGCACTGGTATCACGCTTTAAGATAAATGACAATTACACTTTTGCAATTTTACTCTGCGTCATTCAGCATCATTCAAGAATCTAGACGGAAGTATTCATTCGTCGCTCTTCCAGCCTGGCTAAAACTGCCACAAAATCATAGACCAGATATATCGTTGTAGCCGAGTAGTCAAGACTCATAACTGCGCTACTCAAAAGCAGGACGCAATTAATGAGAAAAGATGCTGCTAATTAACATCTTCTTCTGAAATGCATTCTCAACAATATTTCTCAATCTAAAATGAAGAATAGACATAAAAGAACTCTATCACCAGCAAAATAAACTATTGGTCCAAGATCTAATCTTCTAATTGTCTGAAAAGTGAATCTGATTCGGACCTAACAAATGGGAAACAGAACAGCAAAGGAATAAGTTTAGACAATAGCATTACGGAATTTTGACTTATATGTAGGCAGTGGCGTCTCTAGGATTTGGCAAGTTGGGATAGAGATGGCAAATAAAAGTTCATTCATATTCATTCTAACGAATATTGGGCTCCAATGAATATTAACGACTACGACGGATTCAAAACATTCGTTATTTCTAACGATTTGCAGCGCCACCTATAATACTGGACCCCTAATGAATATAACGACTTGCCCAGATTAACTAATAACGATTCAGACTGTAGTATTCATAAGTATTCACACAGTTTGAATACTAGTAAACTGCACTGCATCCAATTTAGATTACGTCATGGAATTTTGCTCCTTTGTGCGCGTTAATAGTGTATACAGGGTGTCCCAGAAAAAAACCCCAGCAGAAAAACTACGCTTTCTTAAAAATTCCAAAATATATATCTATAAAATTTGCAACACGTGTACAGCAGATATTTCTCCTCTTTTATTTGTGTACTTAAAAGTTTTCTTCTTTTTAAATTCTAGTCGTGGACTCTGCGTGATACTTGATTAAATTTTATTGTGCCTGTTAGGTCACACGTGCAGATTAAACCAACAACTGCATCGCAATGCTATAAACCTAGTAGCCTATTAATCACATGTAAAGCGTACTGCCGTAGCATATCTATCTATTCTATGTTCTTTTCTATAAAGTCGCATCAGGGTTGGGGGGGGGGTGTTGAACCCCCAGCTAACTTTTCAACCCTCTCAAAAATCGCATACCTGGTGCATGCAGTTTCTGTCATGCATTTTCAGTCCTCAACCCCCCCAGCTCAAATTTTACAACTCCAACACTTGGTCGCGCCTCTGCCATCCAACGAGCAGAGTAGCGTTTAACGGCTAATGAATATTTTCTAACGAATATTTTCTAACGAATATCTTACATGAATATATTCAGAGTAACGAATATTCGTTTCTAACGATATTTGCCATCTCTAAGTTGGGAAACTCTGGCTTATAGTATTTTTCGCAATAACGCAAGAAATGCGTGTACCGACCATTTTGCTGTGAAACTCCACTAATTTGGCAAGACGTAACCGTAGGGTTAAGCGATTTTGCCATACTCATAGGATTTATAAGGCACATAACAAAGGTATGTTCCTGGCAAAATTTTTAGAAAGATAATTTTAAAGAAATTTCAATATCTGTTTCTTTCCTTTTGTCTTATTTGGAAAATATAATTAAATATGCCTAATATATTTGCCACATTTTTCATTCGAATTGAATCAGCTTTTGTTTTGCTATTTATTCAAAACTCAAAAGAATCTTTTTAACTAACGTTCGCCAGATGGCGTGATGCATCTTTTTTATATTACATGTTAGAGTCGTAGCACGTTATAAAACCGCTGAAGTGGGCTGCACTTCCAAAATGTTTAGGGAATACGGCGATGATGAATTTTGCCTGCTTCAGGAAGAACACCTTCTTTAGCTGTCCTGCTTGCATTTTAAATACTGGTCCTGCAAATTCCTTAATTGGTAGAACGTTTATTGCATTAAACATTGAGACATGAAGTATTGAAACGTGAAATGTTTCGGAAACGTGAATTCCTTTGGCACAAAACAGAAGAGTCCACTGCAGTCTACAGTCATTTTGCATCGGGTTTCGATTGCTTCTGGATTCCGATGCGAATGAATTAACAGTTGAAAAGCAAATTATTTTATTGTCGAAAGTAAATTAACAGCGATAAATCGCGGCGCGCCACTAGTTGACTAGGACTTGTATTAATTACGAAGTAACCCAGCAACTGTGAGTGTGATGCTATCAATGGAATTCTAATCGTGCTAACAGCTAACCTGTGCTTTCGTCGTGGATAGGAGTCATCTAGATTGATCAAATAACTTACACTTTACAACTCTCTATCCAGTGGCGCAGCCACTGGATAGAGAGTTGAGGGTTAGAGTATTGAGGGTTAAACCCCATTTGGTTGGCCGACCAAAATTGTTTATTGCGTACTGTTATTCTGTGGATGGTGGAGCGCCAAAATCGGGTTTAAGATAGGAAAAGAGGAAAACAGAAGTAAACAAAATATATCAATATAGTTGTATAAGCTGTTCCGCGCTCGTGTAGCCATATAACTAACTTAACCAAGCGAAATAATAAGTGAAGACCTATTTTTTGTTTGTCAGGATTTTCCGAAGTTGGGAGGAATGGTCGTCCGTAGCCCCTTCGGAAAATCCTGGCTACGCCACTGCCTCTATATCATTTTAAAAATAAGAGAGCTGCTTTAGTATCCATTTGAATTATATTTTGGTTATTTTATCAGCCAAAGATCAAAAATGGTCAATAGACTAAGTAATACTGTAAATATTCGATGACATTTGTAATGCCTATAGTTGCACAACAGTCTCTGCCTATCCAGAAACACAGGTCGTCGTCAACGCATTTGTTGGGATTGTCTTGTGATAACACAAACTCAAGATATGCTTATCTTCTAACGAAAGCAAAACAGTCAAGATTCTCAGTCTGCTGCATAAGTTTAGTTTTAGTTTCAGTTTAGTTTTGTTAAGTTGATTTGTGTTATTCATTGTTTGTGTACTATTTTTGATGCTGTGCTTGTCACGAATAAAGATTATTATTATTATTATTATTATTATTATTATTATTATTATTATTATTATTATTATTATTATTATTATTATTATTATTATTATTATTATTATTATTATAAGAGGGCCCTGAAATGAGCAGATCAAACTAATGAGCATCATCAATCATCATCATCATCATCATCATCATCACCATCATCATCACCATCATCATCACGATACTTTCGTCTTCAGGCCTCGCAAATACTACGGAAATTCTACTTTCCTTCATCGACTCGTAATGGCTCTGAAAACGCCCTATCAAATCCCAACAAGGACCGTGTTAATAATAATAATAATAATCTATGGGTTGATTGCAAAGCAACGGTCAGTTGGCTCGGAAAACTGCTCAATATAAAGTACCAGTAATTATGACGACGACGATGATGATGACGATGACTATGACGACGACGACAGTGGTGGTGATGATGATGATGATGACGACGATGATGGTGATGATTATGATGATGATTAAACGACGACGACGACGATAAAACTTGAACTGATATGAACCGTTAGGCGTTTAAAATGATCTTAAAGAAGATTCATGGATCATAGTTTTTGCACAGGTTAATTAATGCCTCCAGAACCACTTGAAAATCGCGTTATTATGAACCGATCTCATAACCGATACTCATAAGGCGTATCGAAGGTGCGTGAATTCGAATTCATGCGGTGTCCTGTCTCGCATGATTGGTCAGTTGAGCGCAGTGCAGTTGGGCGTTGTCTTCTCTGTTGTTGCGTGTTAGGTGCTACGTCAGCGTGGCCGTTCTGGACGGTTGCATCTACGCCATGGGAGGATTCGACGGTCACGTCAGACAGAACACCGCCGAGAGGTACACGCCGAAGGCAAACCAATGGAGCCTCATCACCCCCATGAATCATCAAAGAAGCGACGCCTCTGCAACGACCCTCAACGGTGACTAGGGTTGTAACTTTTCCGGAAAAAAAGAATGCCGGGAAAGTTTCCGGAATTTTTCCGGAAAAATTCCGGAAACATTTAATCTAATTTAGAGGTTAACATACAGTAGCGGACAAAAGTAATTACCACAACTAAAAATACGAAGTTTCATTATATGTTTTGACACATATCATTAGTATCACAATTATTATATAAACCGCCAAAATCTGTTACCAAGGTGCCTTAGTAACTAATTTATACCGATTCCCGATAAAAATTAACAACGTTTTATAAGTTGACCATGATATTAAATTTCACGAATTTCATACTGTGGCAATTGGGCTACTTTTGACTGCTACTGTAAGTTCATGTATACTGTCTATTAGCGCTCATATCAGTAAAATTAGGTGACATTACGACAAAAAATGAATAACAGCATTATTTTGCAATTACTGACAATACTGACTCCACAATTTTAACTCTGTTGTTAACAAATGCCTAACAAATGAATAGTAAATAATAATAATAATAATAATAATAATAATAATAATAATAATAATAATAATAATAATAATAATAATAAATAGTAATAAACATTTCCGGAAAAGTACCGCTATTTTTCGGAAAAATTCCGCAGGAAATTTCCGAGCTCACAACCCCAACGGTGACGCTTCTGTCTCGGTCTCCTTCTCTGTCTCCGTCTCTGTTTGGCTGGCTGCGTGTCGGCCTGGATTTTATTTTTTAAAGTTTCTGTTATTTCATTGATAGCCTGGGGTGGGGCCCGTACCGGGCCGGGCCGGGCGCCTCGTTACGGGCTACGGGCCTCGAGGTACGGGCTACGGGCGCAAATGTACGGGCTACGGGCCTTGTACGGGCCGGGCGCTAACAATATTTCTTTAATAAATCCAAGTTTATATTTGTTTAGTCTTGCCTTTTTCCTCCTCTTTTCCTAACAGCAACAAAATATTAATGTTCTATTGACAATTATACAATAGCTACAACTAAGCTGTAATAAAAATTTTAATTAGGAAACAGCTAAGAAAATAATTTTTAAAATATAATTAATGAAATTTATTTGATTTTGAGTTTACAAATGAATATTGTATTTAATATCGTGTTAGCAGATTATACTTTTATGGAATTACCTTGCAGCCCCGCCCGTACCTCTGGCCGGGCGGCAAGGTACGGGCTACGGGCCGGGCGGGCCTCAAAGCTCGGGCCTCGTGCTCGGGCCGGGCCCCACCCCAGTTGATAGCCTTCAGCTCTGACTTTTAGAGCTCATTTTGGTCTTAATTTTAACGAAGACGCGTGCATGGCAAGTGGAAAAGTAATCCAGCTCTGGAGTAGTTGTCGATATGGAGAAGCCATTCCGAAACTATAGACTAGTTTTCATGACGAATAATTAATTGGTCACGATTAACATAATGTTTCCTCACAGATCAAAATGCCACGTGGTTACCTATACAAAAGTCGTCACCTGCATCATGCCGTGCATCAATGAATCGCCTCTCTCAAATCTTTCGTCGCCCCCAAGCACGCTTCCCCATTGGCGTATGCGCTGGGGGTGGGGCACTGGGGCGAGAACCCTCTTCGGGCCGGGACCGGTCGTGAGATTCGTCCAAACTTGGTGAGTAGTTGGGGGTGGATGGAGGAGTGGAGTGTAAGGATAGCAGACTTGGAACCGGGTCACATTTTGAGACCCGGTGACCCAGTGACCCGAAATAAAAGTGACCCAGGGACCCGGTGACCCAGTCATTGGTTCTAGTATTTGAATATTTCTCAATGACGTCAATTAAACGTTGTCATCACACCATAGAATTTTTCATTGCATTTTATAACATTCCATAGAGTTATAATACCAATATCCCTCAGTGATAAAATCAATTACTTGTATCTGTGGACCTAACTAATATCAAGCGGACAGTCTCTTCAGCCTTTCCGGGATTGATGAACCTGAATGCTTAGCATCTGAAGAAGATTTTAATCAATACCGGGTCTATAACCGGGTCATAAAGATGACCCGGTGACCCGGTGGACAAAGGTGACCCGAATTACCCATTGAACCAGTGACCCAGCTGTGACCCGGTTCCAAGTCTGAAGGATAGTATTAGATCAAGGAGAGAGAACGCGCCTGACTTCAAAGCGCTTCTTAAGATGCCGACCGAATAGGTGGCCCGACCCCCGTTTAATGCACCGAAGTGCTTCATCTTTGATCTTTATAAGGAATATCTGACCTTTCAGTTCAGTCAGTCAGCTGTCAATGCCCAGAAAAGTTAGTAATTTCGAATGTGCGAGACGCAGCAGAACAAGAAAAATAGTCGCAACTATCCTGTAAAGTATTATTATTATTATTATTATTATTATTATTATTATTGTTGTTGTTGTTGTTGTTATTGTTGTTGTTGCTGTTGTTGTTTTTGTTGTTGCTGTTGTTATTGTTGTTGTTGTTGCTGTTATTGTTGTTGTTGTTATATGGTTGTTAACGCACCTAAAGTCATTCACGTAGTGGATAATCGTAAGTGTCGGACAATTAATTATGGGTGAACAACTTGTCCAAGGTCGCAACCCGCAGTGGCTGGTCGGTGCCCCGACATTTGCGCCCCGACATCTGCGCGATCGACATTTGCGCGACGACAAATGCGCTAACGTAAAATCGACAAATGCGCGACCGACAAAAACGCGTATTATATCAACGAACAGCGCGCAAATGTCGGTCGCGCATTTGACGGGTCACGGACTAGTCAGATTCGAACCCGCTACCCTTACTGTAGGTTGCGTCGTAGAAATCCTACCGCTATTCCACCGCGCTCCTCGAATTAAACCCTCCAGAGTTACTCCTTGCGCTGGCGTACCCACGGGGGTCCGGGTCCCCTATTCTGGATGGGATCAGTCTTGAGATTAGCGCTAAACCGTCGAGAATCTTTCCGAGAGCAGGCAGAACGATTGGAACAGAGGCGATATACAGTAAAGTGTACGTCAGTGGCGTAGGCAGGATTTTCCGAAGGGTGGTTATGACCACTGTCATC